>JADDOH010001759.1:0-316608 GCA_016648135.1 Agrypnia vestita | reverse complement strand
GACACGCCAACTTTTGTTGTGATTTTTTTTTTGTGTTTCTATTGCAATCTACCCCCCTTAATTTTGATCCCTAGTTAACAAACATTAGACTATACAAATTTTTAACATAGTGCGACAGGACGTTGATATTTTAGTGTAAATCCCGTGAATTTCGTCAAACGTCAAATTTGTTAACAAGAGGGCGGACGAGCAAGCTCGTTCGCCGGTATCCTCGAATGACGGATCTTCTTTCGAAGAACCGAGTCGAAAGAGACGCCGCGTAGCATACGACCCGCGTGTAGACCACCTGCTAAAACAGGTGACTGCTCTGACGGAGGCCTTGTTAGCAGGCGGCGCGGCTCCTGCATCAACAACGCCGGAAGCCGCGAGCGAGCCCAGCGTGGAGGACGCGAATGCGTCCGTTATTCAGCCGCCGCCGAGCCTCAGAAGGGCGAAGAATACGCTGGAGTTCGGCAAGCTCAGCACGGTCGTGAAGGAGCCGCCAGTACCGAGAGCGAACCCGAAGCGGATCGAACAGACCTCGAAGTTGCAACACTTCGATTCCGACGAGTGGTCAGGCGTTCGCTATGCGGAAACGCAGAGAACCTACGCGGCGACTCCCACATCTGTGGAATTGTCGGTGAACGACGACTTGAGAAGGATCGATAACGCGCCGACCCAAACTGGCTTGCTGAAAAGATCGCTCGCCGCGCTTTCAAACGCCTTGCTCGCCCAGAGGGAGACCCTGAGATACGGGATGCAATTGCTGGTGAATTGGATCTCTTCGAGCGGATTCAGTCGATGTTCACCAGCGTACAATAAGGTTTCGGACGACATCCTGCACAGTCCTGTAAGCCCTTTCTGACGGAGCCGAGGCACAGGGAGCGAGGCTCAGGGAACCCGAACAGGAGACCTAACCGGAAGGCAGACCACGGCCGAAAACCCGCTGGTGACCGTAGCCGCAGAGGTAGAAGATGACGCGAGGCTGAACAACCAGTTCTGGGGAGGACGCTTGAGGAGGTTCCAAAGCACGTGGAAGGAGTTCGGGGCACCACCTATAGTGCTGAGAATCCTCAAGGGCGCGAGAATCCCCTTTGTGGCCAAACCTCCGTTAGTCTTCCCCACCAGGCAGCTGTTGAGCAGCTTCAGCACGAAGGAGTCTCGAGACATGTCGAGTCACATTCAGGCCCTGAAGATGTCAGGCGTGCTGGAAAGAGCATTCTCCGAGCTTCATCTCAAATCTGTTTCTAACTCCGAAGTCGGACAACTCCCTAAGGCCGATATTCAACCTGAAGGCGTTGAATGCCTTTGTGGAGGCGAAACCCTTCAAGCTGTTCAACCACTTTCGGGTCCCAGACTTCCTCCAGCCCAAAGATTGGTTGGTGAAAATCGACCTAACCCAGGCATACTTTCACCTACCAATAGCGGAATCGCACCGAAAGTTCCTGAGACTATACTACCAAGGGAACTTCTCCAGATGACCTGCCTGCCCTTTGGCCTGTCATCAGCCCCGAGAATGTTCGCAACGCTGTCAAACTGGCTAGCGGGACTCTTGCGGAAGAGAGGAATAAGGACCGTAGTCTACCTGGACGACTTCCTTCTGGCCAATCAGTCAAGGGACCTGCTAGCGACCCAGGCAGTAGAGACGGTCAATCTGTTCCAGCATCTGGGTTGGGGCATCAACCGCGACAAGTGTATCCTTATACCTACCCAAAAGCTGGAGTTTCTGGGCATAACTTGGGACACCGAAGCCAACCAGAAATCCCTCTCGGACCGCAGGTGCTCTGGCCTTCGCCAAGTACTGCGCCGCCCGATCGAGGCCGGCAGTTGCTCCCCCAAGCAGGTTCTAGGCCTCTTGGGAAGCCAACCAGAAATCCCTCTCGGACCGCAAGTGCTCTGGCCTTCGCCAAGTACTGCGCCGCCCGATCGAGGCCGGCAGTTGCTCCCCCAAGCAGGTTCTAGGCCTCTTGGGGAGACTCAACTTCGCAAACTTCGCCACCCCTCGGGGTCGTTTGCATTGCCGAAGACTGCAGAGATTCAGCCGCCAACTGCAGAGGCACGAGCCATCCAGACAAGTGGAGCTTCCTGCCGCGGTTTGGCAAGACCTAGAGTGGTGGTTGGAGGCCGTAGGGGAGTCCTGCCCAATACACGAAGCCCCCTTCTCCCACTTCCTGACTACAGACGCAGCGGACGCAGGTTGGGGCGGCCAGGTGGACGACAAGACGATATCAGGCCAGTGGTCCCCAGAGCAGATGCGGGGGCATTTCAACCAGAAAGAAGCCTTCGCTGTTTACGCAGTGATCAGGGATCACGCTTACCTGCTAAGAGGAACGAAGACCCTACTGCAGACAGACAACAAGACAGTAGTGGCTTACATCAACAAGGAGGGGGGGGACAAGATCATTGGGCCTTCTGAAGATAACTCGAGACCTCCTAGAGTTTATCGACCAGCAGGAAATATCTCTGACAGCGCAGTACATTCCAGGGAGATACAACGGGATTGCGGACCGACTCTCTCGGGGGGACACCACTCCCGGAATGGCACCTCCTGGAACCAGCGACAGAGGAAATATTCCGAATATGGGGACGTCCTCAGATCGACCTCTTCGCATCGGCCACCGCCCATGTGGTGCCAAACTACGTGTCGCTAGACTCAACCGATTGCTCGGCCTCCTATCTCAACGCATTCAGTCAGCATTGGGATTACGAGCTGGCCTGGGTATTTCCGCCGCCGAATCTCGTCCCAAGAGTACTGGCGCACTTGAACCTGGCAAGAGGCACCTTTCTCCTAGTTGTGCCAAGATGGAAGAAGACATTCTGGAGGGCCGATCTCAAACAACGAGCAAAGGGAGGGCCAATAAGCGTAAGAGATCTGAAGAGCGTCTCCGAGCGAGGGTTTCCCCCACCGAGGGTGTCGGACCTCCAACTGGAAGTTTGGAGAATAGCAGTGGGTGGGAACAGGCTATAGCGGATTGGAGCCAGGAGGAACAGCAGCTGTTCAGATCTGGCTGGAGAGGCTCAACGCTGAACACGTACAAGCCGGCCTGGGATAGGTGGCAGCGATGGTGTACCACGCATTCTGTCCAACCTCATAAACCTCCCCCTGCAACAGTGGCAAGATATCTGGCCAACCTGTTCATCCACGAAGGGCTAGCCCCTCGAACAATATTGGTCCACAAATCGGCAATCGTATCCTTCTGTGGCCCAGCGCTTGATGCAGATAAGATTAGCTCGAACTTCCTCATCAGGCACGTCCTTAAAGCCATCTCGGTTTCTGGTGGATGCACTGAGAGACTCCCGATCTGGAACCCCCGAGTAGTGGGGGAGTGGCTACGTGAAAACCCGCCAAGGAACAGCCGGTATGACGTGTCAAGGAGGACGGCCATACTACTCATCATGGCATCTGGGCGAAGAGTCCAAGATCTGACACTTCTCAGAGTCACCCCGGACCGATTGATCGACAAAGGAGACTCCATCACGCTATGGCCAGCCTTTGGAGCGAAGACTGACACGGCAAGACACAAACAATCGGGATGGAGGTTGAGCGCATCGGATGAAAGGAACATCAACCCCTTGTTTTGGATCCGAAAGCTGGTCTCACTCTCACAGCCGAGACGAAAGCCGGACATGAAAGAACTATTTGTGACGACAGCAGGTGAAGTAAAGCCAGCTTCACGGACAATGATAGGTGGTTGGATCAAGTCAATCCTAAGAGAGGCTGGAGTGGAAGCAACGCCAGGAAGTGTTCGTTCTGCTGTGGCTTCGTTGAATTGGCTGGAAAACTACCCGATAGAGGAGATCTTGTCAAGGGGAAACTGGCAGAGTGAAATCACCTTCCGAAAATTCTACCAAAGAGAGATAGTAGATAAGCCCAAGCAACAATGCCCCCAGAGCTCATTAGCGCCTCTCTTTACGCCAATATAGGCAGTCACATATAACGTCGAACCACTAGGTCACCAGGTGATAACAAACAGATCTCTCATAATGGATTCCAGGCGTCGAGACGGAACACAAAATAAAAGAATTTTACCTTCCATTAAAATTCCTATTTTGTTTCCCTCGACGCCTGGAATCCAGGTAATCCCTACCTGGTGCATTATGAGTCATATGAAAGAAAAACCGTTGCGCCGACGCAACCGGAAACAGGGATACCAGCGGGAATAAATTGTCGCAAACAGGGAATCAGAGGGGGTAGGAACGCGTGAATAAGTGCCGAAACAGCAGGCTGTTCTCTCATAATGGATTCCAGGCGTCGAGGGAAACAAAATAGGAATTTTAATGGAAGGTAAAATTCTTTTATTTTTTTTACATAGGTAAAAGTACTTGTAATATGATACTGTCAATTTCCAATATGCAAATAAGTTGTGAATTGAATTTGATAAATTATATATTTTTGTTATTCTGTTACTCATGAGTTTTCAATGTTATTTTAGAAAATAATTATAATATTTATAATGTTACCACAGCTTTAAACGTGTACTATTTTAATATTTATGTTTTATGAACTTTCATTTGAGATATTATATCAAAACTCACATAAAGTAAATTAATTTTACCAGACATCATTAGCCTAATTGATTGGGGTAGTTCCGTGTTCAAAGCCCAGCTATTGTATTTCAGAAAACTATTTGCTTTAATTATTTCAGTAGATGATACAAAAAATATAAAAGAAACATTACCCTGCTAATTCTCAAATTTTTAATGTAATAAATGTAGAAAATGCCCGAATATTTAAGCATAAATTTAACCTATGCAATCTTACACTATACATACTAAACGGGATACTATTATATTATTAGGTCCTTACATATGAAATTGGCGTTTAGTATGGGAGGAACATAAAGCCGATTTTTTTTTTTTATAATATATTTATTTAATCAAAGTATGTACCATTGCTATCTATGCACTTTTGCCATCTCATAGGTAGTTCATCGATCCCTTTACTAAAAAAAACCATTCGGACGGGAATCAATAAAATCTTTGAAGGCGGTTTGGACTGCCCCATTGGAGTTGAATTTTTTCCTTTGCAAGAAGTTATCCAAATTTCGAAAAAAATGGTAATCTGTTGGGGCAAGGTCCGGAGAGTACGGTGGATGTCTTAGACATTCCAATTGAAGCTCCTCTAATTTGGTAGCCGTCTGTTGTGCAGTGTGTGGTCTAGCGTTATCATGAAGCAGCAGTGGCCTAGAGCGATTAACCAGCCTTGGTTGTTTAGCAGCTAGCTTTTCCATCATGGTTTGCAGTTGCTGACAATAGACATCTGCCGTAATCGTCTGGCCAGATTTAAGAAAGCTGTAGTGAACGACACCAGCACTAGTCCACCAAACGCTCACAAGTAACTTTTTTGGAGTCAATTTCGCTTGGGGCATGGTTTGGCTGGTTCGGCAGGGTTCAGCCATTGCGATGAGCGCTTCCGATTATCGTACAGGATCCACTTTTCATCACAGGTAATGATTCGATTTAAAATCCCTTCATTATTGTGCCGGTTGAGTAATGCAACGCAGCAGTCAACGCGCGTTTGTTGATTTGCTTCACTCAATTCGTGAGGTACCCACCTTTCAAGCTTTTTCACCTTACCAATTTGCTTCAAGTGGATTAAAACAGTTTTATCACTAACACCGCAGCCTGCAGCTAACTCGGATGTGGTTTGCGATGGATCCGCTTCCACAATAGCCTTCAATTCTTCATTATCAACTTTGGTCTCCGGCCGTCCACGGGGCTTGTTCTGCAGGTCGAAATTTCCAGAACGAAAACGTTGGAACCAAAAACGCAGTGTGTTTTCTTTTGCGGCACCGTCGCCATACACATCATTAATCCTTCGAGCCGTTTCTGCAGCACTGGTGCCACGGTGGAACTCGTACTCGTAAATAACGCGATATTTCAAGTTTTTCATTTTGTAAACTGAGTGACGCAAAGAAAAAAACAATTGAGGAAAAAACAAATGAATTATAATTTTCAAAACACAAATACATGAGTAAATAGCTGTATAAATTTGGATTTGGAATTCCTAACCAAAGAGAAGATATTTGAGATCAAATTTGCCAGTACGGCAAAACGCCAATTTCATATGTAAGGATCTAATATTAAAGACAAGTATATAATTCTTACTCAACAGGTCATTTGCCATTAAATTCAATAAAATGTATGTATGTACGTATATTTATATTCAAGTATATTATTATTTGACTAAGTGTGTAGACATTATTGTACAATGTTAACCCTGCATGTAAATGTTAGTTGTGTTGGTAGTAGTATTGCTTGTCAAACCCTCTTTCTTGGTGTTATCACTACAGATATTCCAGGTACCGACAGCGGCAGAGAGAAAGAACCTTTACTTTAATATTGTTCACCACGGGAATAACCAAACTCTGACAGTCGAGGGAGGCGGTGTCAATGCAACTGTCATCCAACCGAATATAGCAACTACCAATGGAATAGTTCACATTATCAACAGGGTTCTGGGCGTGCCTTACACTACTGTACTGGAGAAACTGAAGACCGATCCTATGCTCAAGTAGGTTGACATTATAATGCCTCTTGAAATTTATACATTAGCTATATAAAAATGTACCCTTACAAAATAGTGAATCTCATTAGGCAAATAAGACATAGTATGCACTGTTGTGTGACGTGGAAAATAACATCTTCCAAGTGATCAAATCGAAACATGTCATGTACCTAATAATTTTACTGAACATAAATATGAAAATATGATATCTGTTTTGCTCCTTTTGTTGCTCGTATGGCAATCCAAAAACCTGGTGCACTTTGGGATCTTCCATGTGAAAATCACTCTCCCAACCAAATCCTCCCATCTTCCACCTGTCTTCATCATCATGACCAAAATTACTTTGCTCAAATTCTATCCTTCGTGAAAATTACCCTTGCAATTTTATCTGTTTTGTGTGTCTATTATGTGAAACTTTACTGGACAAATTTTTTTTTTCACAGTGACACTTATTTCCTTGGCCGTCGGCGTTTCTTCAACAACCAGCTGAATGACTCGACTCATAGATTCACCTACTTTGTACCTAGAGACAAGGCCTGGCAGAAATTTGAAACTGAATTCCCATCAGCTCACAAGAAACTCTTCATGGAGGACTTCAGCTATCATGTAATCATTTTTAAAATATATCCCATTATCTTTCAAAATACAGCAGACCATATTGATAGCAAGTGTTCCGAATAATTCAAAATGTTTTTGGGTCCCATGAATTTTGAATTAACAAGGTTCTACTCTACTAACACCTACTGTAGCTTATTTTATTGTTTAATATTCTAATACCTTACTTTTAGTATGTAAAAGCTCACCCATGAAAAATATACTGAAAGATACCTGAAACATCGATAGATTTTTTATTAAATCAGTTGAGATTTGTGTGAACAAACTGTGAAAAAAGAATTAAATAATAGATTGCTTTATAGAATATGTAGGTACACTCTGTTTAACCTTTGGTATGCCGGAGAGAGGATCTGCGCTTCTATGTCCGCATGCTTTTTTTCCATTTATCTTTATAATATTGCAGAATAAAGCTCAAAATCCCTTTGCGTGTATTCTTACTCAACGAATGAAGGTTCTAAATCAATCAGAACGGTGTAAAAAAGTAAATATTCATTCTTAGAATGAACTAAAAGTAAATAATTTTTTCTATGGGAAAGGTGTGCGGCGGTTTTTTATTGTTTATTGAAGTAATTGCTAAGAAAGGTGTCTAAGTTTTTGTTTATTTTGTATTTTTATTATTTTACAATAGTTTGAAGTAAAGGCTTTTTCGAAAATGACGTAAACCTTTGAATAAATTCACATAAAAGTTGTCAGTGTCCATTGGTAGTGCGTGAGTCTTGTTTTCGGTTATTGTTATCTTTTTATTTCACCTTTATTGCGAATCATTTATCATATGACAGACTTTATTTCTTAGATTATGATTTGGGAAAGTTATCTTTTCAATAAATCTTGGTTCACTCTAAATTTGTGTTCAAATCACCTTGCCTGATTGCGCGGATCCGCGCTTGCAATGATGCATATTTTCAAATATGTTTTTTATTCAGTTTATTGATATAATATTACATTGTTCTTGTACTTTCGGTTGTAAAATCTATCAAAATATGAAATAAAACGAACAAAATCCCAATTTAACTCCAGTATTTTATTTTATTATCATTATCCTTGGGTAAGGTAATACTTAGTATCACAAGTCGAAAGAAATTGTTATAATATAAAAATTTACAGTGGTAATGTGATAAAACAAGTACTCATAAAAACTTACTAAAAACTAGTTAAGTATCTTTAAGAAAATTTTTTTTATATAAAATAGCCAATGAATTTTAATAAAAAAACAATTAAGTAAAAATAGCGCTTTCGTGTATTATTTAGTGTGACACACAGCGTAAACAACATCCGCCGCGCCGCGGTGTACCAAAGGTTAAAATAATGTGCATTGCACTTTAATGTATAACATTTTTTAGTTTTCAGATATAGAATAAACTATAACAAATCTATATAAGTATAAATTAAGTATACAGAAAATTATTTTTAATTTATATTTAGCAAAAATTATTGTCCGGTTTACTTTTCACGCCTGGCACCCATTTATCTTTCTAAGTAAAATTGTGACAATGTCCAGCTCACTAAGACGAACAACTTTATCAAGCGATAAAGACGATCAAACGAATGAGGAGTTTCACATTTTTTGTCTACTGCATATCTCTGTATCAATGGATGGAACCAGGGGCGTGCGGTGGGAAAATCGCAGCATGACTTTTACGTAACCAATTATTTGGAAAAAAATCGGAATACAACATATATTTTGTGATATTTCACAATTATTATCATAGCATTCATATTTTGATATATCATAAAAATCTATAGCATAAATACATATTTGATTTCTATTTTTTTTCCAAAATATAGGTTTACAAAAAAGTCATTCTTCAATGTTCCCACTGCACGCGCCTGGATAGAACCTATATAAAAAATGTCATATCCCTTCTGTGCACGGTTTCGTCTCTACCAAATAATATTTGCATCATTGTGAACAATCTTATAAATTGATTTTGATTTTCATCCTTCAGTTTTTGCATCTAAAAGTTTTTTAACCCTATTTTTCTTGTTTGTTTGCAATTTAGACCAAACAAATTTTGGAACGTCATCTAGTTATATCCGACCGAGGCTACACAATGGCTGACATCAAACTACTAGCAAACGACACGCATGGCTTTGTTCTGCCAACCGTACGAGATACACTGAGACTCAGAATCAAGGAATCCGATAAAAGTAATAATTAATTATGTATTATAATGTGATGTATTTTGATAATTTTTTTGCAAATTACAATTTAATTTATCAATTAATTTCTAAGATTCGTATACAGTTATAGTGTAAGACTATGGTATGTTTGAATATAGTTTAAATAATGCTATCTTTTCAGGCTACTATGTGGAATGGCAGAATCAGTGGATACACGTGTTCCGGCCCGATGTTGAGTGCACCAATGGAATTATTCACGTGATAGACTACCCGTTCCTGAAGGAGAGTGATATCCGTGTCAACGGCGCAGCTAATCTTGCTGGGTCGCTATTTTTGCTCCTGGGACCCAATATTGCGATGTTTATTGCCGCTAAGTGGCTTCTTCACTAATCAGGACCAACACATTTGAACATCTCACTCACTATAAATCAAATGTTTGATTAATGGCTGTACCATCCGAGAAATAATTTTTTTAGCTTTCAGCATTTTAAACAGTATCAATCCCAATATCACTAATATAAAGTTTTTCGAAATTGTAAAAACTCTTTTATCAAAAGAATAATATCAACGTTGAATCCGTCTTACAACTGTTTTTGTATTAGTATAACCAAGAAACTGATTATTTGTAAAGACTTGTGATATTGAACATTTTCAATATTGAATACTTTTAGGTTAATTTTACAGTTTTGTAGCTTTTAATAAATACCATTCAATGTAAGGTCAATTTCCTTCGTATGATATTTATCAAGTTTTGATAATGGTGACAATTTCTTTGATTGATGCCTTTTTTCCTTATATATATATATTCTTTTTTGGATTATTTATGTATTATTTATAATGAAGATGTTGTATAACAATCTTGTGCAGGTTTTCAGATAATTTTTGTTACAACTAAGTACACAAAAGCGACAAAGTATAGTGCGCTTTCGCAAACCACATCGTGTGTTTGATTCAGTCTCAACTATCTCATCATTCCATACTTTAGTGGGACAATATTGCTATCTCATGTTTTGCATATAATTTAAGGAAACTTACTATTTTGACAAATAGCTTCTAAGGTTTATTAAATAAATAACTTACTTTTGATTCTTAAAATAGAAGACATTGTTCACAAAAATTGTTTTTAAGTTAGTCGAAATTGGCGGGTTTCAAGAAGAAGAATTTAAAACAATTTGACTATTGCAATAAGTCTGATGGTGAAATGTATCAGCTGAAGCAATTTATGGTTTAAAATTATATTTATTAATCTCGATAAAAACTGTCAATTGGCTTATACAATAAAAAATTTATGGTAAGGAACCATTATGCTGAAGCAATGGTGAGTCCCATTGCTTCTGCAGTGGAATAGTCGGCCCATCATTCACAGTACCGTGATTATATTCAGAATGAGAATCAGTTGTAATTGCTAAAATGTTGAAAACATGAATCTCATATAGGTTAATAAATTCCTTGATATTATACATTTTAGATATTAATAAATAAATTTATTTCGAAAATAACTAAATAAACTATCAGCATTTAGGACCAAATTGTGTCATGTTCATCGTTGAAATCAAGTAATTTGCTTAAAAGTCTTAAGTATATAATTTCACCATTTTTTAAATAATGTTTATGGTTAATACTTTAGGTACCGCTAAACACTGTGTATATTATTTATAACTCAATAAAAAATAAGATTTCAGTTGTATTTTTAATCTCCTATAATTATTATAGTAATCAATTTTTTGTGTTGTTTTGCATTGATATGTAACAGTCTACAACTAGGTAGTTAAGATTATTTTAGGGATCGAAACTCTCCCAAAACATTTATACCAAAAAAATCTTTCATGTGTTGCCATAACGACGCCTACCTTAACTTTTACTCGTCACTGAAATGAATGTTCTAGAATTACACTATACCCGTGAACATGTTGTTAGTTATTAACCAAAAATATTGTTTTCTATGCTGAACTGCAAATAGAGTTACCCTCATTCAACTCTGGTTAACATCTTTAATCTACAATCGAACATATTTGAAAAGAAACACAAAAAAATATTCATGACAAAAAATAACATTTCAATTGGTATGTTGATTTGTTAAATGTGGTTGAAATGTTTTCTATATTTATCTATTGTAAATAATATTGATTAAGTATTCTCCGTGTTTGCTATTCAGATACTGTGCTTTTGCTATGTGCCTCTATTTTATTGTTTGAACATTTTTCTTGTATTGCTGCTCTTGGAAAGTGAATGCAAATAATTGATAATAATACTGCCATGTGTTAAATATTACTTTTCTTGTCCAATAACAAGGTTCTCAATCAACTTCACATTTTGTTCATTTATTTAAATTATTTGGTAATTCTTCTAATTTTTTTATATCTGAGTGTGGTTCATTTTGCAAAAACTTCTACTTAACCTATCATAGTTATGCTAGTCCACTTGAAGAGTGGACGCGCCAGTTCATATACAGGTTGTAACTATAACTTATAACAGACAAGTAAACAATGTTATTTAGGAAAGTTTCAGAATCACCATATTTACTTTCACACATTTGCTTTTCTGTAGAAAGAAACAAATGAATATGAATATAGTTAGGTAAACATTGCTAATTTTATCTTCATTGCAGTCATAAAATACTTTTTATTTATAATTTACGTAAGAAAGCTTCAATGAGACATAGCTTTGTGTGTTTAATATGAAGTTACATAAGTATTGATATTTGTTTTTTTAATTTCATACATTTTTTAATAATAAATGTGTTTTAAATAAGAACACACTACTATGTAATATTTATGCTTATTTTTCTGCAATTTATTAATTAATGTTATAAAATGAATTTGTTAATGTCACAATGAAATCATTACGTAAAATGAAATATCCATTCCATTTAATGTAGTTAGCAATATAATATAATAACTATAGTTTCTGAAGCTAGTAAAATAAACATTTATTAATATTGTTATGTCAAAACTGCTTATTTAGAAATAAATAACGTTTTATTAAACTAAGGTGTTAAAGAAACTATGCATTATAAAACGTTAGACGTGTTTATTTCTAATGAACGACACTGCCTATAATTAAAAATATCAGATACACGATTATTCAGCTAAATGATAATTTAATAATACTAATAATAGTCGATAAATTTTCGATCAATATTTCAAGTCAATTTTTTTCTCCATAAACATCAGAAAAGGGTGTACATAAAAGTTTATTTTCAAAAACCAACTTGTTTTACCCGTATATATTCTATGATCTTATTTACAAAGGTAACATTTCTTGTATTTATTTGTACTTTCAAAGGTCTTAATTATTATAAATTTAAAAAAAAACAAAGAAAATATATGAAAGATTCATTTATTTATTTCTCGAATAATTTGATATAGATACAAATGTGTGGATGTTAGCTGTATAATGAAACATTTAGATTAGGATTATTTGAAATTAAAAAACTTAAAAAATTTAATAAAAACATAATTTTTAAATTGAAAAAATGTATAGAAGTATTAAATGCAAATACCGTACAGCTTTTGAATGTTGAGAAAATTAATTGAAGTGTTATTGGATTGTAAATAAAATAAATACTGGTATCATCGTTTTATTCATTACCATTCCAAGTTACATCGGACACTTTCAGCGAAGACTTCATGTTGGATACGCAAAAAAGGAAATCATGCGAACTTTTCTTATTAATAAATTAATAAAAGAATATGAATTGAATAATGTTCAAATTTTATTTCAAATTATCAGAAATTCAGCCCACAGAATGAGACACTATGAGATAAATCTTAGTACCATATACATATGTTATATACGTATCTACATGGTACTGAATAAATCTCAGTAACGTGTACATACAGGGTGTCTCATAGCTAGTATCAACAACTTTACAGGTGGAGCCCTGCCTTGATAATGAGTCGAAAATTTTCACGCAACCACAACCTAATATGAATAGTTATGGAGATAGGCAATATCAAAGTTTGCATTTTTTTAAAATATTTCTAACTTATTTTATACAAAAAGTTGAACTATCATTACAGTAACTCAAATTGTTAATAAAAAATTGATTCAATTTAATACAAATCGAATAAACTGATAAAAAACCTTGTAAAAATTGAAAATAGTATTTTTAAAGGTTTTTATCATTTTATTTGAATTGTATTGAATTTTTCGAATGAAATTTTCACAATCGATATAAGTTACTGTAGGTAATGATAGTTTTATAAAAAATAAGTCAAAAATATTGAAAAAAATACAATCTTTGATATTGCATATATCCATAACTATTGATATTAGGTCATGTTGCTTGAACATTTTCAATTCATTATCAAAGCAGGAATCCACCCGTTTTGCTACTAGCTATGTTGTATGTTGTATACATATGGTCTGAAATAGACAAGAAATCAATTTTATGGAAACTACGTATGGTGCATAAACGTTACTTAAAAACAAAAATACCTACAACTACTTACTATGAAATGTTAGGCAATCAGAAGGTATAAATGATTTAATTACCAACAATTAAACATTTTTAACTGTTAGAGAGATTCTAATTCAACTGACAGACCGAACATCTCCGGTCAATGGAGTAACTTCTGGTATACATGTGTGTAGTGAGGCGCTAAACAATGAATATCTGAAATATGGCGTGCGCACGGAGTCTACGAGCTAAGAGTCCTCTCCAGAGAATCTCATGGGAGCAAAATCTGTCTCGAGTCAGAAATTCATTATAACAAACTTTATTGAGAAATTGCAATTTAGAACCTAGTTCTATGATATTTAAAATAAATTATATGAATCTATTAAAAAGATTACAAAAAAATAATATTAAAACCTGGCTCAAAAGGTTTTGGGCAAATTATTGCAAAAAATTGCAAAAAAATTGCAAAAAAATATAAAACTAGTAGCAACTTTAAAAAATGTCCTTACCTATGAAATTGCCATTTTCTGATACCGGCTTATTTGAATTACGATATCTTGCATTCAACTAAGAATTCCGCTAACATTCCTTTTTCAAAATTAGTAATTCATTTGTTTTCCCGCCATTTTTTTTTTTTTGATATCGCTGTCTGCGACCGTGGAGAAAATGAAAATTCGGTTTATTTTCGAATGCGAGTTCCACCGTAGCACTAATGCTGCGCAGACAGCGTGGAATATCAACAATGTGTGTAGACCAGATACCTAAAATGAACGCAGTGCGTTTTTATTTTGATTGCTTCCGTTGTGGAAATTTTGACCTTAACAATGAACCCCGGGGACGACCGGAGACTACGGTCAATAATGACAAATTCAATGCAATAGTGGATGTGGATTTATCTGGAACCACGTCAGAATTAGCAACAGCCTTCAACGTAACTGACAAACCAATATTGATTCATTTGCTCTTTCAGCTCTCAAAGTGGGTACCGCATGAACTTACTTACCAAAGGACAACAGCAAACTGGCATCGAGGTTTGCCTTCATTTTTTGAGTCAGCATATAAATGGGGGAATTCTGAATCGGATTGTAACCTATGATGAAAAGTTGATCTTTTATGATAATCAGAAACGTTTGTCGCAACGGTTGGACCCAAGGGCGGCAGCCAAACAATGTTCCAAATGCAAAATGTGTCAAAAGAATCTGCTTATGATTGTATGTAGATCTGTGCCGGCATTATTCATCACGTCTTCTTGAGATCAAGTACGACAAATACTGCAGAGGTATACTGTCAAGATTTGAAAATGATCGCCGATGATTGACAAAGAAAACTCGCTATCAAACAATGGAGACTTGTCAATTGCTCTAGTCCACTATTTCTCCACGACAATGCTCGTCCACACACTGCACATCAAACTGTCTTAAAATTACAGGAGCTTCAAAACTCTGTCACCCACCTTACTCGCCAGACCTTGCACCTACTGATTTCCATTTTATTTTTATTTTAGATAACATTATACAAGGGAAAAATTTCAACTCTGATGATGCAGTGAAAAATGCTTTTATAGAATTCATTGATTCCCATATCCAGGATTTCTATAGCAAAGGCATCAATGAACTTCTATTAAAATGGCAAAAGTATGTCGACAACAATAGTCAATGCTTCGATTAATTAGATGTATACCTACTTTTCATTTAAAAAAAATGTTTATGTTTTTCTAATTAAAACGGCAATTCCATAGGCAAGCACCTAATATTAACAAATGTACAATTTTTTCGTAATCATAACACAGTGAAGTTGATAATCACAACTACCCAGATTGGAAAAGCTCTGGGCGCATATCCCAGTGGTAAATATTTTTTTGATAGATAGATTTGTTCTGTACATCTTTCTAATTAATTCATCTAATTTGACATAAAATTATCAGTGTTTTTTTCTAGAGCTGCTATATTTGTACTAACATACCTTTTAATAATACTTCTTTTTAATTTTTTTGTTTGTTTCTCTCACAAATATCAACAACAAACCTAACTAAAATTGAATCAGTCTTGAATAAATAAATAACTTGAATAATTACTTTTAATTATGTATGTGCTGACATTTTAAAATTTAAATGACACATGCAGACTTTTTGTACTCATTGCGTAAATTAGTATTTCAAGGACATTTCTTCGAAGGCAAAACATAAATAAATTTGTTTTGTTCTAAATATAAATAAAAGCACAGAAACATAATACAATATAAATGCAAATGCTTAAGCCTGTCATGTTGATTGCAGAGAGACTATAAAGATTTAACTAGCGTACAAAAAGATGTTTCAGAAATCCCATACGTTCACTAATTTTATATAGATATTTGATGTAGAATAAGCAAGATATTCTTATCTTTTGCTTTTAGATACATGGCATACGAATGCGAAAATATATATTCACCAAAAAAACGCTTCTCTCTGTGGGGAGGTAAATTTTTAATGCCCTTTCTAATGATTCAGAGATGAACTAAAATTATACAAAATCCAAATTGAATTTGTAATAAATAAAAAATATGATATCAAATTAATATATGCATATACAGGGTGTCTCGTAGCTAGTAGAAAAATCTTCTTCATTCACTTTTGAATAGAAAATATTATTTACATTTTGGGCAAAATGCCGACAGTGACGGAGATAAGCGACATCAAAGTTTGCATTTTTTTTCAATATTTCTCACTTATTTTCTGTAAAACATTGGATTATCAGTACAGTAACTTATATGGAAAATGAAAAATTTATTTCTTAAATACAAGTCAAATAAAATGACCAAAACCTTACAAAAAATATTTGTAAATTTCTCCAAAGTTTTAATCAATGTTCTTCATTCAATGACTTCTATCAAAGTAAATGAATTTTAAAGATTCAATATAAATCAGTTTCATGATAGTATAACGCTTTCCAAAAAATAAGCTGGAAATCTATATAAATAAAAATGTAGATGTTCGTCTGTACAAAATCGATAATCTCTGAAAGTTCTTCACCGATTGCTTTGAAATTTTGGCACAACGTTGCATTCGATTATGAGGATGTTTTTGTATACCTAATTTGTTTTTACATACCTACTATTAATTTATATAAATAAAAATGTAAATTTGTCCGATTCGACTAAAATTTTGCAAACTTAAGCTTTAGGATATTTTCCGCCTCCCATTCTATCCCTTCCCCTCCCCTCCCCATGATATATTTCCAATGCAAATCTGTACCGTTCAACCGATCGGACTCAAAATTTGGAAACTTATTCTTTAGGACCCAGCGGCTAACATAGGCTACATCCCCCCCCTACTTTTACCCCTTCCCCTCCCTCTGATATATTCACAATGCAAATCTGTACCATTCGACCGATCAGATTCAAAATTTGGAAACTTATTCTTTAGGATCTAGCGGGTAACACGGGTAACATTTCCTTCCTCCCTCTTTTACCCCTTCCCTTCCCCTGATATATTTCCGATACAAATTTATACCCTTCGACCGATCGGACTCAAAATTTGCAAACTTATTCTTTAGGAACTGGCAGGCGACTTTTCCCCCTCCACTATACCCCACCCCCTCTCCTGTTATATTTTCTGTACAAATCTACACCGTATGACCGATCTGACCCAGATTTTGCGTACCAACTTATTTTTCAAGACCCGGCGGGTAATAAAGACAACTTTTCCCCCCTCCCTTCTTACCCCTCCCCCACACATGCTATATATTTATATATATAGCAGTATATATTTTTTTCACTATATATTTTTTGTACAAATCTACAATATTTGCCGATCTGATCCAAATTTTGCATTCTTATACTTAAGGTCACGGCGGAATACATAGGTCACAATTCATTCCTGGACATCCCATCCTTCCCAGCCTAGATAAAATGGATCTTTTTTTATTAGAGACTGCGAAACAATGAAACCTTTGTGTCCCCCCACAAAGTACGTTTTTATATACCTATTATTATACAGATGTCACATCTGGGAGAGGTAAAAAGATGCTTTTTTTGAAAAGCAGCAAACTTGAATACCCACAACAAGCATTGTAAAATTAAACATATTAAAAAAGTGTACTTTCTCTTTTCTTTCTTTTCCATTTAACAAGCCTGAGCCACAGCAACGCGTGGCCGGGTACAGCTGGTATTTAAATAAAAGTGCCAATTTTGATGTGTCCCCCCCAAACTGTCAACATTTCACCCAAAGTGTAAAAATAATTCAATGTAATTAAAAATTGAATGAAGTAGACTCCCCCGAAGTTTTTGCTGCTAGATACTAGACATTATGAAGTTTTTTATTATTTTTGGAAGTTTTTTTCTTAGAAAGATTTGTACAGATTGTACATAATATTGGCCATATTCTGAACTAAGCGATATTACTACTTCTGTATCTTTACAGTTATTGTATAACATTACAATGCCGTCAGTGTTGACGTTTTAAGTTTGACAGGTTTGAAATTAATGAATTTAATCAATTAGAAAGTTCATTATTCATAACTTAACGTTTGTTTACGTTTTAGAGCTTTCTGATTGATTGAATTCATTAATTTCAAATCTGTCAAACTTAAAACGTCAAAATTGGCGGCATTGCAATATTATACATAACTGTCAAGATACAGGAATAGCAATATTGCTTAAATTCAGAATACAGTCGTATATTAGCTTTAAATGGTACGATTACAATAACGTTATATACAAACTGCGAATGTGAAACATTAAACCCCGTTTTTTCAATAAAGTGGGCACTGCCGAAACTCTGGCCGAATAACAAATAACGCACTAGCCGTAAAACCACTCCATATACAAACTTCTACGTTAATAATTTTTGCTACCAATTTACATATAAATATGTATATTTCTTAATTTTACTGAGAATAAACATTTAAGCAAAACATAAAAACAACACGTATTTATACAATAACGGACATCTATGTTATAAAATATTCACTGACAATCTTGTTTCGCGCTCAAAAACTACAACATAGAAGGCTGAGAAACCACTTTATCAGTGCTGGAAGGTTGTCTTTTGGCTTCTTGTCAATGTGGTTACAATTTCTACGGAACTAGTGTACAATTCGTCGTAAGTAAACTGTTTATATATTATCCCGTTCATTTGACGGCTCCGTCAAACGACATGATAGCAAAGATTTAGGCGGCGATATTTCCGCTGGTTTAACAGGAACAGGAAGTATGGCAAATATGGCGTATTTCTGTAGTTGTTAACATCCTCATCCTGTCACCATTCATTTGAAACTTCATTGACGTTTGATAAACATAAGCGAAGCTGTTTATAACTTTCCCCAACGTCATGCGGATGCGTCGTCCAATAATAATGATAAATATTGCTTGGGTCCTTTTTCAAAACCGTCGACGAAAGCGGTTAATTACGTCAAATATTATTTTAAAATTAAGCAATATCAATAAATATTATTAATTAATTGCGATTTTCATCGAAAGAAAGAACCAAATTTGTAATTTGTTTTATTTCCTAATGTTACAACCATATTTATGTTGCTGACTTTATGACAATGTCAATACTTTGAAGGTTATGAAGAAAACATTTTTTATCTTCTTTGAGTAATAGTACAACATATTTATTTTATGGTAGAACACATAGAATGCTGAACTGACACTGACACTGGCTAAAGTCCAGAGGTAGAGCCTACTAGCTGGTACTCTTGTTGTATTGTTCATCCACGGCTCGCCCTGCCAGCTGCTCGCTTGGAGTGTAGAATATTAAAACGTTGCAATGCACCAGACCATTACATTTTTGATTCTTGATAAAATATTAATTAATCCAGATAATAATTATTTTGTCAAGATACATGATTTTCCATTTGACCTTCAATGACTTGGAATATTATTATTCAAGTCTGTTCACAGCATCAACTTCCCAGTACTGTCTTGATCTTATAATGAAAACCTAACCTGGTGGTCCAATGGTGTGGAGTTCTAGCTACATTCCAGGACACCAGCAAGTTATTAAAAAAATTGTCTTTATAATAAAATTTATATATGTTAACACTACCTACTATACTCCAATTAGCAAAGCCCCTAAGGAAGTCAAATTATTAATGCAAGTGTTCTACAGATTGCCATTACGAATACTAGTAGGTGCAGGTCATTAATAATGATTATTATTCTGATATTCCCCCCTGCCTATGCAAAGAATAGATCATTTTTACTCCCTTTATTTTAACACGTAGCGTCTGGTTGGTTGCTTGTCTGATGAAAAAACTTTGGATCGATTTTTAACCCTTTTCCCGTGATCCAATCAAGCTGAAACTTTGCAAGCAGACTCGTGGCGACGATCAAAATGATCTACCAAATTTTCGTTAAAAAAATCAATAATTATAGTATAATTTTGGATTTTTAGAAAACTTAATTGATTTTTTAAAATTGGAAACCATACAATTGTTTGATTACTACCAACAGCGGCCTGACGACGTCACGGAATATTTAAAATTTTAATTACTCCGGCGGTATACGTAATAGGTACTTCACTACGATTTTCGAAAATTTATGACAATTGGTTCACAGATGACAGCAAAATTCACAAATCTATCGAAATCTTGATTAAATTGACTGACAAATGTTTTTCGAATTTAATCTTCAAAGCATGAAGTTTCTTATCAAAGCTCGAAACATCTGACATTTTAGAAATATATTAAATTCCTGTAAGTTTAGTGTTATGTTATATGTTTTAATTCGTCTTTAATTGTTGTTATATTTTACAAAGAAAGGGAGTATAATAAAAACTTGGTTTTTATAGGTTAGTTTTTTGGTTAATTATTAATAGTTCAGTTCGGTTAAGCGTCAAAGTTAAAAAGAATACAAAAGCTTCAGAGTAAATAGTTGGGTAAGATGGAGGGAATGACCGTACACAATAAACTCTAAATAATTTTCAAGCGTATTCTAGTATATATGGTAAACAATTCGGAAGAATTGCTTCACATTCCACTTTTAAATCATCTATGTATACTGTGTCACGGGAATTATAAATTTTCAACCATAAATGGCTGTAGCATAGTTCCTTCGAATATTTAAAATAAGAGGGATAAAAAATGTATACAAACAACATTCAAAAGTTTGATGATGTGTGGATGCCCTTTCGGTGGAATCGTGAACGTTGTATTGTGTAAAGTGATCACGTAAGCCAATTAATACCTGTCATAACCCTATAAAAACTTCCATACATTTTTTCCATATAAATAGGTTTGTCTCTGTGAGACTTCTATAATTTATTTTAATTTCTAAATTTACTATTAATAATATTTTTATATGTATGTTATAAAAACACAATTACTGGATTTATCCACTGCGGGATTATTATTTAATTAAGATAAATTATAGAAGTATCACAGAGACAAAGCTATTTATATGAGAAAAATGTATGGAAGTTTTTATAGGGTTATGACCGGTATTAGTTGGCTTAAGTGATCACTTTACACAATGCTTGTTGCAATACACAATACACTTTACACAATAGTTGGCTTAAGTGATCACTTTGCACAATACAACGGTCACCAATTCCACCAAATGAGTATCCACACATCAAACTTTTGAATGTTGTATATAAACATACTATAATCACCTGCGAAATCTATGTATACTGTTTCATGAGAAGAGACATCAGATGTCACTAGCATAGCCCCTTGAAATATACAGATGATTCCTATTTGGAACATATATATATATATATATATAACTTTCAAAAATTCTTATGTGGATGTTCTTACGATTGATTTGGTGAATGTTGCATTGTGTAGAGTGATCACTTAAGCCAGCTCATACAAGTTGTAAGCCTTGGGCCATCTTACAAAAGACCTCCATATGTGTTTCTCATATAAATAGCCTCGTCCCTGTGAGACTTCTATAATTTATCTTAATCCAAATTTACTATTTAAAAACAAACTGACAGGACGCAGGAGCTCCGTAGGGCCTACCTAGGATAGACTATTTCCTCAAAGATAAATCTGCATTAGAAATGCAAAAACTCTTGAGGAGGCCAGGAAAATAAATTATTGTTTTGTTCATAGCATTTAGAAAAAATCTGGTTTTACATGCCAGGCTACGCCACTGCTTTTAAAATAATATCAATTTATCTGCAGGATTATGTAACCTTTCATTACATATTTTTTCAGTAAAAATGATCTGCTCGGAAGATGGGAGCGGTCTTGATGGAGCCACACTCATTCCAGTAAGTCTATTTTAAAAATTCTGTCAAATCCAAACTGCAATTGATGATTTCAAATACATATGTAAAATCAACCACACTCTTTCATAGATAATAGCAGTGCAATAAACTCCAAATAATGGCCTCTCAAAATTTTGGGTGCCATCATTACTGATAAATGAGTGCTATATGTGTATTGTTATTTTTATGGCTGTGTATACATACATATAGTAAGTCCGATTATTGTATCTACTTATTATTAAAATCAGGTGTATATTGTGCTCAATTTTTAATGGATGGAATCAAACATCAAAAATTAAATACATATATACATATTTCATCACCTGTGACTAGTTTGTTAACTCATGTTTCTGTTTGTTTTAAAATGAAATTACAGTCAATAATTCCTTGTTTCATTTGTGGTATAGTGCAATTATCCTCATAAATTTAATATGTATAGCAATAAAGTCAGTGATTATCCTCATAAATTTCAGATTACAGACATCGGCTACGGGGCAGATCTCTTTAAAATTGCAAATGTACTTTTGTTGTATTCAAAGTTATCAGCCTCCGCTAGATATGTTCGTTTTTTTTTTCAATTTTGTATGTTTTTCTCAAAGATTATCAGTTTCGTTCTGTAGATCAATGTTCATCATTAACTTAAAATGGTGCACCATATTGAAAATCAAGTTAATGGACAGTTTACGGACAAGTTGATGGACGCTTTGTAACAAATACAAATTGGGTTTGATATTGTATTCCTTTTGTGTATATACAATAACTTAATAGATTACTTAAATATAGGTGTTGAAATCATTAATATATAGTAATACCCCATAGTCACATAATAGGTCGGACCAGGAAGCATAACATAAGTGGAAAATTATGTAAGTCAGGGAGTAACTACGATTACCAAATCTAATTTCAGGTACATGTGTATTTGGTTCTTTAAATGCCATTTTTTTGCAAGAAAACGACAAACCACAAAAGTTTATGTTATGTAGTTGTAATTAAAGACTCTGAACTGCACCCATGGGTGCGGGATTGAGCTCGGGGCCAGGGTGAGAAGTAACATGTCTCTGAATTTACATATGTCGGAGTATTATTCTATATTATATTTGTATAGATCATCATTTTACTAATACATAATATAATAGCCGCATATTTGAATTACAATAGAATAGGCAAGGGCCTCGGATTCGATTCCCGGAGAATTAACAACATATTTGGGATTTTCTAAAGCCTATTCTTTCTGTGACGGCTTTTTGTGAAGTTAGAATATTGAGAAAATCTCCAAAATCCAATATGATGACAATAACCGGTGCCTAATGTAAGTTCTTCATTTCAAAAATATGTATAAAATGATCATTGCAAGCAACACTTAGTTTACAGATGGATTTCTGTTTCTAGATTGACTGCGGTGGCTCCCTCGTATCAAGGAACAGAGTTCAGTCCACCTCCGTCCTTGAGTTGGGTAAGAAACTGCTGCAGAGTGCCAGAGAAGGGGACACTGCTGCCGTACTAGATCTCATGAGTAAGGGAGCTCCGTTCACAACGGACTGGGTGAGTTACTCATATATTTTTTTTTATTCGGAAAGAAAACAGACACAAGTTAATTATATGTATGCATAAGAGTGTGAGTTATCGGAATCAAACATATTAGCCTGTGTCCTAACATATTTCACTTACAAACAAATTTGATGTATTTAAAAAATAAGAAGAACAAATAAAAAATAGAAGACAAGAACAGTAGCAAAAGAATAGATAATGTAAATATGTATAGTGAAATAATTTAATCGTAATGAGTAAAATAACTGTTTAGTTAGTAGTTTAGTCAATATTGCGTTTTCGAAATGATTTCTAGAAATATGTAAAAATACAAATGTTTTTCACAAAATTCATTTTTCATGAGTTTTATGATTTTTGGAGAATTTTGCAAACACATCGGGTTTTTTTTGGTACCTCGATTTTTGAATTAACAGGGTTCCGCATAATTCGAAATGTTCTTTTTGGCTCCATCGACCCGTATAACAATTTATGAATTTATTTATAACAAAACATTATTTGGGTTGTTCTGCAATTTCCAGCTCGGAACTTCCCCATTGCATTTAGCAGCCATGAATAATCATCTTGAAACGTGTGATGTATTATTGAGGGCTGGTATTGGAAAAGACGGAAGAACAAAAGTGGATAGGACGCCTTTGCATTTCGCTGCCTATGAGGGTCACTCGGAAGTAGCCAAACTATTGTTGGAGCACGGAGTCGAAGTCCATTGCAAAGATATGGTAACATTATTTTCTATTACATATTTGGGTTGGCTCGCAATATTCCATTATCGCAATCCGTGAACTGCACAACTTTATTCCAATTTCCCATTTAATTAATTTGTATATTTACAAATAACAAATCATTGTTATAATACAAACTGATTACACTTTATAACATTGTTGTGTTATCATACTTAACTTAGAAATTTACATGCATTTTGGGAAGGTTTTAATACTGAGATAGCTCAGACATAATAAAGTTAATAATTTATGTTTTTTCCTAGTGTATGTATTTAGAAATTGATTGATGAGAATTTGTTGAAAATGAATTGATGAGAATTTTTTAGTAAGGAATGAAATGGAAACCCATCCAACACACACCAAACATCTTTTTCTTGAGAAATAAACTAAATTAATTTTTGGCACGATTTTGGGAAACTCAAAATATAAGAACGTACACCAACCTATTCTGAAAATAACAATGTTCTTAGTTTGGTGATTGTTAACCCAAAACTCAAAAATAGACAAGGCACATTCACGACAGTTCACAGTTATTCGGTGATTACTACCACAGTAATTATAAATAGACGGAACGTATTTCTTTACGCCCGTGTAATTACTCAATCAATTCACAATTACGACTTTTGTAACTTTATACGAGGCCTTTGGAAAGTAGTCGTGAATCTGCATGGTCTAATTAGTGTCATGTTATTGAGTGAGGGGAATATGGAGTATGTACAGGAATGTGTTAACTTTTCACCTAATGCGAAAAGAATATTTTCTATTCAAAATTGAATGACGAAGACTCCCCCAGTGCTTGCTTGTACCAGCCACAAGACATCTGTATTATGTATAATCATATGAGAATGAAATTGCGGCTTTGCTCTCAAACATTAAAAAAAATGTTTACTCTTATTGCATGTTGAAAAAAGGTCACAATTTTTTATTACAAGGTCACGATTAGATTACTGAAGAATGCAAAGAAATCTTTCTCAAAAAAGCATTTTTAAATTACAATACAAACCATTAAAGAGTAGATAGTTCAAACTGGCTTCAAAACAATAAGAGTGATAGTAAAGCATAATAAGATATACATAGATACATGTATAGATAAAGGGAATTCTACAAGTTACCACGTAATACATAAAGGTCACTCCACATGGGTGCACAATCAAAAAGCTGCTTGCATTATTAGTTTTTATAAATTGTTTAAAAAATATAATTATGTGACTTAAAATGTTTTGTATTCTGGCACAAGGGTCTAAAATTTATTTTGAATTACGAATAACCAGGGTTGTCAAATTATCCGGGTCAATCAACTAGAAAAAAACATTTTGGGTCTTGCGTATTTTAAAAATTTCGATAATGACGTATTTCAAATTATCAGGATCAAATTAATGACTTATTAGCCTAGTGCCACCAACGCCGATCTTCCATGGCAGAGCGCTGCTACATTTCATAATAATATACACTTATCAAACACACCGCACAGATGATCGGTCGGTCTATTCGCTTTGCCAATGTGATTTGGCATAAGTTCGGCGATGGAAGATCGGCGTAGTGTGACGCAAGCTTTAGTGTATGTATGCATATAATTCATTGGTATGGAATATTTGCAGTTGCAAATGACTCCCCTTCACTGGGCGGTAGAGAGAGGACATGAGGAATGTGTCCACGTATTATTAAATGCTGGAGCCAACCCTAGAGCTGAAAGCAAGTTCCAGAAGACACCCCTGTCCATCGCAGTGGAGATGGAATGGGACAACATGGTGGAGATCCTCCAGTCCAACACCACCAGGGAGGCCACCATGAGCATACAGGACATAACACAAGGTAGACTGCTTAGGACCGTGGTGTAAATTAAGCCATATATTCACTAGGGGACAAATCACGCGCGACATAGAGTCTACGTGACATTGCAACGTCGTGCACTGTTCCGCGACGTCGCGCACAACATAGCACAGCATTTCTACGTGCCATGGCAACGTTGCCATGCGCACGGTTACCGAGCGAGCTCACTGCGACATCGCGCCGTGCGTCAGTACCACGTGGTATGTTTACAAGTGAATGCGCATGCGCTGTAACTGTATACCACTCAACATGATATTAGTGTGGGGAAACGAGATTGTTATCCAACTGATTGAGCTCTAATTGAGCTGTAATTGTAAGTCTGATGTGAGAGCCAACAGCGTTCCGTAAATATTGTGTCTTGCTTGGCTATGGAAGGCCCTTCTGTGTATAGTTTTCTGGGATATTCTGCCGTGTGTGTGTGACCTCTCTGGCCAACGTTTCGGATCCCATTGCAGGGTCCATCATCAGGGCTGATGTGACATCAGCCCTGATGATGGACCCTGCAATGGGATCCGAAACGTTGGCCAGAGAGGTCACACACACACGGCAGAATATCCCAGAAAACTATACACAGAAGATTCTGAACGGCCGTGAAAACCTAAGGACATTTTTATGGAAGGCCCGATTATTTGTAATAAATTTTCAAAATCAGTTGTTGTCATTTGAGTGAAATTGACAAAAGATCCGTCAGACATTCGAAGATCGCATAGAATGGCCATCCTTCTCTCTCTTTGCAGTAAATAATTTCGTACCCACCACCTTTTTCTCTTCTTACGTTTCGATAAACTCGTTAGAATAAATAGATGCGCAGCACTAATCATCATAACCTCATCGGGCGACATTTCCGCGAGAAGTGATATGTGAGTCCCGGTGTGTACACGTCAAATGACCGCGTCATTGTCCCCGAAACATGAGCGTAGATGTTGATGCGACATGCCGTGCGGAATGTTTCGCAATTTGTCCCCTAGTGAATACATGGCTTTATAAGTTATGACAATGAGATGAAATGTGCATAATGAACTTTTCAAACGGGGATGTATATTCATAAGTTTACAGTCATAAGGAATTAAACACTAAATCTTCGGTAAGGATAATTTATAAATTAAACATTGTTATAATTCTACTTGAGTTTATTGGCACTACTCGGAATTCAAGAGTATAAGTAACTCTAGTGGACAGTTGAAGATATAAACTTACATACAAATATAGAAAATAGACTTAGGTGATAGTGCAATTAAAAAGTAATTATGTACTGACAGAAGAAGGGGGCGGATTACTGGCGAAAAGTGGATGGACGATTTTAAAGGGAAAATTGAAAGGAGAGTAGATGAATTGAGTGAGGGGCACAAATTCAAAGGCAGCAATATCCCACTGAAAAGTTTCTGATAATAAATACAAAAACCTAGTCAAGAAAATTTCTCTGGAATTATGAAACCTACATCTTATTGGAAACAATTTCCACCTCAGTTTTTATTTAATATATGTGAATAAATAAATATTTATCTTTTAATTTAAATACGAATATTGCTGCTTTTGCTATTTATATACATAATAGTTATGATGTTTGAGTCCACTTTAGTATGAAGCAGCCATTTTGTTACGTGACACATCCTTACGGTTTGATTTAGATTTGGAAACATGATTTTGGAAGGGATAGAGCTCTATTTCATATAAAATCTCGAATTCAGTACATTCTAAATTAGTAATCCTCAGTGACTACATAAAATAAAATAAATTGGATATTGCTTCCTTTGCTTTTACACCCCCTTAATCAGTGAATGTAATATTGTTTAAAAAATTATTCCCCGAGTTCAAAATCCTTTTTATTTCAAAACTTTCAAAATACTCATATTATTACCTTTACACATGACAGGAGGAGAAGTTTAGTGGTAAATGAAGGAAAAGGATGATTATTATCTTTAATGTATTTAATGTGGTTTGCGAATTCGGAAAAGTTATTATTAGTTAGACAATGATGATGTTCTTTTAATCTATTGTTGAGATTTCTACAAGACAATATATTTACCGCTTTATAAGAACCGCTTTTTTCTGAGTTATCTATTGTTGACTTTGAATTATGAAGTAACGTGCCTAAGTTGTTGTTGGTTTAATATGCGGTTCTAATACGGGGAGGAAGTAATATTTTCCTCCATGAAGTATCAATTGTAATACTAACATATCCAGAGTATAAAAAGCGATCACTTAATTGTACATGGATTTTTTTTTTTTATAAAACGTCTGTTTAAAATTATGACAGTGTTTAGTTAACAAATTATCTAATTTTAATTTAAAATTAGATTATTTAATTTAAAAAAAAATTTATTGTAAAATGAAACAACTTTATAAAATTTTCATCTTTCTTTCAGACATGGAGCAGATGCCGGAAAATAAGTTTATCACACACAACATTGATGTTTTAAATATAGAAAATGGTGAGTCACAATAGTTTTATTATGTACTATCATAAGTTAGCCATTTTAAAATAAGCTTAAAACTATATCGTATTCAACAGATTGTTTTACAGAGAGGCCAGCGGAGGAATTAGACAATTCACAAGAAATGGAAAGTGATGGAATGGACCAAGAAAGAGAGGCTCAAAATAATTTAGCGTCACTCCTTCCACAAGTAACACATTGTTTATTTTAATTCATAACATGCTTGTTCAAAATTCAAATAAATTAGCAGAAAACCTTTTCCTATTGCTAAAACCTTATTTGAATGTTGAAAATTATTCAAAATATGTGTCGTTGTCATTCCAGCGAAACACATAAACATAAAAAGTATTTAACGGTCACTAAATACCAGGGGTGTGCAGTGAGAACAACAAGCATACTTTTATTTAAACACGGAATAATATGTTAATTATTGTAATAGGAATATTACGAGATATATCTTTTATTTCGGTTTCTTTTCAAAATATATGCTTAGGAAAAGTCATGCTTCTTGTTCTCACTGCACGCCCCTGCTAACTACATATTTAAATGAAAAGGATGACATTATCTAAAAGCCTGCTTTTAAATGATCCACTACTGTTTACTTGCATTTTTGAAAGATTATCGAAATAAGTTTCATGAATTTTTTTTTGATTTTTATTATTTCTTGATAATTAAAATATTGTTAATATTTTATAAAATAATATGATTTTTATTTAATCTTTTAGATTTTATAGCAAATTTGTCAGTGGAAATTCCCATCACAAATGCATCGCAACGAAATACATTTTATATTGATTTTTTCATCATTTTTTATTATACATTTTCATGGTATACTTTTATCAAATGATAACTACTATTTGTTTTTTTGTCATATGCAAAACTTTTCCCTGAAAAATCCTGTAGACAGACTTGAGACGCTGATATTATTTTCAGGCTGAAGACTACACCAATGAGGCTACAATGCAACTTCTCAAAGAGCACGGCATCACCCTTATACCGGCCGACAACACCAACACCGTAACTTCTGCATTACAAAGTGGAAGACGAATAGTACTTTCTGGTATGACGGCAGGTTTTTTTTACATTATTTTAATTTTTAATCTTTGTTGTCTTAATACATTACTATACAGGGTGTCTCGTAGCTAGTAGCAGAAACTTTGTGAGAGTCTTCTTCGTTTAATTTTGAATAGAAAATATTCTTTACACTTTGGGTGTTACGGGGAAAAACAACGTCATATTTTGCATTTTTGTTTTCAATATTTCCGACTTGTTTTCTGTAAAATTTTGCAGAAATTTGAAAAATATTTTTTTGTAAGGCTTTTGTCATATCATTTGACTTGTATTAAAGCGAATGAATTTTTAATATTCCATACATATTCCTGAAGTGATAATCCAATGATTTACAAAAAATATTGGAAAATAGGTGCAAAATTTGATATTTCTTGTCTAAGTAAGTGTTGACATTTCACCCAATATTAAAGAATATTTTCTATTCAAAATTGAATAAAAACTTCCCGAAGTTTTTGCTACTAGCTACGGAACACACTGTATATAAACTGTGCCTTTAACCCTAAATACTTTTTTGTTCTTCAAGTCTCCTTCTTAAAGTATATTTATTTAAGATCAAAAACTGTAATGTTTTCATTTCATTTTCACATTATTTTATATTCAGAATGTTCTTTTTATATTCCAGATGCCGGAAAACTAATTCTAAAAGATAGCAAATTTCAAACAGAACCTCCAAAGCCCGTGGAAATCAAGACGAAACCGATCATATTGCCCACGGGAAAGATTAAAAGTACCAAAATCTACACCATGAGTAGCAGCCAATTCCTCGCCATGACAGGACAGAGCAAACCAAACATTTTACAAAAGGTTCCAATAGACATAAAGAAATCAGTAGAAAATGGAGGAATCAACTTAGTGCAATTACCCAAGTCGGCGCAAATTGTCAATATGAATTCGGCCAAACTAACCAAAACTGTAAACATTATGAATAAAACGCCCATGAAGCAAGGACAAAACACCATCACCGTAGTCAAACAAGGGAAAGGAAATATTCTCTCCTTCAAAGGAAACACGATCTCAAAAGTGCCCGGCAATATTAATTTCAATACCTTGACAAACCAGGGGAAGAAAACCAAACTTATCCAGTTGAAAAGTGGAACCACGCTAGGGAACGCCGTCAAAATTGTAGTGAATAAAAACAGTTTGGGAAAATTAATGTCTCAAATTCCAGTAACCGAAAAACAATTGAGTAACGGCATCAGTAATAGTATGGTAAGTTGGCTACTTTTTCATTTGAAAACATCCTTTACATTTGAAATATAACCGACTTGATTCTTTGATTGATTGATTGACTTTAATTTTCACTCATTATATCCTATCAAATAAAAATATCATATTTAAGGAAGCTAAAAAAGTTGTGCAAAAATGTAAACTTCTAAAATATTTTTTTCATAAATATCTAAAAAATAACAAGTTCAAAATAAAGAAAACAAACAAATTTTTTATATCATATGTAATTGTTTTTGATTTTTCATTCCTGAAACCCTTCAACCTCATCTGAATCCAGGATGTTTTCATTTGAAAAACGCATTACGTATCTCAACACACACATCACACTTCCATTGAATAAGTTTTTTGAAGTTATATTTCTTTAGTCACGTTCGAGGTGAAATTTTATTAACTTTGTTACTGCCATCTGGTGTGATCATCCCGGTGGTAATAATTCACGGTATCTGCAAAACTCAATAGATGTCGCCACTGCGCTGAATGGCACCTGTCTATTTGCAGTTGTAAAACAGGGATCTGTGATCTGCGAATATCTCTTGAGTTGTCAGTTTTTGTGGCAGGTTCATTTTGCACTTTTTCACCTTCAAATAATTCTGCATTTCGTTGTGCTTTGATAGCTGTGCTTTGAGAAGTGATGCGCTGTTTATTTTAAATCTGCTAAAGACGTTATTTATGCGAATACGGAATATGTGTTGCATAAATATTCTTACTATTTTCAAACTAAACTAAACGTTTGTGCTAAGAAAATAAGACTACCTTTTTTAAATTTTTTATTTTATTTAAATCTCTATCAATATTATCTTATGACATCCTAGGAAACTTATATACAGTTCATTTGTAGTAACAATATGCATACTCACACAATCATATTATTATACATATAATATTCACATTTCATTATAATTTTTTTTACCATTTTTTAATTATTTTTTTTTGTCACACACTTCTGTTCTGGCGTACAGTTGTCACATCATCCACATTCATGTATCTACTCACTTATGCTTGTCAATTGTTGAGACTTCCAACAGCGTTATCTTCGAATTTCTGATTTACTTAGTCGTACCAATTCCTCCACAGATTTCCTCTATTTCTAGTGCCATCAATTCTCACCTTATCTATTTGTCACATATGACCACCACCTAAGCAACTTTTTCCTATCCTATCCTAGTACCAGGATTCCATTATGTACCGATAATCTTGCCGTGGCAATATTTTAATATAAATTTAACAACTGCAGAAACCTAACCTAACCTATGAATAATTTGAGTGTACGAGAATTTTTACTTATTTAATACGAGCACCTCAATAACCAATTTTGCTTTCCAGGAAAATATCACGACAACAGCAAAACAAGAATACTATGTGTCCTCCGCGAAGGTTGCGGGCAACGCAACTGAAGTGGAGAGATTAAAAACCGAGCTCAAAGCGGCGAAATCAGAAGCTGACGAATACAAGAGAAAGTTTCAATCGCTGCAGAACGAGTTACAGTTGATTAAAACCAAGTTTAATATCAGAACTCTGCATAGTGCGGTATCAGAATGACGAAAGATTAAGTGTGAATTAATTAAATATATGTTATTTTTTCAAATTTTAACAAGGTTTTGTATAACTTTAAAATGGCCTTCTTAATAATAAACTATTGTTATACATCAAAATATAAAACATGGAACAAACAATTATACTATGATGAAAATAAAAGGAATGTAAATTTTTTAAACATTTTTTAAAAATCTTCTCCGAAATTTCCGATCGAGGAGCAAAATATTTGGATTTAAGCGTTCAGATGCGTGCTAGCGAGGGAGTCACGATTACCCGTAATTTAATATGTTAAAATTCTGTTGTGTGTGCCAACTACTATCTTACTTGCACCCTAAGCTGGTCCTTTGAATCTCGTGTAATGGTAGAGAAATAAGGAAAACCAGAAAGAAAAGAATTACACAATAGTAATGGTATTTAGTCAGTGAATCTAAATGTTAAAAAAGTCAATAAATGCCAAAGAAAAGAAAGAGCCCTCCTTGTCACTGGATCACGCTGCCGGTGGCCCCCCGCTCTGACGATCTTCTCATCTGGCCCCGTGCTCTGTGCACAGAGCCGCAACTGCAGATTCGGTGTGCGTCTTGGCTGCAGCGTAGAGGACGCCGATGCTGTCGATACCATAAGATGAACAGCACAAGCGACGACGTGATATAATTTTTATTTATCTCAGATTTGCTTATATTTCATCTGTATATTGAAATTGTTTTGTACTACTCTCTTTTCATTTTTCCCTCAGGGGAGTGACTACTGTGCCTAGTATAACTGTCTCTACGGTATTTTCTCACATATATGTATATCATTGTATCACATCTCATTCTATTGCTTTGTATTGTATGGTTTGCTTTTGATGACAGTGAAGCGGTTTTGTGTGGATGCCTCCCCGCGCCGCTTGCACTCATATGAGTTTAAGTAGCGCGGGAAGGTTGACCACTTTAGCAAAAAAATGCTGAATTAAGTGGCGAAAATGTAGGGCCCATATGAGAGCTATGGCTATGCTATGCTCATAAAACGGCCTTGGGTGTGTGGTAGGTCCCTCTCCACGTCACTGTACATATAAATAGCAATACCTACCTCAAAACTTTAGTTGTTGACTACAAACAAATCCACATATAAAAACACATCAAATTTTGAATTATTTCGATGTGTTATTTCATGTTTTACGTCTAATGATACAGATTGACAGATTTTTGTAAAAAAAACATTTTTTGTAAATTATGGGGTTCTGCATAATCAAATGGTCTTTTTTGGTCCCTTGAATTTCGAATTAACGAGGTTCTAATCAGCTGTTTAGTTCTATACTAATTATTTAAAATTGTTATGTGAAGTATATGAATATTAGGTCCTTACATATGAAATTGGCGTTTAGTATGGGAGGAACATAAAGCCGATTTTTTTTATTATAATAGTTTTATTTAATCAAAGTATGTACCATTGCTATCTATGCACTTTTGCCATCTCATAGGTAGTTCATCGATCCCTTTACTAAAAAAACCATTCGGACGGGAATCAATAAAATCTTTGAAGGCGGTTTGGACTGCCCCATCGGAGTTGAATTTTTTCCTTTGCAAGAAGTTATCCAAATTTCGAAAAAAATAGTAATCTGTTGGGGCAAGGTCCGGAGAGTACGGTGGATGTCTTAGACATTCCAATTGAAGCTCCTCTAATTTGATAGCCGTCTGTTGTGCAGTGTGTGGTCTAGCGTTATCATGAAGCAGCAGTGGCCTAGAGCGATTAACCAGCCTCGGTTGTTTAGCAGCTAGCTTTTCCATCATGGTTTGCAGTTGCTGACAATAGACATCTGTTCGTAATCTTTTGTTTTCTCCCCCCTGGCAGATTATAGATTTAAAATCCCTTCATTTTTAGGCCGACGGATGAGTAATGTTTCATCTTTATCGCAGCAGTCAACGCGCGTTTGTTGATTTGCTTCACTCAATTCGTGAGGTACCCACCTTTCAAGCTTTTTCACCTTACCAATTTGCTTCAAGTGGATTAAAACAGTTTTATCACTAACACCGCAGCCTGCAGCTAACTCGGATGTGGTTTGCGATGGATCCGTTTCCACAATAGCCTTCAATTCTTCATTATCAACTTTGGTCTCCGGCCGTCCACGGGGCTTGTTCTGCAGGTCGAAATTTCCAGAACGAAAACGTTGGAACCAAAAACGCACTGTGTTTTCTTTTGCGGCACCGTCGCCATACACATCATTAATCCTTCGAGCCGTTTCTGCAGCACTGGTGCCACGGTGGAACTCGTACTCGTAAATAACGCGATATTTCAAGTTTTTCATTTTGTAAACTGAGTGACGCAAAGAAAAAAACAATTGAGGAAAAAACAAATGAATTATAATTTTCAAAACACAAATACATGAGTAAATAGCTGTATAAATTTGGATTTGGAATTCCTAACCAAAGAGAAGATATTTGAGATCAAATTTGCCAGTACGGCAAAACACCAATTTCATATGTAAGGACCTAATATGATTTTTGAAAAGGTGCATTTTCAGTCTTTTGTAATTATGTTTCTGGTACATGCACTTTTGCACACAATAAACAACGTTTTCTTTCGCATTTAATCCATTAAAAAATGCTGGACCTTTTTGCTTGGGGTTAATGGAATCGAAACAATCTATCATTTGGAAAAAATATTTTATTAAAAAATCGTAATAATTTTCTAGTCTCGTAGTATTTATAATAAACAAATCACGTATTACATTTATTTTTTTATAAACATAATAGAACAAGACTTAATATAAATTCATTCTCTATATTTAATTGCATTCTCCCCTAACAAACTTATAAAATCACAGTTTTGTTGTGTTCTTTTCATCTCATATTCATTTCAGAGCTGACGTTTAGGCATATTCAATACATTACATTAGAAATGAGACAATGACGGATGAAATGCACAATCGTTTCATATAATAAAATGTGATATGCTAACATTAATGCTTAGTAATATTAAATACAATTGTATAGAAAGCACCTTAAATCGAATTGGAGACGGTTTATACAGTTGGAATTCATTTAGGAAAATATAAATACGATATAACATACATCTGATATAAAACTAGGGGTTAGTGCTAAACAAAATATAGCCTCCCTGAGTCACTTTCCAATTCCCTCTACCGTTAATTTTAAAAGCTATCTGTTAACTGAAACAAAATATAAATTAACATAACGTATGTTAGTCAGCTATGTGACTACAATAAAATTTAAGTACCTAAGTAACAAAAAAATAAAGGCTTAAATTGTTAAAATGTTCATTAAATAATAATAAATTTAAGTTTAATATATTTTTATATAAGTATGTACTCTATAGATTAGTTTTATTTGCACATTTCTTAAGTTTTTCCTTTCCCGATATATTGTCCTATTATTTTTTATTACATTTAAAACTTTCTGGTCAATTCCGTACACAATTGCACTCGTCGAGCCGTTCCACTAAAACTAAAGTTTAACACAAAATTACAATCGGTAACTGAGAAAAATCAAATTATAAAATTTGAAACGTTTACAACAACTACGTAGTCAAGTGTCCAGTATATGTACAGCTTGCGCAGCCTCACCGCACTGAGTTCTACTCGGAGCTGCTGTCTTTCAAAAAGAAGTACTGTCCATGATCAAATGTTCTCCCTTTATCATCTAATCACTGTAACTGTTTCGATATTTAAGAGTTGCTTCACTTTTTCCGTGTAACGCACAAGAGCTATTTTGGATGCTCTGATGTTGATTTTTTCCCCGGCAGCCATAAACTGTTGACATTGAGCCCTGTCCAAGAACTCTTGCATCCTCAACTCCTTTAGGGATTCCCTCGGAGGTCCTGTTCCGCAGTGGATCTGTTTGAGTAGAGCGTCCCTGGATTTAACCTGCAGGAGAGAAGCTAGGTCTTGTAGCAAGCACCAGAGGCCAGTGTCTGGAGTGTCGGAGGGCGAGTTGGGACGGAGGCGATACAGCGGAGGAAGGGGTGCGGGCGCCGCTACCACTTCTAGCGGTAGCAGCGGCGGGGTGGGTGGACAAGTGGGAGGAGAAGCCAGCGGGTCAAATCCAGTCTCTGGGGGATCTGAAAATATATTCATCAATTATTAGTGTGGAATTATCATATCTTCATTTTACATCTTTATGAGGATTAGTTAAAATGTTCTGAATAAAGGAAGGTGTATTGTGATTGTAAGTATTTTTGTGAATTGAATAAATACAATTGTGAAATATTACTTTAAGCACTCGAAACACAAACACAAAGATATCAAATAATTTATTTTTTTAAATAATAAAAGAAACATATAATTATATCAGGAAGTTCATTGAGCAAGCAATGAACTTTTAGTTATTACATTGTGAAATGCAAAATCATTACAATTTATGAGAAAATTGCAATAAATTTCCACATACTTCTACAAATAATATAGATTAAATAAGTACGTACTTGTAGGGTGCTACATATATTTATCATATAATAATATATATTATATATATTTATTTATTTTATTATACACGGCTAAATAGCCTTTTACCTACTATTCATTTATACATTACATTAATACAACATATGTGTGTAAATTATAGAAATAGAATTACAGTGTGGAAATAGAATACATGTAACATAGAAATGAAATATATGTTACAATTCTGGTTATTCTGATTCACAGTAAACTAATATTTGTACTACACACATAATGACTTTTAATTACTATTATAAAGGATAAGGGATGTTTTTTTAGAGGTATAGAACATTAAAATGAAATAACACAATTGTGATAATGGCCGTGGTATTATTGCTTTATTTTATGCCGTTAGTGTTTAAATATGTTTTTTTTTTATTTAAACCACAATTTTTTTAATAAATTTGCACAATTTGCAAGCATTGTTCTATTTATTTATTCATTTATTTATCTTAAAATTAACACTAAAATAAAATTAACAAAAAAAAATCACGGTAAAATGGCAAACCAAACTGAGCACAGCTACGAAATTGGCTGTAGCTAGAAAAAATGCTGCCAATTTTAAAAACAAACCTCTTAAAAAAAACATCTTTTATTTAAACACTAACGGCAACAACAAATAAAATTATCTCTCCAATAAAGCCAATGCCATGGCTATCACCATGATTTTTATGTGTTTTATTTCATTTTAAAGTTTTGTACAGCCAAAAAATAGTCAAATAATTTAATTTTGAGAGAAGCCATCATTTTCATCATCCGGTGTAATAATTAATAAATATCCATTAGGTCCTTATCTATGAAATTGTCGTTTTCTAATACTGGCAAGTTTAAACATTGATGTCTTACATTCAATTTGGAATTACAAATTAAAATGAATGTCATATTAAAGAAAAGACAATCCTTTTTCAAAATTATTTAATCATTTGTTTTCCCCCATTTGTTTTTTCATTCTGCAACCATGAAAAAAATGAAAATACACATAATTTTCAAATATGAGTTCCATCATGGCACTAATGCTGCACAGACGGCATACAACATCAATGTTGTGTATGGACCAGGTACCACAAATAAATGCACATGCGTTTTTGATTTGATCGCTTCCATTTTGGAAATTTCGACCTCTACTACTACAGTAGAGTCTACAGTCGACAGTAATGAATTTAAAGCTCAACAGATTCTTCTTCAGATTCACCTCAAACCATTTCAGAATCATCAACAGCATTTAACGTAACTGACATTTGACGTAAATCAACATCAAATTGGGAAAATAAAGAAGCTCGCAAAGTGGGTACTGTATGAACTTACTGAAGGACAACGGCAAACTCGCATCAAGGCATGCCTTAATTTATTAAGTCAGAACTTAAATGAGGAAATTCTGAATCGGATTGTTACTTGTGTTAAAAAGTGGATCCTGCATGAGATTCGGAAATGTTTATTGTAATGATTGGGCCCAGGGGAGGCAGCCAAACTGTCACAAATGCAAATTGAGTCAAAGGAAACTCCTTGTGACAGTGTGGTGGACCTGTGCCGGCATTATTCATTTCAGCTTCTTAAGATCTGGCACAACAAATACTGCAGAGGAGTTTACTGTCAAGGATTGAAAATGATGATAAGACAAGCTCGCTATTAGACAACCGAGACTTGTCAATAGCTCTAGTTCTCTATGACAATATTTGTTCACACACTGCATATCAGTCTTAAATATACAGGAGTTTCGAAACTCTCCGTCACCCACCTTACTCGCTAGACCTTGCACCTACTGATTTACATTTTTTTGGATTTTGGATAACATTTTACATCTGATGATGCAGTGAAAAATGCTTTTATAGAATTCATTGATTCCCATATCTAGGATTTCTATAGCAAAGGCATCAATGAACTTCTATTAAAATGGCAAAAGCAATGGTCAATGCTTTGATTAATTACATGTATGATGACAACGCTCCACACACTGCACAATGAACCGACTTAAAATTACAGAAGCTTCGACTGAAAACTCTCCATTACCCACCTTACTTTCCAGACCTTGCGCACCTATGGATTAATATTTTATTTCGGATAACTTTTTACAAGGGAAAAATTTCAACTCCGATGAGATGATGAAAAATGATTTTAAAGAATTTATCGATTACTATCTGAATTATATATAACGGCAATTTCATATTTAAGGACCTAATAATAACAGTATGTGGTGCAACATTTAAATTAAGTGGTAAAAGAAGTGTAGGAAGACGCCACATCTCCTGGTTGCGTAACTTGATGGACTGGTGTAAGTGTAACTCGACTGAGTTGTTCCATGCGGCGGTGAACAAAGTCATAAGTAGAAGGTACAAAGTTTAGCGTAAATTAAAAAGAAATCATGTAGCACAACGAAGTAACTGCCATATTAGTGAATGAAAAATATTACAATTCTGAATAAAATTTAGTGTTGTTTCATTAACAGAGTGGAAGTTCATTATTAAAACAATTTAATTTAAACACCAAGTCCTAATGTTGCATCTGATAATTCTCCATTGATGTTCATCGTCCGATGAATTCATCCATCTGATAAATATACTCATACAGTAGATTAAGACTTGGTGTTTAAATTAAATTGTTTTCATGGGAGAAGTTAATCAATCCTACATTACTTTTCTATTAACTAAACTAAATGAACTGTGGTGTCATAAATAAAAAATGTAAAATATCCTTACCCATCAGCTTGCAAGGCCCGCTGAACTGCCACGGCTGAGGAACGTTTCCCTGAACATCGTTCAGGTGGAGTTGCAAGAGGCGAGCAGACTTGCCGGTGCTGAGGGAAATGGGGGTCTGTCCTGAGTAAGTGGCCAACAGGGGATCCGCCCCGTAGGAGAGAAGCAAGCGAATTATTTCCACGTAACCATTCTCGCAGGCTTCGTGCAATGGTCTGGAATAAATGTACAATATGTTTATTTATTTATCTATCAAATTCAACTACCTAAAAAAATTTTAATACATAAGAGGAATAATGTTCTCGAACCATTACGTAGGCCAGAAGTAAATTAAAGCACTTTTTTATGTCAATTTAAGAAATCCAAATTTACATTCGTTTACAGCTTGCATAATCATATTATAAATCAATATTTTACAAAGACACGCTGTCTCTCTATAGAAGTCTCTCTTAAAGCTGAGAGAGTTAGATTGTTTTAGTTAAATGTGCATTACAATAAAGCATGAAGTGTAATGTAGAGTACAAGGAGTATGAAATTTATATAAAATTTAGCAAAGTATAGATATAATGGAGATAACTTTAAACTGCACGTAATTTTAACTTTTTTGCATATAACATGATGAGCATACATAAAAAGAATGTTGATGAGTACAAGGAATATAAATATTATATCCTTACTAAATCCTAATAAACATTTGGACGTATTCTGAAATAACCAATATTGCTATTTCTGCGTCTTGTTAGTTATTGTATAACATTGCAATGCTGCCAATTTTGACATTTTAAGTTTGACAGGTTTGAAATGAATGAATTCAATCAATTAGAAAGCTCATTATTCAATATTGTGAATAACTTAACGTTTGTTTACATTTTAGAGCTTTCTGATTGATTTGATTGATCAGTGTATGTAAGCATCTAGAAATGGTTGAACAATCAACTCTCAATGATTCGGCAAGTTCATCTTCCGTTTGGCATGGGCCTTCATCAACCAACACAACTCAACATAAAACTTCCCGCAAATGCTGTTTTATTGGTATGTAATTCAATATATTTAATGCTAAAAAATATGTTGCGTACACTTGGGCAAAATGACACATACTTAAAACCAAAGCCACAACATGATAGTGCTTTGACATGAATATAGAAACAATATGCCTCAGTGCGATATAGTACAAGTCATGCCCTCTCTTAGGAATTCCTCGAAATTAACGCGCGGTCCTAAAACAATATTCTGTTTTATATTTTATGTTGAGTTGTTGTGTGAGATGGGATAAAAATAGAAAGGTGCATGCTTATACAGGTGTATTCAGACCTGGTCACCCAAAGACAATGCATTACCACTCTGAACAATGAAAAGGTTTTGGGTAGTAGGTAAGTCGGTAATACATAATAAAGTAAACATCGCGCACCTTATCCCGCCTTGAGCAGCCTCAGAAACATCTGCTCCGTATTGCAGAAGAAGTCTGGCGATATCCATGTGTCCTCGTGAGCAGGCTTCGTGTAACGGTGTGTAGCCGGCGTTGTCCCGACAAGAGGGCGGAATATCCATCTTCTCCAGGCAATAAGCAACACAGTCCTGCAATATAATTTAATAATTTTACTAATTTATAATTTAATAAGTCAACAAATACATGAAACAATTGTCGCAGGCTTTTACCACTGATATGTGATCCCGCACAGCGGAAGAATTGAAAAAATAAACGTTTTATCATGACCTACATACTGTTAGAATTATTAGATATAAAATAGGCATTATGTATTTTAAAATGGTAAGAATTTTTTTTATTTCATATTTTTGGTTTTTACAGTTCTACATTTTTCATTCTCTCCTAATTTGTTAATTTTATCAATCCCAAGGTTGACTTTAATATTGATTTAAATATTTCCCTTAAAGTAAAATATTTTAAAGAAGTGCTAGGTACTACTATTATAAGTGATCAACTAGATTAGTAAAATCAAAGATATTATGAATAACTTACAATATATCCTAGTCGAGCAGCTCTGTGCAGAACAGTTTCTCCGACGCTCTTCTTGATAATCCAGTTCTTGATTTCTTTTTGTATATCATGTACAGACTCGGGACTCGGCCTTGGGATAATACTGCGTTTACGTATTTTGGGAGGATCTCCTTTTTTAATGAGTTTTTTCTTTTTCCGGATGTAATCAAAACCAGAACTCAATTTTCGCCTGTTGAAAAGCCTCTTAAAACGTTTCTTCACAGGAATAGGAACGTCATCACTTTCTTTCGATTTGTCTGCCCCGCCCTCTACTACACTCGCGAGCGGAGGAGTCGGTTCTTTCTTTATTTTCGAACAACCAGATGCGGAATTTTTATTTTTTTTGGAAGCGAGTGCTTTCAAGAAATTATTTCTTTTTTTGATTCTTAAAAGTCTACCCTTGGCGTCGCTCCTTTTCAGTCGAGAACTTCTCAAACCTTCTCGTACCGTACTGCAAATGATGGTCTTTTTAATCTTTTTAGCAGTTGTTACTTTGATCTTCGTTTCTTCTGCCGGCTTCACTTCCTCCAACGTTTCCTCCTTTGTGCAAGCCACGGGGGGAGCGGAAGCGGGCCTCTCATCACCGAACACTTCCTTCATCGTAGCTCTATGTTTCAGTACCCGAGTTTCTGTTCTAGTCCTAGATTTTAGCACTACAGGTGAAAACTCTTCAGTAGCACCCAGCAAACCGTCGGTATTGTTGATAAAAGCATCTCTAAATGTAGAAACAGTTTGTTTCCTGAATGAGCCTAAATAAAAGAGTTCTTCCATAACTCTTTCTTTTGAAACGTGTTTATTTCCCTTTTTGCTGCAAACTTTCTCTAGCCCGAGGCTGGGTGTGGCCATGAGCTCTAAGGGGTTGGTGGATTTTGGAATCATCTTTGGTCCATTCCCTTCATTATTGAATTTTTTCTTCTTGATTTCTTTCTTCCCACATTTTTGTATCAACACATCTAATATGGAAGAATTTTCTTGCTTCTTTGCATTTCTTTTGCTGGCTGTCGAAATTACAGTGGAGCACGAAGCCTCCGAATCATAGTTAGACTTTTGAATCGCATAACTGGACATGGATTCTAAGTCACTATCAACATCTTGTTTAGACTTGTCTTGAAAAATATTGATAGCATATTTTTTTTGCGTAAATAATTCTTCAGTCGATGTAGACGGTGTGGGGGAGTTTGGATAAGGATCCAAGTCTGGTAAAGATGTAGAAACCCTCGGCCAATGAGGTGGTCTGGTAACGAGTGTAGCCGGCATTCGAAGGGACCTTTTGTATTTGTACACTTCCTCTTCCCACCCTGGACGGAAGTCCGAACCATCACCGAATCCCGGCTTTTTCAGTTTTAGGGAATCCTCTTTCATTTTTATTTCTTCTTTAGTTGGTGTTTTTAAAGATTTAAATCCATCTGCAGACTTACTTATCGACAAGCTTTTCCTTTTTCTTAACCTGTTTAGTTTAATTAACTCGTCAGAGTCGCTATCGCTCGAATTGGAATCGCTTTGAATCGGAATCTCTTTGGCAATTTCTTGTTTTCTTTTTTTAACAATAAGTTGTTCGTCATCACTGCTGGCTCTATCCTCATTTTTGTTTTGAGTAGTTTTGAACAGATTAGGATTAGTATTTAAATTGAAAACACGTTTGGAAATATCAAAATTGTTTTCTATTTTTACTACAGGAGATTTCCATTCTATATTTTGACTCTTCTCGATTAAACTGCTTGCGAGTAAGCTTTGTTCTTTCTTCACCTTTTTGTTGATCAATGGTAGATCTTCATCCGATGAATCTGAAACCGGTTTAACTTCTGTGTTTTCTTTTATCTCCTCCTTTATTTTGACGACCATGAAAGGACTGTTGGACAAAGCGGGTTGTTCGGTTTTAACAATATCTACTACATTAACTATCACAGATTTTTCTATTTTAATTGAGTTCACTACATCTTCTTTACCAACTGAGTTGGGTTCATCTAAGATCAAGTCGGTATTTTTCAAACTCTTAGCTTTTTTAACTTTTCCAGTTTTCAGTTCTTCTAAAAAGTTATCGCATGTCTCTGACCAAAAAGAGTCTTCATCGGGAAGGTTTTCCGTTTTTACTTGCACGAAAGGTTCTATAATTTTTGCATTTTCAGAGATGTTTTCTTTGAAATTCATCTTCAGTATTGGCTTTTCTATGCGAGGCATTTCACTATCAGACCCACTTTCTTGGAAATCAAACACACAAGAGTCTGAAGAATTTCTAATAACTGTGGATTCTTTTTTTGATTCGCCGTTATCGTTCACGACACTGGTTTCTTTCTCTGATTTACTAAATAATCTCCGCCGGTGGGTTAGAGGCCCGGCAGTAACACTTTCGTTATTTGTTACGTGATCGCTATTCGTTGGATCTGTGACTGTGCTCACATTTTCAACACAGGCGATAGGCTGAATGAAACCTTTGAGTTCCGCTTTTGTTCTAATCCTCGCAGCAATATCCATTTCAGCAGGGACAGATTGGTCACCAGCGGGAATGGTGTATGTTGAAGGTTCAGTCTTGACAGGAACAACTGCGATATTTTGCAAATCGTCTCTGATTCTTAATGATTTTTGCGAAGTGTCTGAATCATATCTGATGGAGTCCACGGCTCGAGGAACATGAACCTTGTAAGGAACACTATTGGCATTGGTTTCTTGCAAATGGAGAGCTGCTGATGATCGGTTGTATTCTGAAAAATGTTTCGCTTTTTTGGACTGATATTCAGTATTGTCGATGGACTGCGGTGGACTGTCATCCGATTGTATAACAATACAATCGTCGTCATTTATTTTTTGACTTTCACTATTTTTAGCCTCTAAACTATTTCTCAAAATACTTAGAACACGTTTATCGGCGGGTGTTGTATTTTGATAGCTCACAGGAGTCAAGGGAATAGTTTCCTGCTTTGCCGAAATATTCTTCTCGTGTAAATTGTAATCGTACGATGGCTGATGACTGACACTGGTGCTTTTGTGAAGTTGGTAGTACTCTTGCTGGGGATGCACTTGCTGAGAGTGTGGTACGTTGTACTTTGGCAGGTACGGCTCGACATTTTCAGACTTTTTGTATACAAGAGCTTCATAATGGTTTCTTTGATGGATTGGATTTGGTAAGTTTGTTCCATTAGGAACATAATGATTCGATGCGGATGCGCACTCTTTCTGATGAACCACGTTAGACGGGGTGTGTCTGTCGTGATTCCACGACTCGTATCGAGGCATTTTATGCGGTATAATGTGGTTTGGAATGTGACTGTCATCTCTCTTGCGATTATCTTCTTTACTGACTATACTTTGAGAATGGTGAGGTTGATCTTTCTCGAGGTCATCCGAATTCGCAGTCAAATCAATTTTTGGCAAACTAGGGTCTATTCGTCGGCTGTAATTTTGCACACCAAAGTTTTGCTTAGGCGCTGGCTCATAACGACTGCTATAGTTTTGCAAATCAACTTGCGATTGATTTTTGGGTAAATAGGGTGACACACTGTGATGAGGTTTTGAAAAGGCTTGGTCATAATGTGCGGGTGGTAATCTATTCTGCAAGTAAGGTTGACTAGGTTCTCTGTATTGGATAGTCGTCTTCTCGGAACTAGGTGCATTAAAGTTGGGGAGGAAATCAACTTTATGAGAATTTACATTATTTGGTTTTGTCTGAAATCTTTGTCTAGGATTTACCATGTTGGAGGGAACGAGATTTCTGGCGCTGTTGATATTACTAACATTATTATGATGCAGGACTGCTTCCCTTTTGTCATATCCAACGTTTTCCATTTCATCTTTAGCGGTGGAGTCTGCGGGTATTCTCACAGTCTTGACAGATAGATCCAACGGAGATTCTTTCTTGTTCTTGTGAACTGCGGATGAAGTGGATTCGGGACGTGTCTGTTGTCGCATGACATTCATTTGATTCACCAGTGAAGTCACGGACACGGTCATTCGAGGTTGGTGCACGGGCACGCTCTGTTTGTGTGGCAAACTTCTCGCTGTGGCATTGTGTTTCGGTGACATATCGTAAGATTGTTTGACTACAGAAGTAGACTGGTAGGACTGCATGTGGAAAGCCGCCGCCGCTGCCGCTGAACTCGCGCTGCCCGATGTGGAGGAATGATTTGAGGAGTTGAGAACGTGGTATTGTTGCGCTTCAGGGGTGTACGACTGATTATTAGGTAATTGAGTTTTGTTCAGTTGATAATCATTCGGTAACCTAGAGCTATGGTGATGAGGATGCACAGGTGGGACTCTACTGTAGTGATTGGATGCGTCTGCTGTGTTGGAAGGATTCGCTACACTGGAGTGCCCACTGTGTTGAGTCCTATTTGAATTCACACCGTGTTGCGGAGTTAAGGACGGATGCCTTTGGTCAATGTTCACTGAGGCCACTCTTTCTTGATAGTTAGTTGCCGATGCGGACGCGGAATGATTATTTACCGCCTTGTGGTGAGGTACGCGGCTGGTATAATTGTACTCGTGGGAAGAGATCACTTTTGAAACACGGGAAGAACTGTCTTGAGCCACCGCGGCTTTATGATTATTTATTTGCGAACTATAATACTCGTGAGAGCGACTATACGACGTCGGTGTGTGAGTTTGATGACTGACGGCTTTTTGGCTGTACACTTGCTGCCTAGCTTGGCCCGCTTCCGCCTGGTGCACGTTGGACGATTTGCTCACTGGCAAAGCCCTCGTCTTCTGAGGTTGAACCAACTGGGTGTAGCTCCTTACTGGCAAATGATGGGTGGGTTTCTCCCGATCGCTCAGCTGACGATGTTCCACATTATTCGGCGTAGGATAGTAACCGGACGATCTCGAGTATTGCGGTTGACCAACCCGACTCTGTTGCTGGAGAGATTGGACCGGCAACGACTGCTTATGCGGATTTTTCAAATAATGATTCGCGGCCGGAGGATTGTGCCTCGCCTCGGGAGGTGGATAGGATTCCAGCGTTTCGTACCGCCGGTGGGATAAAGAGTCTAGCGGTTGAGACGTGCTGCACGGAATTTTGCGGGTAGCATTTGGATCTTCGACCATATGAGAGGTCATGTCGGGGTACGCTCGATGTTGATACGGGCCGGGCCGCCGAGGCTCCAGGACGGTGAGGGTCCGCTGCTGCAGGCGGCTGGAGTAGTGCGGACTGGGCTGGGGCTGCGCGGGAATGTGCGGAGTGTACTTGGGGGCCTCCTCCGGGGCGGGCTCGGGCGGGCGCTGCGGCTTGCGGATGATGTGCGAGGGCGGGGAGATGAGCCCGGCGGAGAGCGGCCGCTCCAGGCCGGGCGAGGGGTTGAGGAAGGCCTGGCGGGCCTGCTGCGCCTGCTGCATCACGGTGGCCTTGTGGATGATGTGCGGCTCGGGCTCCAGCAACGGCTCGGCCGCCTCGGAGGGCGGGCGGGAGGACGCCATGGCGGGGGAGCCGGACTGCGCTAGAGCGCCCTCCCCGGCGGGCGGGGGCGGGCCGGGGGCCCAGTAGGGCCGCAGGGGCGAGGGGGCGCTGCCCTCATGCTGCTGCTGCTGCTGCTGCTGCTGCTGCTGCTGCTGCTGCTGCTGCTGCTGCTGCTGCTGCTGCTGCTGCTGTTGCTGCTGCTGCTGGGACACGCCGTCCTTGGGAGAAGCCTTCGGGAGACCTTGGAAGTATTGTCGTGTCCCCTCTAGTACGTTGGAGAAATTCACGTCCATCCTTTGCGTAACAACGCGAAACAATCTGAAAAAGGAAAACAACATTACTGAATGATGCAATCCGAACCAACGAAATAATATATATGTAGTTGCCAAATGCAATTTTTAAAATGTGTGAAAAGAAAAATGTATATTGTAAGATCTACCTTATTAATTAATATACTAACTAGTAGGTACCTACTATTTTTATTGGAATGAAACTATTACCAACTAAGAGATTTATATATCCATCCATCAATGTTATTAAAAATAAAGTTTGAAATTGAAAAAGACACTTTTTACGTATTTGTTAATTTAAAATTTTTTGAGATACTCTTTCAAAATCATACTTTTTAATAATAGGTAGAAAAAATTCTCATTATTTCTTCATTTATTGCTTGAAAATTAAAAATATGTACCTTCATAGATGGCTGGTTTTTATTCATTTAAATATTACGTATTAATAATAGTTTTATTTTTTCCTGCATCGCTTTATAACATTTAAATGCTGTACACTCCTAATGCTGTATATAATTGTTATTAATTTATTATTATCTAATTTGCTGTGTAACAGTGAATCTGCAAGTCCAGCATGACTTAGGTCTAATTTCATTAGACATTAGGTAAAACTAGCCGTACACCTTGAAAAATCACTGGACATAATTATTAAATTAATGTAAATGTAAAGACCATCTAGTTTGGTGGCGCAACCCCTGCATGTAGCCTGAGCCGCGCGCTGATTGTCGTGTCACACTCAGCCGCCCGCGTCTCGTGTTAATGTAATTCTAGCAAGTTACGGACGCACATGCGGAATTAGTATATTTGATGATTATTAAAATAAAATAAAAATTAATGGATCGCATTTTATTTGAAAAGTGTGACAACAAACTGGAGTTGAAATGACGCATGCGCGTAACAGATTTCCGCAGGATGTCAGCCATTAAACATATTCTGCCTAAAAATTGTGTCGGACATGCGCGAACGATGTTAGCGCTTGTTCAGACACAGCGGGAACCGTGCCGTTTCAGAATCGCATGAGAGCCGTGCGGGTCTCATTTACCTAGGTTTGTATGTGATCGTTCAGACACAAACGTGCGGTTAGTCAACCGCTGCGATGCCCGCAACCCAACCGCTAGAAAATAGACCCGCACGGCGCCCGCACGATCCTATTACTATGGGGCCTTACGAGAGCGTTCAGTCGCGTTGCGGGCACCGCACGGTTCCATGTCACAACAGGAGCACGCGTGGATTATATTCTCTTTTCTATGGTTATGGATCGCTTTGACACTGAATTTTTTATTGATGAAGTGGAGAAAAGACCTGTGATATGGTAGAAAAGACCTGTAATAGTGTGAGGATTACTTAAATATGCCAAGAACCAAGCTTGGCAGGAGTTGGTGGAGATATTTGGAAATGGTGGAAAAAAAGAGTATTTTAGAGAAGTAGGTATTTATTCACCAAAAATGAACTGACAGAATGATATTTATGTGTCTTGCCATGAAACACGGCCGTCGTTAATAAAGTAATGATCGAATATATCTCTGATATTCAAAGATGGAGAACGGCACCAGAACTGTCAAACTGACGTTTATTTTCGCGCGCACAAATCGCTTATTAATCGCGGCTGTGTGAACAGATGACACAAATCGCGTGTTTTGAAACGCGATTCTGAAACTGAACGGTTCCCGCTGTGTCTGAACAAGCGCTTAAACATCTCAGTGATTCGCGACGAAACAAACTATATTTAAAATACGATTTGCTTGCGTCATATTTAAACTCCAATTTAAAGGCAACTAAAACTCGAAACGTGAGCATCGTTAAAGGGAAATTATGTCGCGATTCCCGAAACTATCTAAGCGAAGTTCATCCACCGCAGCTGGGTATCGATTTCGGAGGGAAAATACATCGGGGGGAGTGCAACCGGTGGAAAGTCCGGAACTGGGTCCAACTCCTCGCGGCTCCCCACTCGCAGCCAGGAACTAGCTAGCACCAGCAGCTAACTAACCCAGTGGGGGATGGAGCGGTGACGGGGTGTCGCGCAGTGGCGGTGCAGCTAGTGCGACGCACGCCAATAATTTTTAACACGGTTGCTAAAAATATAATTAACTAGCTGGTTGTACCCGGCGTTGCACGGGTTAAGGATTAAGTAAAAAATAAGTTTGTGAGGGAAAACAAAGGGTCCGTTGTTCTCTAAAAAAGCAATGTTTCCATCTAATGTTAACATAAGTTATTGTAACATAACTGTAATACTTAGATATATGGTATCGCAGACTTTTTTGTAGATATTAATGTCCTCTATAAAACTGTAGTACATTACTTTGCTCTATTGGCAATAATTTCCGCAGCGTACGCAATATAAGGTTTTCTTTTCGTAATTTTTTCACACGTTGGGTTACATTATCGAAGTTTTTGAAAATATTCTATAGCCTATGTTCATCAGGGATAATGTAGGATTCTGAAGAATTTTTCAGATCGGTCCAGTAGTTTCGGAGCCTATTCAATTCAAACACACAATCAAATCTTTCCTCTTTATAATATTAGTATAGATTAAAATTATATTACATGAAAAAATATTGATAAAAAAATCACACTTGTAGTTATAATAAAAAATAAATTTTCGGCCAAAAAATTTTTGCTCATTCTCCAAATGAAAGGTGGGTGTTTACAATATTGAAATGGATTACAGAATTCTGTTGTTGATGGGGGAAAGCGCCCACGCTTTATTTAAAGAGTGAGACAAAAAAAAATGGCTGAAATTTTTATTTTTTACTTTTTAGTACGTTTAAATGTAAGCGTAGTTTTTTTTATATTTTTTTTCGTGTACCTAATACAATTTTCTAATTTTTAGTCTTAATATTATCCAGCGTACAAAATAACTTCGGTAGGAAACTAGCGCCATCTTTGGTGAGCGAGGTGGCCGTTAAGTAATTTCCCATAAATTTTGATTAAATAATTAAGATGGATTAATTGGTTGATTGCTGAATCTGATAATTAGTTCACGTATTGTCATCGAGAATATACCTGTGTGCAAAATTTTAGTTCGATTGGATATTGGAGAGCGGGTGAAATATCAATTATAAGATTCCGTTCAGACAAACGGGTGAAGCTAATATAATCGTGGTAAAAATCATTTCTCACGTGTACATATTATAAAAATACACGCAAACATAATTGAAGTATACTATAGTCACAGAATACACTTTTTATGACAAAGAAACCAGAAATAATTACGAAATAATTTTTTTTTTAAAATAGTTATGTTGTAAATAAACAAATAAAATTAAGAGTTGCGCGTTTAAATCGATAGAATGTATAACGTATACAGGATATCTCGTAGCTAGTAGCAAAAACTTCGGGGAGTCTTCTCCATTCAAATTTGAATAGAGACTATTCTTTACAGTTTGGGCGAAATGTCGACAGTTACGGAGATAAGCGACTAAGTTTTTTTTTTAATATCTCTGACTTACCTTTTTTAAAATGTTAGACTATCATGTAAGTAATTCAGTTAGAATATTAACAATTCATTCGCTTTGATACAAGTCAAATAAAATTATTTAAACCATGAGGAAATTTGAAAAACACTTTTTTTGTAACGTTTTTGTCACTTGTACTGAAGCGAATGAATTTTTTATTGTTCCCTATAAGTATTTTCGATGTTTATAGCATTAACTTTGTGATTACACATAATTATTAATTTTAATCAAACAACTTTGTATTAACCACTAACTGGTGACTCTACGTCGACCGGTTTCAAAACCACGGTATCTTCATCAGGATGGACGCAAACTAACCATCCATTACCTAAACAAATCAATTTTTGAATGGGGGCGTGGCTACAGCTATGATGGGGGTAATTGAGAAGTGGACGCCGAAATGGAGAATATGTCAAGTAAGGGGCTATTCATAAAATTTACCTGGTTATTAATTATTTAATTATATTATAATTAATAATCTTATTTAATATTCCCCATTTCGGCGTCCACATCTCAATTATTATTCTCAATTATAAGTTACTATAGTGATAATCCAACGTTGTACAGAAAATAAGTCAGGAATATTGAAGAGAAAAAAAATGCAAACTTTAATTTGAAGAATATTTTCTATTCTAAATTGAATGCAGACTCCCTCAAAGTTTTTGCTACTACGAACAGGCACCCTGTATGTATAAATATTTTTTCCACTTTGCATTGTGCCCCAGTCTTTTAATTGCGTCGAATGTTGCATGCGAAACATGTCATGTTGCACGCAGAAGATGTGATGTTGCACGCAGAAGATGTAATTTTGCACTCAAAACGTGATGTTGAATGCACATCACGGAACGCGGAACTTGGAACATGCACACAGGATGCTCGAATCGAACTGAATTCATATATCTACATAGCACTTGAATTATTAACGATTAATTATTAATAGACGGCCCTCGTAGCGCAGTGGGTATGCGCACTGGCTTCCCATACCGAGGGTTCCGGGTTCGATTCCCGGTGAGGTCACAATTTAATCAATGTGATTTACTCAAGCCTGGGTGTTTTGTGATGTATTCGCTTCTGTAATTGGGCCTCCTGGCCTGTTGAAACGTAAAAAAAAAAAAAAAAGAACCGTTAAATATTTTGTATAAAATGAATATCTAACTCCTTGTAACATTAAGAATGTATCAACAAATTTATATATTTATTCTTTTCCTTTCTGTTAAAAAAGTAAAGCGCCCAGAAAAAGTTTTTTTCTCACAAACCAGAAAGTTTGAAAGTTACACTGACTTTTTAAAACTTTTGACCCTCTACCAAAGAAGACAAACACGGGACCTCGTTTTTCTTCGTAAGAAAGCCAAAGGTAAAATAGATCCCTTAGTTCTTGCGATAACCATATCCGTGCCCGACCGAATATTACAAAACCACGACGCGTTCTCAATTTAGTGAACTTTTCACGCGCCACAGAATCCGGAATTTACATTTTCCCGCAATTTACGTCAAAATTTACTGGTCCAGATTCTTATAATATAAAACTAAACGTAATGTAATTTCGGTTTTGTTACGTAAAAATTTATTGATTTATGATGGAATTGCGATAAAGGTGTAGAGAATCGTGAGTTTTTCCTTGGACTTTCGAATTAACAAGCCATTAAAGATATTTGAATTATTTCGAATTCATTAGTTGTGGGGTATAAAAGCAAAGGCAGCAATATCCAAAATGCAGCCCCCGAGGATTACTAATTTATAATGTATTTAATTCCAGATTTTATATGAAACAATAGGCTATAATAATATATAGGAAACATTATTTTGGAAGGGATATATACATAAAATCTAGAATTCAGTACATATTAAATTAGAAATCCTCGGTGACTGCATTCAAAACATTTTTTTATTTTTTTGGATATTAGATACTGACTTTACTTTTATACCCTACAATTGATTTAGTTTACTTTACGATGCAACATGATCATATTAAATTTTTAAATAAACCTAAATTTACCCGAGACGCACCTCTCAAACTGGTAATAAAAAAATGGTAAAATTTTATGAAAACGCGTAATTGTACAGTATTCCCTAATTCGCAATATTTCGATTAGTGTGTAAATATCGGGTGTTTTTTATAGGTTTGTTTTTCAAATTGGCAACACTTTCCAGCCTCAGCTGTTTTGTGCTCAATTTGGTTTGCGATTTCACCTTGAATACCATGGCCGTCACTGGGATTGTTGTTTTATATTTAATTTTAAAGTTTTAAACTTCTAATCAAAAGCACTCTATAAATGAATAGTTTGATTACGATATTTTTAATCGTTGCAACGCCCCCCTCAGGTTTATTTTTGTCATATATGGGCAGTAAATATTTGAAGACAAAGACAATAAATATCAACCGTTACTACTGTTTTATTACCGAAATAAAATGTCTAAATTCGGTAATCCATCTGAAAATTCCGAAACTAAATTGGCCGTAAATCTCATAAAATGAACCGATGGTCATGTCTACGTTTTCCAAATTATTTTGAGAGTAGTGAAACGTAATAATCATTAAGATATATCTCGCTTCGGTTAAGTTTGATTTAGTGTCTGGATTTACCGCGGGAGCGCCTCGTCGCGTGTCGTGATAAATATTGCGCCAACGGAGGATAAAAATTGCTCACGAACTCCGGATGGCGATATAAATCCCGCTTTATATAAGGTGCGTGCGTCCAAATTGAAAACGGATCGTATTTTTCAGACAATTTACCTTTAGTTTTTAATCATTTGCAAATGAGTTAAAAACATATACAATCAACGCCATGGTACGACTTTTGTGTATTCAATCAGGGCAAGTGTTAGTATCAGCCAACCGGTATACCGGTAAATATGGCTTAATTCCGTTACCGAATTACCTGTAAAAATATTTCGGAAAAATAAAAAAAATCGTATTTTTATACTTTTTGATTATAATTAGATTTATTTGATTGTAATTAGATGATTTTGATTATAATTATATGGTAGCTTGTTGGTCTTGTGGTTAGGACTCTCGCCTCGTGATCCAAAGGTCGCGGGTTCGAACCTCGCAAACCGGTTCGAACCGAAAAATTTCATAATGAAAACGCCATACACTATAATAGCTACATACTAAAATATTCGGATTAACCACGATGAAATAACTGGTTTGTTTAAAAAATGTTCCTTCATAATTTCTAAGCTCGTTGAAGCCAAAATTTATAATTTTGATAAATCATACCCACAGAGTATAATATTTCAGAGATGAACTGAACCCCTATTTTAGGAAGGGGATTGGATCACAGCGAAAGAATATCCCCTCGCGTATATCTAAGACGCATTTATACTTTATTCTAGCGTAATTAAATCCCTTAGTAAACAAAACGTATTTTTTTTACAAAATACAAATATTTATTAATTTTGTTCCAAACCGAGTCTCTTAAGTAAAAACGTATTCTTGTAAAAAGCGCGACTTAGTACTAAGACAATATACCTTTTTAAGAATATTTAGTTTGACCTTTTTTATATGCGTTGAAAAATTTACAAGCTCGTAGTAATTTTTTTAAACAAGTCGAACGAATTATCACCAGACGTGGCACCAAATTGTGTGCTAAGAAATTTACGCTAGTCCATGTCTATGTATGTATATATTTTGGTAGTCTAAGATCAGACCCGAATTTGGAGAGACTTTTTATAATAGTGTTTAAAATTAATTGGTCGTATTAACGGGGGTTCCATTAAAGGATAATATTATAAAGCAAGCAGTCCAAACGCGTTAGCCAATGTGTTTGTTGCTAAATAAGTTTGTTATTATACACGTTTTTGGAACATGATTATTTAAAATTAATTAACTTTGTATAAAGTAAATATACATTCATTAATTTAACATCGACCGGTTTCGATACTACTGTATCTCCATTGGGTTACTAGTTATTAACAAATAATAAACTTCCGTCCGACGACTCCGTTCCGTCTTGACGAAGACACATAGTACCGAAACTGCTCAAAATCAAGTTATGAAAGCGATTTGGACAAATGAGTTATTTTCAATGTCGCATAAGTCAAAATCAAAGTTGGCAAATTATGATAGTTATGGAGACCGGTTTGAACACGAGGAACGTATGAGAAAGAAAAAAATGTTCATAAAATATACATCCACAAAAGGAAGTCAGGATGTCAGGAATTGAGAACATCTAAAACAGAAGACGAACACACGTGGAAGACACGTGTTGATATGAAGAAGTCAGTTTATTGAATTTGCTTGTTTTTAAATCCAACATGAAACTGGTTAGAGGTATCATTACCAGCAGAGAAATCTATGTACACTATGTCATGGGGAGGACCGTACATGTCTCTAGCATAGTCGCTTCAAATATTTAAAAGAATAAAAATTTAGAAAACGTATACAACTTTAAAAGAATTGATAATGTGTGGATGTTCTTACGGTGGAATTAGTGAACGTTGAATTGTGTAAAGTAATCACTTTAGCTAGCTCGTGCAGGTCATAAGCCCTGGGTCACCCTATAAAGACTTCCACACACGTTTCCCATATAAATAGCTTCGTATCTATGAGACTTTTAAAAATTCTTTACTGAAAATAAAATAGATACCTACGTGTTACGGTGATTTTATATATTACATTTTTTATACTATTTTAACTGTCCCCAGAAAAGTTAAACTCGTGTTTGGGGACAGGAGTATATGATGCATAATATCTATTGATTATGATGTATGTAAGAAAAAAATAATTAAGTAAATCAATGAGTATAAAGAGGCGTGTAAAGGTAAATAGAAAGTAAACAATATAATATAAGGAATAAATTAGCAACAAAGCATGAACATATATAATAAGTATCTAATCTATTTAAATATAATATATGTTTGAAAGAATATTTTTTTTATAATTTATTATAATTAAATACTTAATCACCACGGAGGGCGACCATCCTGTGTCGAAAAGTGACCCACAATTCTTTTACAAGTGCGGCGGAATATCAACCCGCCACTGAGCGTTTTCAGATTTCATTAATATGAAACGAAAACAAATAGTTGTGAAATAAAGTTATTTCATGAATGGACATAGGTGGAGCGGAGCGGAGAGGGGTGTGGGGGGGGTCCGGATCTCCCCCCGCCCGCAGAGCCGGTAGTAAACAGTAAACTGGCCGAATCACAAAAAGGTTTTAAATATTTTCCTGTTTGAATGACACTATTTGTAAACACGAAATCCGACTCGTCTGCGAGTTATGTCGAGGAAACAAGATATATTAATGATTTGCTTCACCGTGTGATGCACGTGTTTCACAAGTGTAATAGACATGACTGCGAAATTTGAAACAGCTGACCTCATCCATATACGTGGCGTAGTAGTATGCGTGAGCAGATGCGCAATCAGTACGCGAGTTAATGCTTCACACACAAACACATACGAAGGCACACCGACGGGACTTACGCCTGACGCTCCGACGCTCAATTTTTACATGTTAAAAGTTAAAGAGTTAAGGTTGTTTTTACGGTCGTTGGACGTATTTAACTATAACTGGTTGCGGATACTTTATACGAACCGTATGTTTTTCCGAGAGACGATTCTCGACGTTTCGTTGAATTCTTATTCAGTTATAGTAAAAATGTCAAAATGGATAGCAGTGATAGGATAGTAGAAGCTCGCGGGTTTTTATTTTGTCTTTTTTTTACCCTGAAACACTCGTAGGGTAGCAATAAAGTACCGAACGGAATTAATACCGAGTCATTAAAGTACACGTTGTCTGTTGCATTTTGTTGCATGTACGGAGAGCAGACTGAACCAACCGATGCATATTTATCGATTCAGTATATTCTTTATCTTATTCTTATAATATTTACTATGCGAGACAATTTATCATTCTCCCCTGGCCGGGCGCCAAAAGTACACTGCGCCGGGGAAACGAAGGTGGAAAGAAAAGGAGGAAAACGCTTCTTCTAGAACCCCACGACCCACCGGATGCACGTGCGCAACTTGTGGAAGGGTGTGCGGTTCCAGAACACGGCTCCTCGGCCACGCTCGGACGCGTAATCGAAACGTGGCAGACATCATCCTCGCAACGAGGGACCGCTAAAGAAGAAGAACTACGCAAGACGACATCCTTTTCTCGCCAAGAGCATTTCTCTCTTCAGAAGAGAAGCGTGCATAAAACATATACATACATACATATAACTCTTCATGACCCATGTCCAAAGACAAAGCAGTGTGTGTGCAGCTACTGCTGAACTACAATTAGCACCACAATGTGTGTTCTGGTCCAACACTTATCACCTAATGCTGTGCCGTGTAGTCATTGATTTGCCAAATTATTTAAAAGAATGCATTTTTAAGACTATACGTAATTACTAATTTATAATTAGCATATAAAAAGTTTGCCTCGGCGCGGGCCATTGCCCAGTGAGGCTATAATTGTGTAGCATAATATCTATAGGAATAAATAAATAAAATATACCTATTATATATGTACCATAAAAAGTGACGTAAACTGTAAAAATAAGTAATAAATCAATTTAAAATATATCATTAATTTTAATATGTGAAATTACCATTTGATAATCTTAATCAGCGTTTCCTAATTAGTTACGTAATATAATTATTTACGATGAAAGTAAAGTGGATTCCATATACATAACAATACTGAGGGATTAATCTATAGATTTTCGATTAATTCGTTCGAACATTTGTTGAAACACGTGTCAGTACAATTATGTTAAATTCTTGGAATTCAACGAAGTTAAAATTGAGTTGTATCGTGATTAAATTTTGTCGGGTTAACGAAGCGAAAAGCCGAAGAATACTTAGAAAGACAATATTTTCATTTCATTTTTCATTTAAACAAGACAATTATATTAGTCATCCAATTCTCATTCGTATAATAAAATTGTAATTATTCGAAATGGATTTACCGCGGGCACTGAAGACAGCTTACTTTAAACATATATTTAAATTAATAGATGGTAATAATTCACATGTATTTTTTTACTGCTCCGAGGACAGCGGCGCAGCGCGTCTGATATGTTTTCTCAAGGGCACTAAAGAAATAAAGCCAAATAGACAAGAATTACCAGCTAAATACATATAAATAAAAAAAACAGCGCGCAATTTGAGCCGATTGAGAGAAATAAAATATCAAGCATTAATGTCTGTCCTCGATAATAAATGACTCTGGGATTATCGGGTTAAAAGTGGATAAATAATTAAATAATGCTTATCGGTAAATATTATTAGATTCAGTATTGTCCTACAAATTTACTAACATCCGACTGTCTGGGTCCTTTTTTCAATTACATGGCATAGAGTGATACTTAATGTGTGAGCATTCATGTTTTTGTTTTTTTATTAAACATGTGTCATAAAGCAGGGCTGTATCAAAATCTACCGATTCGACTTTACCTTAAAGTACGAATCTTAGCGATGTTACAGATGTAGCACAGATCTGCAGAAGCTGCGTGCGCTAGAGTGAGAGAAAATTATATAATGACCGCCTGCATACATGTATCCGGTATGCATACGCATCCGGTATGGATGATTAGCTCCCGCCCCAGACTTCTGAAGCGTACACATTATTTACCCAATTGAATTAATATCCAAAAACATGTTTTTAAAAATTGAATGCAGCCACCGAGGATTACTAAAATATATTTAGAATTCGATATTTTATAGTAAATACAGCTCTATCCCTTCCAAAATCATGTTTCCAAATCTAAAAGCAAAGGCAGCAGTATATACTTCAACCAATCAACCCCCAAGGATGCGTCACGAGACAAAATGGCCGCTTCACAATAAAACGAGAGTTGAATGTCGATATTAGACTGAAACTATCACAGCAATATCCAATTTTGTAAATATCAATATCACTATTTGGTAGCAAACACAGCAATATCCATATTGAAAAGTTAATTTTTTTACACAAGTATATAAAATGATAACTAAAGTGGCAATTATTTCAAAAGCTTATTTCCAATAAGATGTTGGTAGGTTTCATACATTCCACAAAAATATCCTCGAATAGTGACAGGTTTTTTACATTTATCTCAGAAACACCCCATCGGGACATTGCTGCGTTTGCTTTTATACCCCTCTTTGACCGTTTTAAGTATTAGCCGTGGATTTAAATCACACGCGATAGTAATTTAAAAAATGAGCACGATGCTAGAACACGAGAGAAAATTTAAGCGCGTGATGCGCCAGATGCGGCCGTTGCATTGAAAGGGAACATTCGTCATTCAACATGATGAGCCAAAAAGCGCTGAAAGTTTTCCAGTCGACGCGACGTGAAGTAAATGGTTAAGCAGGGTGCAATTCGCAACTCGCTCTCCCGGCAAAAGAATGCTATGGGTTTGAGTCCCAGTGGTAGCGATACACATGGTGTCTCATAGCTAATAGCAAAAATTTCAATTAAAAAAAATTATTGATGCAACGAATACTACTTTCACGAATACGAATATCGAGCCTACTATTCGGCGAGTACGAATAATTCAACAAGGTAATAAATAATACATCACTGTTCTTTTTTTACTTCTTCTTCTTCTTTTGGTGTCATGTCAGGTCCCCCCAACGTTGACTATCACCCGAGAGAAAGCATCCCTGTCCTGGGCAGCACGAAACAGCTCTCCAACACTTCTTATGCCCGTCCAGTCGCGTATATTGCGGAGCCAGGAAATTTGTCTCCTTCCAACACCTCTACGACCCTCTATCTTGCCCATAAGAATCAGGTGGAGCAATTCATATTTTTCTCCTCTGAGCACTTGACCCAAATACGATACCTTTCGGATTTTGATATTTGTCAGCAACTCTCTATTCACTCTAGCTCGTTGAAGAACTCTTGTGTTGCTGACCATATCCGTCCAGGGTATCCGGAGCATTCTCCGATGTATCCACATTTCGAACGCCTCCAGCCGGTTCATGCTACTCACTTTGAGGGTCCACGATTCCACTCCGTACAGCAGGACTGACCATATATAACATTTGACCAGTCGCTGTCGAAGTTTCAGGTTAAGATTGTTTTGTTAAAAGCAGCTCGCGATGCTTCAATTCTGCATTTGACTTCGGTTTCTGGGTCGAGGTCTTCCGCTAGGATACTTAAACTTTGTCACTCTCTCTATACCAGCCCCATTCAATGTGAGGCGTGCTCCCGTGTGATCTTGCCTACTAAACACTTTTTTTACTAAGAGATTTAATAATTAAAATTTACCACCGGCAAATCTTTGTTCAAAAAGCACTAAATTTATTTTATCCATTTGTACATTCCCAACGGTCGAAAATAAATATCACTTTTTTCACGCTTACGAGTGGTCATGTTATTAGATTTATTAATCAACCCGCGGCGTCTTCTGCCGTGTAGTGTTCTTCTGTGTGGTGCAGTGGTAAGAGTGTCTGACTCCCACCCGGGGAGCTCGGGTGTGATTCCCGGTACCGGAAATTTATTTTTCTCATTTTTTAATTTTTAGGATTTTTTTTACGATTTATTTTCGAAAGTAATTTACATAGAATATTAAAAATTCATTCGCCTTAATACAAGTGAAAAAAACTTACAAAAAGTATATTTCAAATTTCTTTAAGGTTTTAATCATTTTATTTAACTTAAATCGTCAATATTTCTTAGCTTATGCTTTGTAAAACGTTAGACGATTATGAAAATAATTTATATATCAAATATGAAAAATTCATTCCCTTTAATAAAATGACAAAAACATTTTAATAATTTTATTTGCCTTGTACCAAAGCGAATGAATTATTAATATTCGATATAAATTATTTCATAAAAATCTAACGTTTTACAAAAGATGAGCAAAAAATAATGAAAAAATTCAAAATTTGATGTCGTTTATCTCCGTAACAAAATTGAACGAAGAAGAGTTTTTAGTAGTAATTACGACACATCCTGTATATTTTTCTGTGTCTTCTAAATGATTCGTGTTTTTTTTAATTTTAATTAACAAAAATGAAAATGCAAAAAAAATGTATTGTCACTGATATTTTTTGCTACTCCAACTCTCTCTACTGACGGGGAGAGCTACTAAGTGCACTAAAGCACCCTTTTTGTACGCATCTCTAAGTCGGAGTCGTCAAAGAAACAAAGAAAAGTCGGAACAATGAATGAAAGACAAACGACGATAAGTTTTAATGCGCGGGGCCGACAATTGAATTTGTGAATGGCCTTTATCCACAACAATTTGACCTTCAGCATAATCATCGCCGCGCAGTGGCCAGCCGCCGCGTCTCGCAGGGCACTCGCGCGGGAAAAATGTTCATATTGCATTAATCATGGAAACTAACTAACTAACCAACGCAGGGGTAGGCAGATAGGATGGAACGCTATATTCTTATATCTTGGCACACCACTTTCGCTTCGGCTACATTCGTACATCTTCTCATGCAAGCTCTGCGGTTGTTGAGGTTTTTAAAAGGGCCATCCTTCAATACTTGTAGTATCTGATCATGCCAGGTCCTTTGCGGACGCCCTCTATTCCTGTTGCCTTCAACACTGTTCAATATACTTTCTTAAGCATCCTTTCCTCGCTCACACGTTCTATACATGACCAAACCATCTCGGCACTCCTTTCTTTATTCTGTCTACCACACTACAGCCTGCATCACATTCACTTCTAATTTGTTCGTTCCTCACTCTATCGACCAATGATTTTCCACACAAGCGCCTTAGTGACCGCATTTCCACCGCATTCAATTCTTTCATTCCTTTTTTGCCAATTCCAGGCTTCATTTACATACATCAGAGTTGATATATAGGGTGTAACAGAGCTTGTCCTCAGTACTTTACTAGTACTGCCTAAATTAACGGCGAAAATATTCAATATTAATTGATGGATATGAAAGCAAGGGCAGCAAAAGCCTGACAAATATTTTTTTCTGGAATCTAAGTAATATTTATAGGCAGGCCTTCTTGTTTTACCCAGTTACAACACTTGTTTTACGTTGTATTGTAACCGTGTACCCTTTGACCAAAAACACTTATCTATTATTTGGTGTGTCTTCTAATATTTGATTTATCGGTAGTGTCAGGACGCCCTCCGTTTCTACTGCCTTCAACACTCGCCTCATAATTATTATTTGCCATCCTTTTCTCGCGGACATCTCAGCGATCCTTTCTTTATCATATCTCTTATGCTGCAGCCAGCATTAAACTTCATTCCATTCAGGTAAGAGAATCGATTTAGTATGTGTAAGCCGCGCGTACGACGGAATTATTTCGTTATGTTGATGTTTACGGGTATAAACACTAATACAACGAAACAATGTGCACATATGGAAATAAAAAACACTTGTTTTTTAAGTTTTCAATTTTCTGAGACGCGGTTCGCCTTATGAAGACAATGCGCCTCGTACGCACGGTTTACACATACTAAAGCCCGGTCGCCGAAAAGAGAGATTTTCGTACATTGACCCTACGCTACGTATCCTTGTCGCACGCGTACAATTATGTCGCTGTCACGCTCGCAAAGGCACAGCGAGCGAGCGTGACAGCGACATAATTGTACGCGCGCGACAAGGATACGTAGCGTAGGTTCAATGTACGAAAATCTCTCTTTTCGGCGACCGGGCTTTAAGTCGATTACCTTTCTGAAATGGAAAGAGGTCTACATTCGCTCGAGATTCGCGCATTCTCCATTCTATCGTACACAGAGTATACCATAAAGGAAATATAAATAATATTAAAAATAAATTCGGCAAAAAATAATTTTGTTAAGCTTCTATTCGTTGGCAATACTATGTAGCTTAGGCAATGTTGAGCAAATATAGTAGTTTATTCTTACATTTTCTCAATGTCAACACATGGAGGAATCCTTGCAGGACGTCTCGCGCGTGATTTGATAAAGCGTCACGCACCTCGCTCAAGAGAAGGAGCAGTAAATGGCAAACATGACCACAGACAAATAACGTTGCCCTCTGGCGGGCGGCGGGCGGCGGGCGCTGCAGACGGCCGCGGGGTGAACAGCCCCGGCGCGAGGGTGTGAAGGTGACGCTGCTAGCGAGACGACAATGATATCCCTCCGCCCGTCACACGAGAGGACCGGACGGGGATGGGAGGTAGCGTGCGTGGTTTCGTCGACCACGGTAAACGCAATGATGATTCTACGTACTTATGCAAAAAGCATCCAACCCACAAAATGCTAAAAATGCGATATGTACAGGTTTGGACTATAAGCTGAAAACGTTGAAGTGAATTTCTCCCTCTTTTTGTAAATTCTTTTATTTTATTTATTATATATTTATGTATTTTACTTAACCACGTGACGACCATTATCCAGATCGTTTAAAAAAATTGGTTAAAAAATATATGAATCCTTGGCAAACAAAAGTATTGCTTAAAATCATCCGTGTTATATGGGCGTATTATACTTAATTTTAAATATACTGTCACTACAGGATAATAATTTTGTAGAAAACATCTAAGAGGGTTGAACGTTTCATGCACCCCAGATAATACTTTTTCCTTAATGCTTTATCAAATTCATTGCACATGGAATCCACATAGAAAAAATAATTACCGTTTTTCGTATATTTAGACACTTTGTACATAAAAGTTTTTTCTTATAATTACATTAAAAACATCTCTACAATGAGCCCTATGCAATAATGAATTAAATATAAAAATTTTAGTTTTTGTAGGTCCAAATTTTTAGAAAATAATTTAAATGCACGTCCGTCAACACTTTGTTACAGAGCGTACTAAAGTGTTCACAGACGTGCGAATATTCTAGTGCGAAACTAGTGTGAGTTAAAGAACAATGCTCCAGTTACATTTGTATCCCGGTAATATGACAGTACCTAAAATAAAAAATTAATTGAATGCTTTGGTCTCTAACTGCCGCGACCCCCTGACGATACACCTGCCGGTGCGTACCTAGCGTCAACACACTTAAAATCTGTCGAAAAGAAATTAATTGTACGTCTAGTATATTTTAATCCCCATCACCAGTATCACGATTAAATCCCTTCAGTATCACTACAACACTTAATTATAATTAGTCATACTGGACTACGCTCTCCTACAGTGAGAATGTGCCGAGCTTACGATGATTAGTTCATCGACATTGATATATATTTTGTTTAAATTATTGTTATTTAAAAACAAAATAAACAATATGTTTTAAACGATGCAGTATATACTCGTACAATCAATTATTTAATTTTTTTACTGTTTACTTTTTTGCTCCAATTATTTGTCTTAGGGTACTACATCTTATTTTTTAACATTATTTTTTATGTTATGTAAAATAAAATACGTAGAATGTTTCAAGGAATGAGAATTACAGTAAAAACACGATTATCCACTGTAATCTGCAGCACGTTTTTTAAGCAATTATTAAAAATATTTTACAAATGTCTACGTTTTGAGCACTTACCAGCAAATAAAATAAAAATTCAAGACTAGCTTTTATACGCATTCTTTGCACACATTCTGTAATCGATTTTTTAACATCACCCGTGCAGTAGCCAAATATTAAACACGTTGTATTAAAGTTTAAAACAAATTTTCCAACGGCACGTTCTTCAGCTGATTCTGCGGCTCTTGCTTGTGAGTGACGTGATTATTATTTTTTATCTAAATAATGAACAAATCATATCGAAAATGATTTACTAATGTAAAGTCATCCACACAGTAAATGCTGAAAGTTTCAGAGCTCTAGCTAGTCGGGAAGTTGGTGAAAAATTAATGACAAAGCTCCATCACAACAAACAACAGACAAAGAGTTAAATAAAAGCATGTAAAAGCAATGACCTCACTGCGAGAAAAATGGTCTACGATATACCAATTTACTAAAGCCAGTTAATTATTGATGAATGTTTGTATGAATGAAATATAGACCAAAATGAACTCAGGCATGAAAACAGATGATGAATTAATCGAAAGTGTGCGAGAACCAACATAAAGGGAAATACTATATTTTTCTTAGGAAGTGGGCTACGGTGGCAAAGTATACGCTTGTAAGTTGTGTAAGTAAGTGTAAGGAGTTCCAACAACTGCAAAACTGAGAATCCCGAGATGAAGTTGATTACAATGACGAGTTGCAAATTCGCGGGCGTATTATAAACAAAAGTAATTAATATGTTAAGTTTTATAGTAAAATGTTTCTCTTATAGTATACTATAAAACTAAACATATTAATTACTTTTGTTTATAATACGCCCGTGAATTTGCAACACTTTACTATAATCAATAAGAACTTAATTTAATTTTAAAAAAAAACTTAATTCAGATTATCCGTATTTCACAACTAAACGGTCCGATTGTGTCCCACCCTACCACGGACATTCAGAGCTTTACTTTATTAGTATATAAAGTAAAGCTCTAAATTCGCCTTTGCTAAGCCCTAGTATATTACATGGTATAACGATGTAAAGTTTAGATGTAGGAGGTGATCTCCGAAACTACTTATTCTATTTTAAAAATTCTTTCACCGATGTTTAGATTGGAGCTTCAGGGTGGACATGGGCTATATATTATCCCATTAAAATAAAAGGGCTTTTCGTGTAGACCAATTTAGCAACGCCAGTGACAAAAAACGATCGAGCGAGTGCGTTTCTTACGAACGCTGCCTTAACGGTAAAAGATATATGAAAGCTTTCTATAGAAAAGTTGTAGAACTCAAAAAGTTATGTATGTTAAGGTTAGTTCATTATTTAAAATTAATTTTAATTTGTCGGGGGTAATTTAAGTAGGTAGGTAATTTTAAATTCTTATCAAAATCAATTGCTTATCGTCAAGGAAATTTTACGTAGATAAAAATTACCTTTTACAACAACATTGTCTGGACGAATAATTTAGATTATATTAACTTTTCATTGATACTCTTGTAGTCTCAAACTGAAATACACACGGGCGAAGAAGCTGCGGGCACAGCTAGTATAGTATATTTTTGACGGGCCATGGAGAGGCAGGTAGCAACATGCGTTGCTACCGCCGCCGGCCAGTTCGGATTTGCTGGCCCGGGGTTCAAGCCCCATCTCCGACCGTTTATTTTTTTTAGCCGTGAATTCGAACGAAATGACGGATGCTACACGGAGTTACGGACAGACACAGACAACGAATTTGTTAGATTTGTGGCGGGGCGTGCCCGCTGGCTACACCAGGCCACCAAAAATGTTTTATTCGAGCTCTGCTGCTAAAAAACATCCGAAGATTACCTGTTTTCACAAATCCATATTGAACCAACAGCCTTAAAATGGAATCAAACGCAGGCCCGTGCGGCGAATGGACGCGAACGCGGGATTCTGCATATAAAGCGCGCCCACATTTTTTTGAAAATGAACAGTTAGGTGTCAGAAGTGTCGCGAATGCAACGTGTGGCAATAGTAAGTGATTCCTAGAATTGAATGGAACACACATTCACGATTAATAAAACAACCTCAGACGAGTTCATTGCCTTCATTACTCGTTCGACAAAAATCGTCGACAATTGCAATAATTCATTAAAAATTTGCGATATTTGCACTCGCTCGCTGTTATGTTATTTCTGAACAATGTTATTTTTTAACCGGTCGGGTGCCAGATCTGCGCTCCCTAGACACGTACGCGAATTCGGCCTATTTTACCTGCGTTTATGCGTTTTTAAAGCTTATTCTTTGTTGTATTGAATGAATGAACGAGTTCTATTTGTCAAGTAACCTCATTTGCCGCGCAAACCAGACAAAAAATCGTTCCAAATGTCGTCTTCGAACCGCGCATTAATTTTGTTATTTATCTGTTAGAAATAACATTGTTAAAATTAAGTATTTTTATATCCTTTGATATATTTAGAACGGAAATATTGAAATACAATATCTTTGGTGTTATTGCTTCCATGGTTTTATTCGATAAACATGTGCGTACATTTTTGACGGTAAATTTCGTTACTTATTTTCATAATTAATGAATCAGTAATTATTGTAAAAGTAATTATTGAAATATAAGTAATTATTGAAGTCTGTATATTGAGAAATCAGAAACTGCAGCTTCTTAGAGATTATTGTTGATTTTTACATAAATATTACAAACGCAAAAAAATGTCTAAAAAACAGCAATCGTGCGCGAAATTGCGCGGCATACGACCGGTTAACCTACAATGGCCGTGCGATAACAATTTAGTGCAATAATACTCCTACTACGAGGCAACGCGTTTAACCGTGAGAACTGCATTGTCTTCATTTTTCAAAGATAATCTCGCGCCGACGCATCGGGGGCAGGTTGTGGCAATTTATGAAAATTATTTTTTCTTAAAGTCTTCTCGTACTTTTTTCGTACCTGAAATGCTTTCGTTCTGTTATTCCGTTTGACTTTTCAATGCACTCTAATGACTCGGAATTAGATACATTTCAAAGATTTTGGACACTGGGGAACATCCAACAATAAATAATAATTATGTATTAAAATAAAACTACACTTTAATATTGTATGATAATTAAAGCTGTAAAGCAATGTATATATATCTCACCTCGAGTGCAAGATTATCATAACCCTTTTAAAATATGAATTCTGAGATAATAAGGCTTAAAGTTTTTTTTCTCGTAATTATAATAGCACTAAACGTTAACAGTGATAGGTACTGTATGCATATCAGCATGCCAAAATATAATTATTGTTTTCATATTACTTACAACAAAATAACCGCATTTTAAAAGGAACATTCTTGCGCTCAATTTATAGAAAAACAAACCGCGCGGCTTCGCACGCGTAGATTTTTAGTAACTTTCAGTCATATTTTATCAATTTTTGTATTGATTAAACATATAGATATATGTCGTCGCAAACTTTTTTATAAAACTTTGGAGTTCTACAACATCTCTATAGAAAGTAATAATAATAATAATAAATATCTCTTACCGTTAAGGCAGCGTTTGTAAAAAGCGCATCGCTCGATCATTTTTTCGTCGACTTTAGTTGTAAAATAGGTCACCACGAAAAGCCCTTTTATTTTAACGGGATAATATATAGCCTATGTCCACCCTGAAAGTCCATTCTAAATGCTGATGAAAGAATTTTTGAAATCGAATGAAAATTACCTTCTACATCCAAACTTACAAACTTTACCTCTTTATAATATATATTAGTATTGATGTATCAAATGCAAATGTGCATTATTTTTCATTGAAAAACAACAATGGAAAGTCAGACAATGATAATTTTTGGTACGTAGTAGAACTAATGATGCACAAAAATGAGATTATTAACTAAAAAACGTTTTTTTTGTTTTTGAAAGGTCGATAGTCTTGCACTCAGGGTGGGTAATTTTCTTAAGCAATAAAAAATAAAAAGGATTTAGTTAAGATGAATCTTGGTAAAATAAATGTACACGTATATAATTTTTATGTAGGGATAAACTCAGGGATCAGTCAGATTGGCAAAAAGAGACAAAAACTCAAACCTATTTGCAAAATGCACAATATTCGATTTTGAGTACAAAATCGAATATAATGCAGATAAAACCAAAAATACCTACAACTGAGAAAATTGACATATATTTTTTTTAAAAAATCGAATATTCCTATCTTAATTATTATTATACTAGCTGCAACCCGTAAAAAATGACGGAACATTGGTTCGCGTCTTTGCTAAGCCTTAGTTTATATTTGTAGCACATTTTTGGTGTTCCACGGAGAGGCGGGCGTAGTAACATGCGTGAAACGGCCGGTTCGGGTTTGCCGGCCCGGGGTTCAAGCCCCATCTCCGGCCGTTTAATTTATTTTTTTATTCGTGAATTCGAACTAAATTACGGACATCACACGAAGCTACGGGGGCAGACAGACGGACGGACATTTATCCCGTTTAATTTTTTCTGGAGAGTATCATATAAATGAACTGGCGCGATACGGCGAATATCCGAGATATTTTGTATAAAATACGAAAGCCGACAGTTGTCCTAAAAATCTCACAGTTACGAAATACGTCATGTCGGAAAATCCACTAAGACCCGAGGAGTTACGCCATTGTAAATGTGTGCAAATCTACAGTTAGAACAGCCGGCTGGTTCCTCCCTCCGAGCCGGGAATTCCTCCGACCGCATCCGGTGTCAGCCACCCGCACTTGCAGAGTCTCGGCACTAATGGGGGTGGAAGACACACCTGTCTTGGCGCGGGACAGTTCGCTGAGCATATTGCTGTTATGGTAGGGCTTTTTAGTTATGTATTTTACATTTTTTTATGGTTAGGTTAGGTCTTGCGGTTATCTCGTGATCCAAAGGTCGCGGGTTCAACGTCACTCCAAACCAGCAAGTTGGTACTATTTTCATAGCACGAGCGTTAAGCTTAGTTTGAAAAACCCTTATTCTGTGTTCGTATCTCTATTAAAAAAATACATTATCTAATTTACTTTGTAGCTTATTATATTTTCTTGTATATTATTATTTTTCTTTATGCACAATGATATGTATTTATTCTTTTAAATAAAGACTTTTCTTAAGGCGGAGACAGTGAATTGCTTTGTTCTTGCGGCCGGGCCGCTTCGTAATGGTTTATACGACCGATACATTGTTAGTTGAAAAAAATGTCAACCTGGAGACGATTGAGTAGGATCGATATGGAAGCTTTTGCCCTCAGAACGGTCCTGGGTAAGCGGTGGGTAGGCGCAGAACACTCAGCTTTCTTATAAACTTCGTAATCACTCTTCCTTTCTCCACTCGCGTAACCGTGACATTTCATCGCGTGGTATTGCAACACAAAATAGCGTCATCTTCAAATTATCAATGAGGATAATCACTCAATACTTGAAATTTAATTTTAGTGCCTTCATTTTCCTGGAGAAGGGAGCATCGCTAACGAAAGATGTTGAGTTTTTACAATAAAATTAAAGTGTGGTTAAAATAACATGTCAATTATTTTATTTATAAAATGGTGCCACAAAAAGAATTTGAAGAAGTTAAAAGGATCACTTAGGTGGTTTGATGTTGGGGTAGGTCATGCTGAACGAATGAATGGAAACATTGTAGTAACGCGTCTACGATTGAATTTGTCCGGAATGCAGCGCTCTCGAAGATACACAGAAACACAATGCATAAATAAATAAACAATCGAAAGTGCCCGCAGAAGAATTAGTAATGCCGCAAAAAAGCAGCGTAATGGTTGGGCGCCAACTTCGTCTGGGGGTCGGGGTTTGGGTCCGTCTACGACTGTTGCACGCTCCCCTCCCAGCGGCTATCGATCTGTCTCGCTCGCGGCTGCTTCCTTTGTGCGCCCTCCCCGGCTCCGGGGGGCGGCCACCCCGATATATACGAGGGGACCGCGCCATCCCCAGCAGTCTGGCGCGGGAGCCCGGTGGAGCGGGCGGCCGCGCAGCGGATAACGAGTGTTGCGATCGCCGAGGGTTTAGAGGTTTGGCCTCATTCACTCCAGCGATTGATCACCCGGTTCTAGGTCGACGAAATTCCAACAATTTTTCAAACCGTATTCGGAAATTAATTAAAAACTTTTCCTCTTTAATGAGACTTTAGTATATATGGCAAATCCATTTATAATAGAAATAACTTTACTTAGGGCCTATTATAACAACTTGGTTTATAGTAATATTTAATTTAAAGCCTAGATTTTTATGAAAATGAGTATTTTGATTTGTGGAAAATACAAAAATGTATGCTTTAAACAAACTATTACGATATACCAAGTTGATACAATCGGTCTCAGATAAGCAATCGTAACCCTATTCGGGAGAAGTATGGCATGAGTGAGAATCAACGGATCATTCACACCATGATTTGATATTGCAAAACATGTTTAGCAGGGTTGCGTAATGTCTCCATGGCTGTTCACTTGTATATGGTTAAAGGCGTAAAAGGTGGAATGTTTGAATATAGAGGCGAAAATGAGGGATCTGATTTTATGCCGTTTATTGTACGCAGACGATGCAGTATTAAAGCGAATACGAACAAAACTTTGTGCATAGTAAAGCATAGTAAGTAAGTAGAACGTACGATGTATGCAAGGAAAGAACAACACGCGAAATACTGGAAGAAAGTAAGTATTTGGAACAAGAAGATGAATTTGGGTATTTTGGGAAATATGATCGATAGAAACGGAAAGGTTATTGAAGATATCGAAAGGAGGCTGTAGCGAATAAAGTTAATGATGTTTTGAATGCAATAAATATTAACGAAAACTTGTGAAACGAAGCGAAACTAGCGGTACACAATAGAGTTCTGGTACCAACACTGATGTATAGAAGAGAAGTCTGGAAATGGCAGAAGAAAAAAGAAAGTAGACTGAATGCAGTGAAAATAAGATTACTTGAATTAGGAAATAATCTAAAGCTGTATGAACGTGAAGTGGAATAAGAATAAAATGGATCGCTCAGATGGTTTGATCATTTGAAGGAATGAATTAGGAAAATAAGAATAGTAAGAAAGATATCATCGACAAACGACGAACTTGCGAAGAAGACGAGGAATGTGGATGAGGCAAAAGTTGTTTCAGGACAGAAGAGTGTGGCGCTCCATCCTCTACCTATCCCCACGGAGAAACGATATAAAGGTAAATTCGCTTAGTAAAACTACTGTTTCATATTAAAGCGACGCATTAAGCAGTGTTGAGAAATTCAAAAATATGGTGCCATAAAATTCTTAACATTCTATATCGACAATGGAGCGATCCATCACGAACCGTGGCCATCGACGGCGATAGCCTGAAGGAGACATTAAAATGAATAGCTACTACACGTTGGTTCAACACCCCGTTGTAACGAAATTCAAGTCAACTTAGTCAATCTATGTTGACCTATTAAATCCAAATGGCTTGGAGGGCAATAAAATTAATCCAGCATGTCAAATACGATAAAGACAATATATATGCCCACCAAAATATTATCTTTTGTAAATATGTTTAACTTTAAGAATTAATTTACAAATGTGTACATCCCTAACGGTTAGAATATTGCTAAAATCGCAATCAGATCGAATACTATTATAATTCAGTTAAGTGATAAGAATAAACTTTACTGATAACACGAAAAGTTTGTTCTAGTACTTGAAAAACTTTCAAACTATTTAAATACTTACAACCTATCCCCGTCTGGAATTTCTAAGTCAGCGCGACTATTTTCAGCTTGTCATGCCATTTCCATTATCAGCTACGGTGCTTTCAGATTTCCATTTACGATAATTTAATTAAAATATTTTTTTATATTAAATATATACGTACCTACATGAATAAAAATCTCGAGCGAGATCGATAGTAAAGCCAGTTATCTATATATAAATTTTATACGTCTGTAAGTGCAAATATGTATTTTTTAATATTGGGAATGATACAACTTGATATAAGAAATTAAATTATTCATCAGGAGAGAGTGCCCTAGCGTACACGTAAGCAACACACCTCCAAGCAATGCATGCATCTGCGACCGCGCAATAAATAATCAATCAGTACGTCCTTGACCTCCGCGGCGATAGAGCACCCTCCTGAAGACACTGTGATTATGACTCCAGCGAAACGTTGAGAATCGAAATTCAACACAACAATAATTCGTTTGTATAAAATACCTAAAAGTTCTGACTGCACGCGTAAAAAAATAAGCATAATGAATACACCTTCGAGAGAACTTTTGTTATCATGGAACATGTCGTAAGGGTACGTCTACCACAGCATACGTTATGCATTCGCTCTCGGAAATTATTCAAGAAATTTCCGATTTCCAACGATCACGACTTGGTTTTCATCCTATAACGAGCTCGCCCGTTTGGTACCGTTTCGTGCCGCGATGCGTCCAAACTTGCGACGCGCGTGTGAACCGAGCCTTACAGCAGGATCGCAGGCACGTTCTCGTGACATTTCAGAGCTCGGGGTTGCAGTTGTAGCGACAATTTTGGTTTGTAGTAATGATTCGATTTGCTCAGTGTGCGTAATGGCCCAACCAAAGACACGTTAAACATTTTTACTCGTAAACCCTCATTTACCCGTGAAGATTGTTACAATAATATTATCCCAGCTCAAAATACTTACTTATGTACGAGTAAAGTTTGAATAAAAAATGTTAATTTAATATATGGACACTTTGGATGAAGAAATTATTAGTGTATGAAAAAAAAATTAATGTGTATGAAAAAACTGATTTCTATAAACTTTTAACTTATTGCACTCAAGACTATTTTTAGTATGACATACCAGCAACTATCATTTGTTGCAAATTCAAGTAAGAATGTTAGATTATATTTATAATTGTTAGCTTGTTGGTGTAGTGGTCATGATGCCTGCCTAGTGATCTTGTGGTCGGTGGTTCGAGCCCCATTCCAGGACACCAACAGGTTAGTCCTATTTTCATAGTACAGGCTTTTGGCTTAGTTTGAGAATAATAAGTATATTGATGCGACGTATTCCGTGTTCGCATTTCTATTTTTAAAAAATAAACTCAAAACTGCTAGCCGATGACCAAGGACACCCATTTTTCGTTTTTATGCCCTACGGAAATCTGATTCGTCACTAGAACTCCGATTGTCACTTGTTTCTGACAATTTTTTATAGTTTTTATCACTATTTATATTAAAAACAAGCTCATCTTGTAAACATCACTCAAATAAACTAAAAACAATTCGAACTCACTCAGTTCGAAATTTGTATCCATTTTAAGTCACAAAAATATAAACTGATTTATTTATGCGTAATTGAAACTGCATTAAATATATTTGACAATGTTTGTATCGGAATAACAGCAATAATCGCATAGAACAATGTAACGTGTTGATATATATGTGCTAATAGGTAATAAACAACTTTTTTGAAAAAAAAATCATGTATTGTTTATGGAGAAATACAGTCGCCAACGGAGTTATAACGGAATTTACTATGGCGACATGTTGTCGACAACGGAGTTACGAAGGAATTTACAATGGCGACATATTGTCGCCAACGGAGTTACAAAGGAATTTAATATGGCGACATATTGTCGCCAACGGATATATTGCTGCTAATGGAGTGCAAACGTTTAAAATAATATTACTACTTATTTTATGTAATATTCATAAAGTCAAAATTGACAAGGTGTAAAATGTTATATGTAGGTATATAACGCTCAAGACGCGATTGCTAAGATAATGCAAACCAATGCGAATAGACTCGATAATTCTGGACGAAGAGTTGTGTAGCTACATTCTGAGCCGTACCTCATCTTTTTGAGACCACTCTATGCCAACGAGACTGGTGGAAGAACGAAGATGTGAACGAAGTGAAAACTCGACATTATTTCTAAAATAAAACAAAACTACAAAGAAATTTCCGGCTGTATTACTTAGTTCTATTGTAAAAAATAATAACAATAAAAATATACGCACTAGAGAATTCTAACCTTAAAAATTTACAAGGCCATGACACAGAAAAATGTAACAGTATTTATTAGAAAGTAAAAACTTTAGAATAATTTTATTTATTTGGGTGATGAAAAAGTTACGTAAATCCGGCTGTTATGTGGAACAGATAAATAAACAGTTTATGCGTATTTATTCACTTTTTTAAAAGACGCTTAATTATAGACATTCGTCATAATATAATTCTTTAACAATCTGGTTATATTGTCAATGATGATAAAAGTCACCACGTCTGGTGTAAATACGTTCGCCATGCTTAATAAAATTACTACGAGCTTGTAAATTTAAAAAATTGTGAAAACGTCAAACTAAATATTCTTAAAAAGTATTATATCTGAGTAAATTAAGTCGTGCTTTATAAGAAGACATTCTTACTTAAAAAATACTAGATGAAAAATACGTTTGGTTTACTAGGGGATTTAATAATGCACAAATAAACATTTAAACTCTACTGTAGATGTGATAATTCAATGATTGGTTCGAGGATGCGAATTCTACTAGTGGCTTTCCAAGCTTATATTCACATTGTTTTTAAATTAGCGCATATACGATATAAGAGTATATCGAACCATTTTCACGGTCACATTTTCGATAATTTTTTTTTTTTAATAAAAATAATAATGCAGATAGATTCGATACGGAGAGGGTTAACCCTGTTTTACAGGTATCGCTTCACACACTTCAACTTTCTCCACGGCCTCAGAATGCAGACTGTCTCGAAGCGCTAATCTTGAATCGCGAGGTCGGGCCGCGATTGGTCTGAAATGTAATGAACACGAACAGTGACAAAACGTTTTTTAACGAATCTCGGTGATAGCGGGCTGGGTGACCGCGGGGTACCGTTCCGTGACCTGCAGTAAACTATTATTATTATTTATATATTTAGTATATATTTGTTATCCTGACGAAGGGAAGGGACCGTGGGCTCTGGAACATGTTGATTTTGAAACAAAGTTTATTTCTATAAATTATAATTATTCCAATTAACAAACAGTCGCCATTGAAACAGATAAATTAATTTTAAAATTAAATTCAGTCTCTTCTTGCTACTAGAACTGCGATAAAAGAGAGTGCAAGGAAGTTACAAAGAATTGCAGTAAATAAAAAGGGAGAGGGGGAACATAGGTGATATGTCGTGACCTTGGAACAACAATATTTTGGTAAAAGTTGTTTTTTTTACGTCGACCAGTTTCGATATCACTGTATCTTCGTCAGAGAGAACTGCTGACTGCTACTCATTCGTTTCAATTCATTTAAATCTTTAGAATAAGTCAGCATTCTAATAATGATGGCTATTTTTCTTCCATCACAAGAATGTGTCTTACATACACATAGTGTGTATTGTAGTGATCCTGAAATTAATACTGATAATCCTATAGACACCCTACTATCATTTAAAAAGTTACTCCTAAACAACATCAAATTATTTACTTACATATCTTACGTGATCTCACTACACAGATACACCCAATATACGTATATATGCATGTTGCAAGAACGGGACGAAGACACTTGTAATTGGGATAGTGGGTTGAGTTTAAATAAGTAATGTACTCTTTTTTTACCCGTATTCTGTTAGTTTTTCATAAAAAAAAAAATATAAAATAATGCGACCAAAGTTGATATTAACTAGGGATGGGTCGTCGACGTATTTACCGTCGACGAAACGAGACCGTCCACGTCCATCCATCGACGAGACGATCAACTAGTTGAATTCGTCAACTAGTTGACGCGTCAACTTCGTTACGTGGACGTCGCGGACGTTCTATGTAAACATCGGGACGATGGTCAACTGTCTACGGTTCAACGCGACGCTTCTCGACGGCTCAATCGTTGGCTATTTTTATGACGTTAATTTTTTAAATTTAAAGAAGTTCGAAGGAATATAGTTTCGGGGAAAGTAAAACCGCTACTTGTGCTTATATGTAAAAAGAAATATTTTATTATTTATTTGTTTACGCACATTATAGGCTTTTACATATTGTTTTATATACTTCTTTCTATATATAATAAAGAAAGAAGTAGGTGTACACAACAATATCAGGTGTAAGCAGTAAAATATTAGTTCAATAAAAAATAAAATAATTAAACAGAATTGTTTTATTTTATACAGCGTAAAATTGGGAATTCACCGAATCGTCGCACGTGACATCACAAAAAATCGAGTAAAAAATAATAGATAATAGCTTATTAAGCCTATCTCGCCCTACGCATGTATTCAAATCTCTAGTCATAGTTCGTGTACACAGATCTGCACTCTATGGTAGTGTACTTTAGAGTTGAAATGAAATTACCCGTCGAGTCGTCTATGACGTCTATGGCATCTACAAGCAATACCCTACAAGTCGACAGCGAGAGATGAGAGAGAAATAAACGGAGACGTTTTGTCTTGCTCTCGCTCGTTGCTTTGCATTGCGTTAATCTCGAATCGTCCACCGACCACGGCGTCCGCTGTCCACCGTCTACGAATTCAACTAGTCCATGCGATAAACGTAAACGGTCGACGCGTCGATGCAACGTCAACGGTTGATTTCAACTAGTCCGTCCATTCAACGCCCATCCCTAATATTAACTTCCATATTTTCGATGGATATACAGTAGTTATTGAAACTTAAAATTTTGTGACCTTGTAAAAACAGGTAGGATCTGACTTTTTTGGATTTGTTAAATCAAAAAAGAAACCGATTCCATTAATAATATCCGCTGTATATTTACCACAATTCGCAGTCACTGCTAAAAACTTGACGAACACCGAACACGTCACTGTAAAACAAATAAAATAATTCAGGCGCCCTGTGCGTCAGGTGACATAAAAAAGCTGACTTCAACTGGGCGCCTCGTCATGTTTGTGAAAAACAATTAAAAATCGCAAACAAAGCAATTTCAAAATATACAACAAAAATGATATGCCGTTAGCATTAAATATTTCGTAATCGAAACTAGCAAAATACACTGACACATCGATCGTATTAGTGACGGGGCAATCGAAAACTAGGAATACCGCATCAGCTTTAGTTCCCCCTATTCTGACGATCACAACATATTTATGATTTCCTAAGACAAAATAGACGGAGCGTACTTTGTTATGCACGCGTAAAATTTCGGCTTTTATTTAACATTTGGACACTTTTGAATGAAGAAATTAGCAGAACGTGTTTAAAACAAACTGATTTCTACCAACTTAAATAATATAAGAACTTATTTTATATAATTAAACATCAAATTGACGAAATATACTATGATATTTGTAACAAGAATTCAAGACATTGTCAAGATAACGCAAACCCATGAGAATAGACCCGAATGTGTGGTGGCCATATGTTGCGTGTTATGTGTATAGTTCAATGGAAATGGAAAGGAAGGAATTTTAAAAATAACTTATGAATGATTGTATTTGCCAATTGAAAAGTAATTAATAAATTAATATCACTTTTATTAATGAATACAACAAGCACGTTATATTTATTGTTACAAGAGAAGAAGAAGCATTGATAAGCATCATAGAAAAAAAAAACGAGAGTGTTGCCCTGATGCTGACCGATATTTAGTGTTGCAAGTATAAAGCAATAAAAGTAATTTTAAATTTTGCTAGAAAATAGTTGCTTAGCGTTGCAGATTTTAAATTTGCATAGACCTCTTTCCATTTATCTTTTATTTTTATTATTTATTCGAATTGAAGCTTACAATGCATGAAGATGTTTTACAAAGAAAAAGATTAAAACATTTGAATAATATCTGTTCAATACATCTATTAATAGCTTACAATAATATCTATAAAATTACTTACTTAAAGGTATACCAACACAACGAAATAATGTGCCTCGTGTGCACGGCTTACACATACTAATTCATAAAAATTTAAATAGAAAGAGGTCTACTAGACACGCATTTTCGCGATTTTTGTCCACGCGGCCATAATACATATATGAATTTCCTAACATGTGCATTTTTAAACTGTAAACACGCACGTTTATGAACACTGAATAAATTTTGTAATCGTCATGGTAATGAGCATAAAATATTCGTTATTTTTCCGAGATTAAAGCATTTTTTAGACGAGATTTTAACGAGAAAAGATGTTCAAGCCCTTTACAGTACAAAATGTTTACCCACCGATAGGTTACGGTGGTTTAGTAACCGGTGCGACGGTTTCCTACCCGTCGACGGTTCCAAAAGTGGATGCCCTCTCGTATGGACGATGTGCGTTTTGCATACGGCACACTCAGTCACGAACGGGTAACCGTCAGCAGCGCTGTTAACGCGCGTTCATCCATTTCTGGCTGCGACTTGTGAATATCGACCACCATTTAGGCACACTCAATGTTCAACCGCGTCATATTAAAAAGACTCGGTTAGCGATTGGATGGTGTACTGAGAGGACCCTTAAACATGGGCGAAGATTGTTGGAAATCGTTCGGTAATTCGCGAATTATTTTAATCTTCTCTTTCCAAGAATGACTGGACGTAATCCGGACCCTACGCGAGTCTACGGTAAAATTCTATAAATTGTGTGGCGCCATATATTACGCGTGTTTAATAATATATTATGAAGCAGACTTAAATAATATTCCATGAAAAGACATGGTCCAGCCCGCTTGGATAAAAAAAGGCGTACAAAACAAGAGAGAGACCTGACGTACTACTGACGTACTTTTTACTACTTTTACCGTGATGGTTTGATCTCTCGAACCATCACGGTAAAAGTAGTAAAAAAGAAGAAGACTAAACTAAACACAGCGATGATGAATCTATATTAATAACATGCATGTCGACTTTAACAAACGCCAATCGGTCGCACACTGCGTATCCCGCTCAGACCAATTTATTGTATATCGTTCTATATGTATATATAAGTTGTATATCGTTCATATGTTAATCGGTTGAGCGTGAACATCTCCAGGTATGACGAGCATTTCCAAATTTTTAATCAATTATTGCAAACAAATAACATATTATATATACGAGATGGCTTTTTGGTGTGGTGGTTACGACTCTCGCCTGTGAAACTCGAAAACGCTAGTGAACCAGTGGTCGTTGTGAACAGTGAACCCTTCCAGGACACCGGCGTTTAGCTTAATTTGAAAATATAATAGTAAAAAATTGATGCGACACGTATTCCGTGTTCGCATCAATACTGCGCATATTCATAAAATAAATTAAATACGATATGTACCGTTTCGGCGGTGACACACGTCCGCCAAGTTTCATGTGCAGTGGGTATCTACCGGAGAGTGAACATCCCGTCAATATTGACAGGAAATCATTCCACGATTCCAATTCGAAATTCAATCATCATCCATACACAAGTTTTAACTCTGATGGGACAGAAACCATCAAAAACATTTGTAACATACTAAGATGAGAATTTGTAAAATTAGCCTCCACGGTCTCACCGCAAAGGGACCAGAGAGTCCCCGAATCCGGGCCCGCCGCGCGGAGTAGGGAAGAGATGAAAGCCACAGGGCTTACGACCTGCCGTCGACAGGTTTAAGGATCCTTTATGTCATGACTAAGTTCACAATTTCTTCCATTCCGTCCCTCCCCCATAGAGCGACATTTTTAGCGTATTTCATGCATTAAATTGACAAAAAAATGACCCCCACCCTAACAGTACTGAATTGCGGCCTCTATTGTACGCGAGCACTGATCATATACAGGGTGTAACAGGTCCACAATACTTTACAGGTAGATTCCTGCCTTGTTTACGAGTTGAAAATGTTCAGGCAACCAATAGTTATGGAGTTATGCAGCATCTAAGTTTGCATTTTTTTCAATATTTCTGACTTATATTTATACAAAGCATTGAACTATCATTGCAGTAACTTATTAAGTATACTTAATTCGATTACGAAAAATTAATTTGTTTCAGTACAAGTTAAATAAAAAGATAAAAACCCTGCAGAAATTCTAATTTAATATTTTCCAATTGGAATTGGAAGGTTTTTATCATATTATTTAACTAGTGTTAAATGGAATGAATTTTTCATACTCGATCTAAGTTACTGTAATGATAGTCAAACGTTTTACAAAAAAATAAGAAGTATTGAAAAAAAAAAATTGAAAATTTTGATATCGCATATCCCCTAACTATTAATGGTTGCTTGAGCATTTTCGACTCATAATTAAATCATGAATCTACCTGTAAAGTATTGTGGACAAGCTCTGTTACACCTTGTATACTCCGACGAAGCATGATGTAAAATATATATTTTTTAAAATGCTTTACCTTGACGTACTAACCACTTTACTTTTAGTGACAGAATGCAACACGAACAGCTGCCAACAATGGTGCTTAGGCGATATTGTAGTAAGTAAATTATGTATTATAATATTAATAATTATTAAGTTTTAAAACAAGTAAAATAGGTTACATAAGATTAATTAAAAAATAAAAGAGTATAATATGTCAGAGGGATACTTTTTCAATGGCTTTTATTGCCTTAGTTAACAATCAACAATCGCAAATACAAAACCGCGTAAAACTTCAGTAATGTTTCTTTATATTACGTAGCCAACAAAGTTGAAAAAGTCGATTAGTAAAAAATAAATCGAGGGTATACTGACAGAAGGCAGTAAGTCATAAAAACAAGTTCTGAGATATTCTCATTTAAAGACATTTGAAATCTTTGAGTCCAACTCGTAGTATCATTTCGGATATTTAAAAAAAAATGTATCATATAGAGGTCTTTTGGGCATCCACTTTAAAACACTTGGTATCAATGAGTTAGACGACTATTTAAAAAAACTTCAATAAAGAGTGTACTGACTTAATGCATTCTGTCTGCTTGGGTATTGACATTGAAAATGTTTTTAATTTTTAATTAATTTAGTTTACAAAACAAGTAATATAAGGTATAACGAAAAGAATATGTTTTTAGTTGATACTATTTTTGTTTTCAATTTGTATTAGATACTAAATACGTGAATTACGATGAAGAAATAACATACAGGACAAAAATAATTATGACCATCATAATTTTCGTTACCTTACCCTACGAGTAAAATTTAAAGATACATTTTGTTCATCAAGAATGAGTCATTCTGATCAAAAATTAAGACTTAAAATAGCATTTCACAGATCAGTATCAAAATTTGACGCCATTTTAATTTGAATAATGATCTATTGAATAACTATCTAGTGGCAAAAATTATTCTAGCAGAAAGGATGATATGACTTAGTGTTATATGTCATAAGAAAAGAAGATCAATATTGCTTAATGATTTTATTAACTTAAAAACCAGACATCTTACGATATTAGGATGTAGAGCAAAGTAATATATAAATCTTCCTATTTAAAACAGAAATTGATCAAAATCTGACTTAATGCCTTTTGTTAGTATACCCTCGAAAGAATGGTCGAGAATTTGTAGTCAGCGACAGTACAGTTGCGTCACCGGTGTACGTAATTGAATTGTTATTGAGCAATTGTTTAGGGTACAGCTTAAAAATGTGGGACTTCGGTAAAAAAAGTGGTGGTGGGGTAAGGAAGAAATGAATTACGATTAACACAAAATAAACAAATAAAAAAGTTTGTTTTCATGTTACACGAATTTAAATGATGCAATTTCAATTTTGTAATCAAAAAAAATCATATTTTTTATGAAAACACACGTTATTGTGAAGTTGCAATTTAAGAACATACTTCTATTTAAAACAAATTTATTATTATTATTACAATTATAAAACTCATTAAAAATTAAATCATATAAATAGTATCAAAAATATTCTGCATTTAAAGCTTATAGAAAAAATATTTTTCATATGCACTTATTAATTTCTTCTCCCACAGCGTCCTGACGTGAAATTATGGCAAAATTGCCATAGAAATGGGAAATATTGTTGGACTGTTTTTATATTTGACGTTTGATTCCGCCATGCACTTCTTTCTCCCTCTGGCCACACCACCGACGTATACCTACGTCTGGTTTACTTTTTATTTTTGTCTATTAAGCGCTGGGATAAAGATCTAAGATCCCAATACTGCCATTTTCGGAATACATCACTGGACTACTCGATGCGTCATCATCAACGATAACAGATCGAAGTGGATGATGCGACTGAGTGAAAACGAAAAAATAATAACGCAAGAGAGAAACTCAACAGGGTCTCAAATTGCGCAATCCGCGTTGGGGGCACAACCGCAGCATCACTGTCGATCTCGCGGGAGATGGGCCCGCGCGAGTGCGGCGCACGGTGGTCGGATAAGACAATCTGAGGGAGCGAAATTATTTTAGAGTATATTTGTATTCTATACCCATTAAATAATAATAATAAACCAATTTAAAGATATAAAAAATAAAATAAATGTTGTATTGAAAACTTGATTGTACCACCTAACCACACTTTATATTTAATTCTAAACTTGTCTTTATGATGTCCACAATTGATCCACTTTCGACGTATCTGTCCACAAAAATTTAACAAAGTTTTTTTTTATTATATCTTGTTGTCTTAATCGTCCTTAAAACACTTTTTTTACTTCCTTTAGAAAACTATCGCTCCTTTAACCATACTCCAAACAGTTTTTTCCTTGGTAATCTGAGAGCTGGAAAATAAATAAATTCTGAATACAGGCGCACCGACGTGCACTCCGATTGATTTTAAATCTGTAACCAAGGTATTAGAGAACGATAGTTTACAACAATTAGACTCAATACAGGTCAATCCCAGTTTTGGCAGTCTAAGGCATGCAGAAAAAATTTACGATATTTTGTTAAAAACAAATCGTGGCTTTGTAGAGTATTAATTGAATAAAAATGTGTATTATATTAAAAAAAAAGTTACCTAAGTTTATCGATTCCATAGTTCGAAGAACAAAATTCAAAAATATAAACACACCACTTTGGTACAAACACTCGTATCCGACTGACAATAACTCAACTTTATTTTTTTGCAACAACACGTCACTACCTGCTCGACTAGACACGAGGGGTTTACTCTAGGTAATTAACTATTAGTGGGACTTTATTACCCAAGGAACTAACTTTATTTCGCTGCATATATATTATTTATATTACGACTTTGGTTTTTTGAATTTTGCGCGCGCGGAATCTAATTTCCAACCTTTGTGCGGCGCCGCTAACGGGACCGCCGCGTCACGGGGGCAACGGTAAAGGCGAAGAAGCGCCACGAAAGTTAGTACTGACGGGCAGCGGCTCATCGCGCCGGGGGCCGGTGTCGGATCTTATTTGGCCATCGGCACTGTTCTCTACATAACGAGATGGTTATTGTGTTCACCTTTGTACAGGGTGTCTCATAGCTGGTAGCATAAACTTTGCAGGTGGATTCCTGCCTTGATGAGTCGAAAGTGTTCGAGCAACCGTGACCTAATTAATATCAGCAGTTATGGAGTAATATTTTTAAATATCTCTTGACTAATTTTTTACAAAACGTTTTTACGAACAGTAACTTCGATTACGAAAAATTCATTTATTTCAATACAAGTTAAATAAAATTATAAAAAAACCTTGTAAAAATTGAATTTTCAATTTTTGCAAGGTTTTTATCATAAAGCAAATGAATTTTTCATAATCAATATACTTATATTGATTATGAAAAATTCATTATGGAGATTAAATTCATTATCATCATCAGTAACTTTACTGTAATGATACTTCAACTTTTTGTAAAAAATAAGTCAAAAATATTGAAAAAAAAATACAATCTTTGATATTGCATATCTCCACAACTACTGATATACATAAATAAGGTCATGGTTGCTTGAACATTTTCGACTCATGATCAAGGCAGAAATCCACCTATAAAGACACTCAGTTTTTCAATAAACGTGTTTCTTAATCTGTATTCATGTAAAAAAGAACTAAAACATCCCGTCACTTCACAAGCAACTTGCAATTCCTGGCGAGCAATTAATTATTGGCGGGCAATTTTCCGCATACTTGCCGCATCTATCTACGTATCACCACAGTCATAAAGAAAACTAGGTACATTTTTTCGTGTATTTTTATTTATTGACAAAAATGTGTTAGGTTTGTTCAATAATTGTATCTGGTAAATATATTGATGTCAACATTATCAGTACTAATGATATGACGTAACAAATCATAATACAGAAAATCACCATCACAGCAGCACGTATGATGAAGGACAAAGGTTTAAAAAATCTTATCAAATCATCATAAAATAATTATTTTATCTAATCACGAAAATGTGATGTGAAAATACTGATCTAATATTATTCTGGCTTGGCATTTTATCTTTCTGATGAGTTAGAAGATAACGTCCATTATCATAAATGAAAAGCGAGGAAATTGTGTAATATTAGTTAGCATTTCATTGATAAATGATGAAAAATGATTTAAAAAAAACAAATACGATCAAGGGCATGCAAGAAATGATGTAAGGGCTCTGAAAGTAATAAGAAGTTTATGACGACACGGCTATTACATCTAAGAACTAGGAACATTATTCAATATTCAACCACAAAGACAAATTAAACGAATAAGACACACAAATTAATCTAAATAAAAAAAACATTAAACCAAATAAAAACTCTTTACTTAATAAACAATTCGATTTATCGCGTAGCCCAATTCTAGATATGTTCCCCTTCCAATAAACTACACCCACCCATATCCGCTCTCTCTCTTTCTCACCTAACCCCCACCAAAGTTGACGTTCTGTTTCTTTCTTCCTTAGTGCTTTCTTGATTGTTTGTGATTCTGTTTTTAATTAGTTAACATTCAACCCTGATGAAGAGCTGTGAGCTGAAACTAGTCGATTAAAACTCAATAAAGTGGTGTTAAACAAAGATTTATTATATTTAAAGATAAAACACTTACCTTATCATAGTGAATAAGATTAAAAAAGATAAAAGAGTCGTGATATGGTTGGTCATGTGAAATTAATAAATAAAAAGAGAATAGTAAGAAAGATAAATTACGCGAGTATTGACGGTACCAGAAATATAAGGAGTCCGTTGAAGACCACAGCAGATAAACCAGGGATTCTGGAAAATATTCCCGAAGAAAAAATATTTTCTAATAAAAGACGACATGCGTGAAAAAGCATATGAATGTAAATGAGGTGTGAATATTATGTCAGGACAGAAGAGTATGGTGCTCTTTGATTACCCGAAAACTTCAATATCTCGGCCAGGTAGTAAGACGCACAGAGCGTGACACGACAAAATATCCACGGACATTTGGTCCGAAGAAAAAAGGTCCACGACAAAAAAGGCCCATGTGATAAAAGATCCACATGACAAAAAATATGTTAGGATAGGTTGGGTTAAGCGTTATCTCATTAAGGCCCGGTTGTATCAGGTTAGATTAAAATAAAAGTTCGTTTAAAGCATAGATTTTTACGGAAACGGGTTGTTTGATTGGCGGAGAACGCAAAAATCTATGCTTTGAACGAACTTTTTTAATTCAACTTGATGCAACTGGGCCTAAGAGGTTCAATCCTATGGCGTGTAAGTAATCAAAATACGTTATTCTCTGTGTAACAATGTCCGTTACTAACGTTGCCAAGACGCCAGATGGCGCTGTTCTCACAGCCGTAACTCGCATCCGACATATAATGTATTCTGAATATACTTATAATCTGTATCAAGGTGCATTTTTTGAAAACACTTGCGTATTAACCAAAAATATAGTCAGTAAGAATATATAAACAACAACTGTTAATAAGTGTAAAACTAAAATTTTAACATGTAAAAATAAGAATTATAGCTATTAAATTTGTGCTACAAGAGACAGAAACATCCTGATATCAAAATGTAACATCTCCATTTTCATAGTTTTGAAATAGTCATTAAAAATATGGCCAAATATATTTCATAATAAATGCATTTTTATAATAAATTTTACATTCTACAAATACCTACCTACTACTACTATTCATAACTTATTTTTGCTGAAAATGGAGATGTCATATTTTGACACTCACGTCACCTACACATTATCTGATAATGAAGCCAGAACAATATCTCATTAATAAACAAGAATAATAAATGTCATCTCATTAAAATATTAAATGAACAAAATACCCAAAAAAAATATAAAGGATTCAAACAGGCTTCTTCGTTTACCGAGAACACGAAAAATGGCACAAAAGAAAGTAGCGCCGAAAGCGCCGTTCCACGGAACACATCGGGCCCGGCGGTGTAAACACGACGGCGTCACGTCGGTGCATTCGGGCGCGCTCGGCTCCGCTCGGCCCTGGCGGAGGCGCCCGAGCGGAGCCGAGCGCGCCCGAAGCCGAGCTTTCTCCCGCGGCACACTTTCGGCGAGCGACTTTCCGCGGGCGGCGCGCGCGGCGGGCGGCCGCGATTTCTACGGCGCGAGCGGAAAACGAAACGCGAACCGGTTCGCGGAAAATTTCATATACATACTCCATTTCTCCCAGCCTTTGGGGAGTCACTGGCGTCGTATCGTCGTAAATTGTTAAAAATCGGTTAACATAAAAAAATCATACGGTCCCACAGAGTATAAAGGTCCGAATTCAGTCAGTACATAGATGATTTTGATGAAAGGTACGCCTTAAAAGTGTTTATTTTATACTAAAAATTATGCTTTTAAGGCGTATGCGTATCTTTCCCTTTAAACCATCTAAGTATTGACCCTGAATTCGGGGTTAAATCTGTGGGCGAAAGGAATAACGGAATGAGTCAATAAAATAGAATTTTGAGTTGAGTATGGAGAGTTGTTCTTTGGATACATACCTATCTAGTAGTGATGGGTCCGCTCTGTACTCACTACTACAATGTAGTACTACACTACATTGAAGTGCACACTTCGCACATTTTGATGTGTAGTGCACACTACAAACTACAAACACCAAAGTTATTGAAAGTATAAATTTCAAATAGTACACTTCATTTCAAAGCGAACACTACAAAGTACATACACTTCAAAGTTATCGAAAGTATGAGAAACACATTTTAAATAGTGTATTTTTTACGTGAAATTTTTGGAAAGTTGATGTAGATATATGAAGAAATTTCTGGAATCTGTAACAACCCCCCCCCCATGGTTTGAAAATTTTTGGGAGTTATGAAGAAATTTTTGGGAAGTTGATGTAGCTAAACGGAGAAATCTCTGGAAACTGTAAGAACCCCCCCCCTCCCATGGTTTGAAAAATTTTGGGACCTATGAAGAAATTTTTGGGAAGTTGATGTAGCTAAACGCCCCATGGTTTGAAAATTTTTTGGAATCGAACGAAGAAATCTGTCTGGCGACCTTTTTTTTTTACTTCATTACATTACTTCACTTCATTAATACTACAATTACTTCATTTCATTACTTCACTTCATTAATACTACAATTACTTCATTTACTTCACTTCATTTACTTCACTTCATTTACTTCACTTCATTTCGTAGTACTACATGTGCTTCACTTCAAGTAGTTTTTACTACAATTGTAGTGTACACTTTGTAGTCTTCAAACTGGTGAACGTGTGTGTGTTGTAGTCTTCATTTTGAAATGAAGCTTTTCCCTTCGCTACTATCTAGTAAGGGAAATTTAGATGAGTCAGAAAATAAAATTAGATTATTTTTTTTTTTTGAAAGAGGACAATTATTGATTAATTATTTGAAAAATTTGGCGACTTGGTTCAACGTTCTTGTGCAAAAAACAAAACTACTCGTGCAACAAAGGCTTTAGGAGATATTTCATAAACAAACGAAATTCCCAAATTTTTTTTTGGATCTCCTGAAAATCTGCATTTTTTGTCTCATTCTGTCGTTTATTCGCCCACAGAAATTGTACAGAGATGAACTAAACCCCGTCTTTAGGCGAAGCTGGGGTAGAGGGATTTATTCTGGCACAATTAAATCCCCTAGTAAACAAAACATATTTTTTACAATAGACATTTTAATTTTTTTTAAATTTCGTTTCAAAAGACTGTTTCAAGTAAAAACGTATTTTTGTAATAAAGCGCGACTTATATTACTCGACATTATATTATTTAAGAGTATTTAGTTTGACCTTTTCATAATTGTTTCAAAATTTACAAGCACATTTTTTTTAACAATACAGACATACTGGAACCAGTCGTGGGACCAGACGTGTATCCAGAAATTTCTGTTGGTCCATGTCTATTATTGAGTGCTTAAAAATCTAGTTATTTTCATAATACGGCCGAATATATGAAATATATTTTATTCCGGCTGCGGAATCAAAATAAAAACAAATGAAAAAAAAGTGTGGGTCGCGACAAACAAATGCTTTGAATGATTAATGGGATGACAAATTTCCGGAGCAACGCCCCCCTCGGCCACCCCTCCCGGGAAGAGAAAAGAGGGTACCTTAAATGTTTGAGTTTTACGACTTTGCGAATTATCGATTTTCCATTACCCCACGCTTCGCGGGGGCCTTGTAGGTCAGCTGTGGGATTATGTTTGTAGGCCTCATTAAAAAGTTTGTCTTGTTTCAACAGGGCCATTCATTATTCATCTGCGTTACATTACCGTCGAAATCATTTTTATGACTTTATCTGTCTAGGTTCGACCATTCATACATTTTTGTTTCTAAAGCCCGAATTCATAGACAATACTTAGATGATTTAAAGGTTAAGGTACTCCTTAAAAGCGTAATTTTCAGTACAAAGTAACACTTTTAAGGCGTGCCTAAACCTTTAAATCATCTAAGTATAGACTCTGAATACGGGCCGTCAATCCAAATTTTTATTTACATAGCTTTAGACTAGTTTTCATTTAAAGGGTTACACCACTTGACATATTAAAAAATATATATGGTTTATCTCATAGCTTGAACTTCTAAAAATAATTTGAGTCATCGTTCATTCAAAAATTCCAAAAATTGGCTGAGTTATAACAATTTGAAGCCAGTGAATTTTAAACGAATTTCATTATTCTTTTGCGTTCTTCTCGAAAGTCGTTTTTTAATAGTTTATCGGATCAGTATAAAAAAGGAGGTAGTTCACAGTGAGGTAAGTTTCGCAAATAAAACAAAATATTTGAGCAAAAAAAAAAATTTCTACAATTAAATATTCAGCTAACCAAAAAATTTATTAATTTGACGTGTTTTAAATTATTTACAGTTATTGGAGAATAATCTCAAATTAATTCCTTGAATGGACTTGTTTGTTTAATTAATTTGCTTCAATTGAACATAGCTTTCAAATTCGATGACAGATAGATTTTATTAAGTGGTATTCTACGGAGAAATCCACGCTTAATTTAAATTCAAAAGATTTTCACTTTAATAATTCAAACATCCCTTATCGTCAAGTCTGGAATATAAAACGTTTTAATTAGTTTTCAAGGTTTGGTATAATTATTTTAACTAACAATAATTTGAAATCCAACCCAGCCAGTCTCCCTTCCCCTCTCTCTCTCCCCCTTTGTGTCTGGTCTGGTCCTACAACCTCGCCCCCATTCCTCGAGCTCCTGTGCCTTGTTTAATGAGACGTGCAGATGTCGAGAGCCTTCCTTCCGTACGGACTGCCTGAAGAATGGAGGCCTACGTTTGACTCGCTGCGCACGATATACAACGGCAATACTACATCGCGAAGTTTAGCATCGGATCGACCAAGAAATTGGTTTTATTTTAATTGAGTAAGCCACCTGGACTCACTTTGAAAATAGATTTAATCTTAGAAGGCTATTCATATATTTTTTTAAGCGGAGACTTTTCGTTTCGGAGATATATATAAAAAAAAAATTAGGTAAAAGGAGGAGAAAAGCAGATGTAATTGTTGCCCTGGATAACCGTGTTAAAGCCATTTTAAACCTTAAGTGCTTGTTCAGACACAGCGAGAACCGTGCAGTTTCAGAATCGCGTTTCAAAACACGCGATTTGTGTCATCTGTTCACACAACCGCGGTTAATAAGCGATTTGTGCGCGCGAAAATAAACGTCAGTTTGACAGTTCCGGTGCCGTTCTCCATCTTTGAATATCAGAGATATATTCGCTCATTACTTTGTTAACGACGGCCGTGTTCCATGGCAAGACACAAAAATATCATTCTGTCAGTTCATTTTTGGTGAATAAATACCTACTTCCCTAAAATACCCTTTTTTTCCACCTTTTTCAAATATCTCCACCAACTCCTGCCATGCTTGGTTCTTGGCATATTTGAGTAATCCTCACACTATTACAGGTCTTTTCTCCCATATTACAGATTTTTTCTCCACTTCATCAATAAAAAGTACAGTGTCAAAGCGATCCATAACCATATAAAAGAGAATATAATCCACGCGTGCTCCTGTTGTGACATGGAACCGTGCGGTGCCCGCAACGCGACTGAACGCTCTCGTAAGGCTCTATAGTAATAGGATCGTGCGGGCGCCGTGCGGGTCTTTCTAGCGGTTGGGTTGCGGGCACCGCGGCGGTTGACTAACCGCACGGTTGTGTCTGAACGATCACATGCAAACCTAGGTAAATAAGACCCGCACGGATCCAACGCGATTCTAAAACTGCACGGTTCCCGCTGTGTCCGAACAAGCGCTAAAAGTAAATACTTCAAGGCAGGAATATAGTCCTGCGAGGTTATTAATGTTTTCCAAATAACCCCGTATACACAATTAATTCGTCTAATTTTTTGGTTTTTGCAAAATTAAATTATTGGGTTTTTACTCGGAATTCATCGTGACAAATAGTTGAAGTAGTTAGTTTTAAAGGTGTACTCACCACTGCGCGTAGTCAGACTATCCCGCTGTGAAGGAGCTTTCGGTGCGAGTCGAGCTGAAGCCACAAGAGGCGTGCTGCCGTTTCCAATGGTCCGCCATCCTGGAGGGAAAAAAATAATAATAAAAAATCAAGTCCTTAAAAAATTACGCGGGCAGACATGACGGCCAAAGCAAGCAGCCGGAGGGTTTCGCCGAATATTTCACGGAATTACTTTTTTGTTTGCTGCCACCACCCTTTGTAGAAAAATTCAATTATATTCGGATCAGGCACACGCCACTGAATAAAAAATAACTAAATTGAATAAAGGAAAAATCGACGTTTTTACCCAGAATCTCCTTTTGTGTCATTTTGGTTACGATTCCAATTTGAATTTTGAAAAAAAATGTTCTCAGCATTGCGTATGTAATAATTTTGATCGTCCGTAAATAATTAAACCGGATGATGCGGTATACCTTGGACCAATAGTCCATCGTAACACGACAAAAGACCCACGTGAAAAAATCCACTAGACATTAAATTCAATGACACAATGACTAATAATAAATAATAAATATTAATAATTTTTGAACCAAAATTTTATGAATCCTATGTATACATGTATGTGTGTATGTACGTATGTGTATGCATGCCCTCTCCTTTTCCTTTCCCTTCCGCCCTTTTCTTTTTATGCAGTGTCATAACCACATTTATTACACACTTTCATTTTCTTTTATGGTACTTTAGGTATTGTTAGTTTATTTTCTAATTGAATTTCATTTCTTTTTTGTTACTTTCTTTACTTATTTCTAATATTTAATATGTTTATATTATATGTTTTATTAATTTTATTCCATTGCTTGTTGTAACAGGAAACTTCACTGGTCCTATTAAAAAAACTGTTTAGACACATTATATATTAAACTGTATCGTATTTTTCCTTATGTAAATAAAATAAAAATTTTAGTGTTTTTTTTTGCTTCTTCAATAAAAGTAAAATAATCTTTTTTTATGTTTTAATTTAATTAATGAATTGATGGTGAGTCACCACTGGTGACAAAATCATTAAATATACTCTTTCACAAATTCTTTGAAAAAGTAACCACTCAAATCAATGGACGAAAGTATTGAATAAGACCTACATGTATATTTTTTTCATGTGTGCTTTTTGACTGTTGAAACTTTTAACAGGTTCCTTCAATATTTGGTTTATCTGATGGCAGGTTTTTCGCGGACGCCCTCTGTTCTTGCATTAAATTATCAATTGTTTTTAACGATAATTATGATGACTAATTAATTAATATTGGATTAATTACCGGTAATCCAGTATTAACATATATTTTACACATTTACACAAAATATTTCGAGGAAAATAAACATCGCGATTTTGTGGTGTTGGTTAATGTTGAGAAAAAAATATTGATTAATTAGGACCCGTGTATTACGGTATCCAGGGAGCAAACATGTCCCGAAACAATTGGGTAAAACGTGGGAGACTTACGGGCCATCATATATCACTTTGACTCGGGTGAGTATTTGTACAGGTATTGTGTTATGACTTAAATTACGAAACGTCTTCAGATGTAAGCAGCTTATTATTTTGTGTCAAAGTCTCTCGCATTTCATTATTATTTTGTAAACATAACAAGAAAAGTAAAAAAAATTAAAACAAAAACCCATCGTGACATCATTTTCATACAAAGGAATTTTGATTGTTTTTATTTAAAATTTCCCAACAGCATCAAGAAAATTAGAGTATAAGCTGATGGGATTCTTTTTCATATTTATCTATACACAAAAATCAGTGGCGTGCGCTAGGCGTGGACTCTTATGCTACTAATATCGATGCTGCAAGCTAAGGCGATCGTTTGACAACACGAGCGAAATTCACCACTTTTTCTAATAGCTTATCTTGCATTTTAAACCTATTTAAGACAGAATAGGCTGGTCCTTGATTAAATAGCGGAAATCAGGAATATTAAATAAGAATTTAAATTTTTTAGTATTCAGATTAAAATAATAATAACCATTATAATAATTTATTGAAGTTCTTAAATTGTCAACTGTGTAAAAATGGTAAAAGAATCGGGAAGAAAATTTTAAAGTCTCCTTTAAAATACGAATTATAAGAAAACTAACAGAACGATTTTTTTTTTAAATTAATTAAAGATAATTATTTACTTTGTTATATTATTGAAAAAAATCATATCACACGTCCATACATTTATCATATAAAGCAATTTTCTTCAGTTCTAAAACAAAATTAGTTTGGTAATTTATTAATTGATTAAATAATTTAGTTTGTTTCGTTTTAGAAATAAATATGTATTTAGAATATATAAAACCTAATAAATAAATTTAGGTTGAAACCTTTCACACAAAAATGTGAAATAAAATTCAAGAGAAGCCTTGAAAAAAGTGGTGAATTTCGCTCGCATTGCTAAACGATCGCCTTAACACAATAACGTGCAATTGAGCGTTGACTTAAATACTTAATACATCAAATAAACATGTCATTTAGATTTATTTCACAGAAATTATACCTGTGGTTATATGAAATTGCACGCCACTGATAAAAATATACGTAACAGGTAAGCTTCCTTTCGCAGTAATAGCATTTATGATATTGTTTACTCGCTGTGACTAGCTCGCATTTCCACATCAAAAATTTAGTTCGGATTATTTTCTACTTTATTTAAGAGAATTCGCGAAATATATTTTATTATTTATGTCTTAAATAAGGCATTTATTTTCGTATTATGTGGGTTCGGGTAAGGGAATGGTATAAATACCAAATAAGACACGAAAATAGGACGTCAAATTGTAAAGTAGATTAAAGTATGTTCTCAGTATATGGGGTATATCTAAAAATCGAATGTAGGAAAATAAATATGTTCTACATTTACTTGAAGTTAAAACTTGGGATGAAAGAGTACAGAGTGTAAAAAAAATAGTAATTCTATTTGACCCGTTGAGATGCTGTGAAGAATGAAAAAATAATGACAGGGTTGTACGAATACATTTATAAATTAATAATGTATTTTTATAATAATATCTACATATTTTTTTAGATATATAAATTATATTTTTAAGCGTCTTCAAGGAATAGCGAAACGACTAAGTATCACTTTAACCAGGTATATTTAAATAAAACGAGCAAGTATTTTCAAACTTTAATATTACCTTCTAATAAATGGCCGTGTTAAATTCTAAACAGTAAGTACGACTAAAATAAATACTAGAAATGTTAAAATAAATGCTAGTTCATGTTTTCAAATTTACACTGAATTTTCAGTTGGGAAGTAGGAGAATTATTTATATGTTGATAAGATTTTTTAAATTATAGTCGTATTTAAGTGTAATTTCGGATATTTTATACGCACCGTATGTATTACCGGGAAGCGAATCTTATCGATAGCGATACTTATCCAACGTCATCAGGAGGACGACCTTTACCCGCGGAGGTGGAGGTCGGACTGATTAAAGGTGCTGCTTTCTAGGGCGTAAATTGTATGCAATTTGTCGTGGAGTGTTCTCTTCTTCTACAATAGAGGTCGCCAGTGTGCAATATGTACTAGTTACATCGGCGGATTTTACTGCGACTTCTCTCAAGGGTTGAATCAGTGTCGTTAGAACAGGGCGCCAAATACTTGATAGTTTGTAACTGTCATCTCTATTGAAATTGGGATGTTTGTATATTTCAATGGACTCCCTCACTAATCTGGGTATAAGGTACGGTTCTGTTGATAAGATTTTTGCCTTGTCAAATCTGATGAAGTGACAGAGATTCCCTTTGGATGCATGTTCGCAGATTGCCAATGTATTGGAGTTGTTGTTTTTAATTGCTCCAGTGTGTTCCTTCAATCGTTTAGCGATATTTCGTTTTGTTTTTCCTATGTAGAAAGCTCCACAATCGCATGGCACTCTGTATACACCTGGAGACTCGAACGAACGTCATAAAAAATAATACTCAATTGTATGTTGTGTACAATTCGGTATAACCGTGGAGTATATTTAGTATTTTCATGGTTACGTGTGAAGAAATGTCGCGCGCGCGCGTGCGTGACTAATTCGAAGGAATTAATTAAATTTGATTACATTTATTTTTAATACTAGCCGTACACCCATGAAAAATCACTGAGTATTAAACGGTTCGCGTTTTTGCTAAGTCTTAGTATAAATAGTATATTTTTGACGGTCCACGGAGAGGCAGTGGTAGCGATTTCGCTACGGTGCCGCGCTGGCATTTGCGCGTCCGAAGTTCGCGTCCTACTTCCGGAAGTGTAGTTTCGTTTTTTAGCCGTGAATTTGAACGAAATTACGGACAGACAGACAACGAAATTATTGCTTGATTTTTTAATAAATTTATTATATTATAGATACTACGTAAGGTAGATTAAAGGTTTTATAACTTTTCACTGCAGCAATTTTTTATTATGGTCACCGTATTTTTCAATAAACAAATGATCCCACCTCAAAAGTCAGTTGCGTACTAACCTGCGCCGTTAATCAACCACGGCAAGGATGACTAAGTACTAATACATCGATACACAATCGTATCGGTGTATTTAAAGTGCAAAGTGTGCTGTACCTTAAATGTACTGACACACAAAATATATTTTATATACCTACCAGGAAGTGAAAAGGCGTACATATACACGTTCATTATCGAACACGTATGTGTTGAGAATTTCGAAAAAGTGTCAAAACACAACTTTAACGTTTATATATACTGAATTAAATGTGTATCTAACATGTGAATGACGTATTTTGAAATTGGCAGCCATACTGGATGCTTGCTTTATTATTGACCGTTGAAAAGGATTCGCGTGGTTTGGTGAGCTCGGCAGTTTTCTTTGCTTATAGAAGAAATGGAAGGACAAAAAATTAAAATTCATCACAAATTCAAATCATTTAAAAAATCTAAAGAATTAATATATAAAACAAACTCAATATTTGTTATAGATTGACATACATTAATAAATTAAGCGTTGTTTCTTTACAGAATGGAAGTTCATGATTAACACAATAATTAATACACAACGTTTTATTCCACTTATTTGAGTTATACTTTTAGCCTAAGCGCTTTCGGTGCGCTTGGGCTTATATAGCTTAAATAAGTGGAATAAAACTTTTTTTTTTATATATATTTATTAGAGACACCAACAAAATATGATACATGATACTCTAATAATAAAACATTATAAATGAAGACTACGCCCGTTATCCCCAATTACAAGTGTCTTCGGCACGCTCTAGTAACAATGTATTTTTGAATTTAAATATATTTAACATGTACATTTATGTGTTTGTATATTTAATATTTGAATGTAGTGCAATTAGTATTTAATAAATAATTGATTTAATGGATCTATAGGTTCAGGTCATCGTTTAGAAAATGGATGTTGGGTATGAGTGAGTTTTTGAACGATGATAAGGTATCTGCAAGAATATCAGCATCAATGTTAAAGTCAGCACAATACATAATATTATATGTGCGATACAACCTTGTGATGGGAAAAAAGTAACCAACATTATTGTGTTGATATACATTACTTCGATTGTATTACTATGTAAGCGAACTCAACAAGGGCAATTCTGTTTAGTGAGCTAGCTTGTTAAAACTTTATTGTTACAACTTATTAATATTGCATACTACCTACTCGAGTAAAATACCCTTAATAAATATCGAAAAAATATATTTAAAAAAAAATTGAGAAATACGAAAATTACATTTAATTTTACGGTCAAACATCGTACGTAGGCCACCTTTCAGTGGGCACCGCGAGTTTCCGATCACGGCGTACAGCTCCAGCGAGACGTATCATTTGCCAAATGAAGAGAACATTACGGCTTATTATAAAATTGCACGTCGTGCGTAGTAAATAAATTGCACCGATCGTCCGCAAACCGCGCCCACCCAATCAGCGGGCCCGGCGGTGACGCAACCCGGCCGTCGACTAACGCCGCGGCCTTGCGGGCCGAGCGCCTCCGCCGCCGACGGCTTCCTCGCCGGCTCCGAGCTCGCCCGGGGCGGACTGGGAACCTTCCTCATAATACTGCCCACTCTCTCTCGGCGAGGGAACAAACTGTGAACTGGGGCTAGAAATGGAAATTGGGGTCAATGTGTTTCAGGAGTTTCAAAGGCGGTTTGTAACGGTAAAGGAAGTTAAGGATGCGGAGCTGGTAAACAGGAAAACGAACAAGAAAAGTATCGGACGGGTGGGTCAATTCGCATTGGCTCGCGTTATCATAATGAACTGAATTATCATCATGAATGAACTCCCGTCATCATAATGAATGAACTCCCGTCCCACATTCCCCTCCACCCTCTCCATTCGCTATTAATGTATGTTAAAGTAAATTTTTAAATTCAGTGGAAAATTTTTAAGATTAATTTGCTGTTAATTTTTCCCAATACAAAATAAATAAATAAATAAATAAACACACAAATACACACACTCACACAAACTCACTATTGGACATGTTTTTTCTTATTTTTTTATCGATTGTATATATGTGCTTTCTTGTAATTGGCCCAAAACTCTGTACATCAATTATTGTTTTTTTTCAAGATTGATAATTATATGGCTGTAAGAAAACCAATAAATGAAAATAAAATAAAATAAAATAAATTAGTAGACGAGTGTGAAACAAATACATAATTGATTCCTACCAACTTTTAAAATTATGAGTACTAAATTTTATACAGCGTTCATCGCGTCAAAATTGACGGAGTGTACTTTGTTTTATGACATCCGTTAAGACATTATTGTTATGATAACTCATACAAGATTGGTCTCGTATAATATACCGAGACAAACGAGATATCACGAAGTGTTCTTTGTAGGGACCCACAGGAATAACTTCGCATTAAATTCACCGTTAACACGCATGCATCGCCGTGGAAACAAATTTTCAGAATTTGTAGACATTTTTAGTTGTAGGAGCATACCCGAATTAAAGAATTACTCACACTTAGAATATACCAATAGAATTAATTACAGTTTAATGGACTAAATTTTTACTTATGTTTTGTTACCCATGAATTGTATATATTTATTTATTTTAAAGTGTCCTAATTATTGTTAATTTCCCTTTTAAATATGTTTTGATTTTATCTTTTATATTAATTTTTTGTTTATTTTATCTTCTTATCTGGTATATTGGTTTAATTATTTTTATTATACTTTATTATTAATTTGTTAAAAGTTTCTAATTATTACTGTTTGCTTGTGTATATTGTATATATTGTGTATATCATCGTTTATATATTGTATATACAATTGCCACCCCAATGCTCAAAAATATAAGACATTGGTCAAATATCAATATTTTTATAATAGTGACGAAAATATTAGTTTATATTTGCGAAATGCGATAAACCTTATTAATCATATATGTGCGGTTATGCAATGCTTCGTAAGTATTATGCCTTTTGCGTTTTAAAATATATAGGTAATAACTTTATATTGCGATGAATCTCAAAAACCTTCGTGTAACATACCTAGGTAGAGCCAGTATAAATCTACCCAATTTTAATTAAATCTAGTCTGTCGAAAGTGTCGACATTCAGGTATGCAGGGAAGTAAGTCATCACATCATCAACAGACATACAAGCATGACGCAGCCAGTATAGTGAACTTTATTACTGCCACTGCAAAAGTGGCACGGTTGCAGTGAAAACGGTAATCATAGATAGAGTATTTTACGAGTGGAAATTGCGGCGTTTGAAATGCAACATCGTAAAATGATGTAACAGACGGCACGTGTATCGTTTTCATGCAGCGCTTCCTGCCAGGTAACTTTGGCAATCAAGTGGCCGATCTACTGACGCACTTTGACCTATTAGAATTGATCTTTCCATTTAAGAAAGACCATAGAATTAGTATGTGTAAGCCGTGCGTAAGACATTATTTCGTTGTGTTGGTGTTTACGAGTATAAACAACAACACAACGAATGTCCCTCGTACGCGCGGCTTACACATACTAATCCGATTGTCTTTCTCAAATAGAAAGACCTGTACAAACGTTAACTAGACGAAATGACAAATTTTCATTTCACAATTCCCGATTAAATGTAGTAATTAAAACGAACCATGTGTTAACTACCACTCGATATATCTTAAGTGTTTGCCGCCAAGTAGACGTGGCAACATTGCAAAGTGGTCGCTGTTTCCGCTCGGACGCTCGGGTCAATCGATTTCGCTGAAGACAGCCTGGAGGGCGGACGCGCTTGTAAGTTTACTGTAAAAAGGATAACAATCAAACGTCAAATAAACATATTAATATTTATCGTATTAAAGTTTACGTCGGTTCTGAAATACATGTACGCTTGAGCAATATTCTAAAATTTACATTATAATTGAAATAAACATTAAAAAATGAATCATGTTTTTATTTACTCAAATATTTTATTTCATTTAGTACTTCATTTGTGATAAATGTTTACTGAATTCCAAGAATAAAAGTGAATAATATTTTAATACCATAGTTTGTATGTATTCAGGGTGTCTCGTAGCTAGTAGCAACAACTTTGGGAGAGTCGTCTCCATTCAATTTTTAAATAGAAAATATTCTTTACACTTGTAGTGAAATGTCAACGGTTAATGGAGATAAGCGACAATAACTTATAACAATCGAATATTAAGTCAAATAAAATTATTAAAACCGTGCAGAAATTTGAACGGGATTTTTTTAGGCCGAGCAATGCAAGAGCGGTGGGCAATTTTGTATCACTCACTTAGAAGTAGAACGATATACATTGTATACCGCGTTATCAATCGCATTTCAATGTCACGGACGTCGGCAATTGAATCAGCCCGCTTGAAATAATATTTACATACCCGCGCCTTGTCACATGCATACTGTATACATTAAAAAGACAAAATTAAACATGTTCTTAAAATATTCCTCAGCGTTTAGAGTTCCATAAACTAGACCCCAAGGTTTTCTTCAAGTGGCAATAATTATAATAATATTATAATACATATACTAGCCGTAAATCGTCATTTTTGACACATATCTTACATGTAATTACATATCTTACATGTAATTAACTTAAGTTATGCTTTATTCAGGTTCATTTCATTTGGAAGGGGTTTGACAATAAAACACCACGCTTGCCAGACGGGTGTGGGCGAGTTTTGAAATCAGCCGCCCTTAACATAGGGAACAGACGCATGCTTGGTATAAACCTAAGAGATTAGAAAAGTGGATATCATGGATCGTGTAGCGAAGCTAAAACAACAGGAAGGGTTTGGAAGAGGCCTATATCAAGCAGTGGAGAGATGAAGCCTGAAGAAGAAGAATAAGGAGATATTTTATTGGGGGGCGTGTTATTGCTGAATATGTATTACCTTGTCTTTTTTTATAAGAGCCCTAAAGGAAGTTAATAATAAATAAATTTATAATAAAAAAAGTAAAGTATTACCGCGACTATTGACGCGACCCGTACTCCCAAAAACATTTAAAGATGACATCATATAGCTATTGGCATTGTTCCCTTAGCCACAAGTCCGTATTGTCGCAATGTAGATATTGTAATATTGTAGAGATTTGTTTATTTCCCGCTGAAACGTACAGAAGCAGTGTACGCGCTGACCGGCTGACCCGACGCGACCTCGGCAGATAAAGAGCCACAGGTTAGCCGCAATCAGCTGGCGGACATGCGTCATTTGTAATGCGGCTAATTTTGGTCGTGCTATTTATACTGTACTTTACGATATGTGCAATTTACTTCAACTGTCGAATTTAATAGTACTCAAAAATTGCATTTTCGCGTGTAAAATTATACACTGCATTTACAGGTTTCATTTAAACTGGTAATTTTGGCTCCCACAAAGGCCTTAAAATATAGAGATATTAGAAAGATATATTTGCTGTATTTAGGCATTGCATTTGTAATTTTTTTTACACTTCAACAGGACAATAGGCCTAATGATAAAAGCAAAACACATCACAAAACACCCAGGCTTGAGTAAATCACATAGATTAATTGTGACCTCACCGGGAATCGAAACCGGAGCCCTCTGTGTGAGAATCCAATGTCATGCTCCCTGGGATACGAGGGCCGCCATTGTTCTAATATAAAATTAAATGCTATATTCTAATATTAACACATTCAGCATTATATTACACCATTTTTAAGTTCATTTTGACAGTTTGTTAGTTTTTAATACCTACCCCCGTTCGGGTTATCTCATGTTGTTCTTTTAAGTAATTAAACTTAAAAAAAAAAACATTTTATAATGAATATAAGTAACCTGATAATAAAAAGATATTAAAAGAAAACAACACTTGATAACTTATCAAAAGTTGCATTGCATTTAAAGCTACAAGCAAATGTAAAAAAATGCGATTTCAGCATACTTTTAGCTCGCTCAAAATGCCAAATATTCTGAAAAATGTTTGTTTTTAATAATTTTTCAAATGTAATAAAGTAAAAACCCGTCCACCCGCGGCATCTTATATACCACCGGATGTTTGGGCTTGCGTTTCTAGAATGTAATTAAAAGTGCGTGTTTATTTCGACTTTTCTGGACGTTTACAGACCCTTTTCGACCGTTCTGGTGTATTCTGGATTGTTCTGGATCCTTCTCGATGTTGCGAGATTGTTCTGGAATACTTGGTGGAATATATTATTTTTTACAATAATTTGTTAACCGTGTCGTGTTGCTTTATTATAATGCAACACGGCAAGGATAAAAAAAGTAGAGGTGCCAATCTGGCGGCGAATGACAAGGAACGATATGTGAGCTTTCGGTTATAAATGGTCCAGAATAAGGGGAAGGTCGCTATTCGCTGTTCTGGTTGGCCTGCATCATCTGCAAAGATACCTCGAGTTAGCCCTTTACTGTACCCTTGAAACGAACCGTATACGGACTTTCTAAAATGTAAATAAGATATTTAATAGAAAATAAGCATTACCTCCGTTCTTATTACAACAACATCGCTATATTATCTTAACCGTATATAGACTGCCAATATAGAACATTGTACACTTCGTCAATATGTTGTGATGAAATTTAACGTCTTCATATTTCTCATAGAAAATTTACACATACATAAATAAGTATGTCCTGTCTATTTTGGGTGAGGTTATCGTTTATATATTATGTAACGTCGAACGCTGTATATTCGTCAGAACAGACTCATACAAGCTAAACTGATGACGTGAAAATAATTAATTAAACCCTAGAATTAGAACCTTAATATTAAGCAACATTAAACAGATTACATTGTGAAGCCTACGCGTCTGTCTTATATTTGCAACGTTTAAACTGACGCATGGGGTTTGACCGACGAACGGTGTTCCACAATGTCTATTACGGTTAAACTCTCGCTGAAGCATTTCGCTAAGTTAGAGGTCTACGATGCGAGTGTATTACGTAGACGGCAGGAAGGTATTTATCAGCTCATTCGTCTTCCAGAACACTTATCCTATTCGGGTCGGGGCTCCCAGCCGCTCCGTCTCGGCCCGAAGTCGCCCAACTTCGACCCACGTCCCAGCAGGAGCCGATCCTTGCGAAGGTTCACCGTCTTTGAACCTGATATATTTCCGTAAGCTATGTATATTGCTCTTGACGTGTTTATTCAGCGGGTACGATATTTTTATAAACTCCAACCAAAATAAACGCCTCCAAAGTGAATTTTTGAAATCAAATCTGTTTTGAAGATATATCATCATTAAGATATATATTCTTTAATTTTTATGTTAAATATCGCGATTCCTCCCATTATAACGAGTCACAAGTTAACACTATGGTTGTGTTGTGTATATATTGTAGTGGTTGTCCTGACGAAGAGACGGGTATGTCTCGAAACCGGTAGAATAAAAATCTCCGTAAGTGTTTATATACCAAGATAACTAAAATTTTGCATAAATTATTTAATAATAATCATAATATTTGGACGGATAATTTATAGAGCGCCATTTTCATGTGAGCTTACCTCAAGGACGCTTTATTAATCATATTTTAGTAAATTTTAATGTATATATATATTTCCAGAATATGTATACAACTTTATAGAAAAAATATTATTATGGATTAAAATGCATGTAATACAGCCCTTTTCCCAGCTGCCTCTGAAAAAAATAATTTTGCGGTGACCATTCCCTATTCGGGTTTGGATCCTTTGAAAAAAAATGGATTTTACAATTTTCGAGATATTTTGGTCATCGATATGGAAAATATAATTTTGAGGAAAACGCTTTTAATGTTTAATGTGTTGTTTAAACTGTGACGAAATGCTTACTTCTAAACTTCTCGGAATTTTATTAATATACGTTATATATACTTGAATTCCGAAGCTATATTCGCAAGGTATAGAAAATAAAACTCGCTTTTAGAAACTAAAAAAAATATAAAAAATTCAGGGCTAGGTTAGGCGTGACCCGTTAACTGACTGTAGTTTTGAATTTATCGTATAAGTATACAATGCTAATTTTTATGGTAGAATGTAATGTATTAATTTTTATTTTTATGCACGTATTATGTAATTTAACAGCTACCCTGTGTAACTCATATTGACTAGAACAAAGGCAACTTACAGAATAGGTATTTCAATAACTAGTATAAATAACAAGTGAAAACATATGATAAACTATCTCATTTCTTTCTTATTATTAAATTCATACTTAACTGATCTTACTTAACTCAACACTGTACTTAAATTATAAGATGTAAAAATTATGCGTAAAATTGTTTATTTAAATATATAATAAACGCCGATAACCGGCAATGAAATTGAGTAATAATGTTACTTGTTTTGCTGGCGGAACGCCCCGGTTCACCAGACTCTAGCCTGACAAGAATTACCGGAGATAACTCCCAAGTCCGTGCTCATAACTGTCCAAGTTCAAGAGGTGATTTACGAAGAAGCCGCGTAGAAAATCCCTAACCAAAGCGACTTCCCAGTCAGCACTTTCGCCGTCCCGCTTCACTTGCGCCGACAAACAAGAGTTACGAAATATAACTCTACTATCTGCGCGCGCGCGTGTTTGTGTGTTCGTAACCTCAAAGTTTGCCCGGCCTACTTCGGGTTCCGCGCTCCTCCAGCGTCGCGGCCACCGGCCGGATTTCAGCCAGTCGTTTCAAGATCAATACTGATGCAAGCACTGTTCAGCACTCAATCTGCAATTCCGATGATCTCAAATCGATTGCAGATATTATCGATTCAATGGTCTGATGGGATAATTGATTTTGACGAGTCAAAAGTGGTTCGAGGTACGAAGCGCATGTTCAAAAATCCGAAATGTGTAGGTTAGACGCAGATGGGAATATCTCATCGCGAAAGACAGACGTCGAATTACTACAATACAGCAATAAAATCAACAAAAGATTCGCGTACCTTCGGCGCCCGTGCACTAGCCGCTCGGAATTGTAACTGTGCAAAAATGTACGGGGATGTGATTAAATTTTACTTTTGCTACCAATATGTCATTATACGTGCACTTTTGTATTTTTGACAATTTGAAAAGTTAAAAAAAAGGTAAAATGTTTATTTTCAGAGAATCGAAAAACCACATTTGAAATGCGATATTTTATGGGTTCGCTAGTAGGCATTTTCAAAGACGCCCAATAATAAGGCACAGATACACATGCTTATTAGTGACATGCCACTTAGTGGCATGCTCATAAATCAACCGGCGGTTGTATGGCTAGTAGCATGCTCGTTACTAGCAATGTGCGTACTAGACATGCGCGCCGAGCCTGAATTTGCCAGCGGCGGCGTGCCGGCCCGAAACGGTCGGCGGCGGCGGCGCGCCGCGGCGTGGCTCATTTTTTTAAGGGATATTTTTTTTAAGGAATGTTTAGATGTCGTGGAAAATCAGAAGTAAAAATATTCAAATCAAGGAGTGATCTATTATAAAGTTTTCGAATGCAAATTTTAGGTGCAAAGAAAACCATGCTTTCATTCAAAATCACGGTTTTCTTTGCATAACTCATAATTGTCATGTATGAATATGATCTTGTTAACTCTCACGGGGCTCATTTCATGTCTTCTGAGATGCAATTTTGTATTTATTTTAATTAATCTGGCTCTTAAGTTTTATCATTGCATGTTGTGTTTTTATCCCTTTGCTAATTACTTTGGACACTATGAACTTTGCATTCATATTTTGTACTGTAGCATTTCTTGGACTGACGGGTGCCTACCGGACTATCTCCAGTCAGGCCCTCCCAGTCCTGGCGGGTGTGCTCCCTGCCGATCTCGAGGTCCTTGAGGCTTGCGCCCATCGCAGATCGCTGAGGGGCCTGGAAATAGACTATTTTGGTAGAACTCCCAGGCCCCTGGAAAACGAGCGACCACAGGCGTTGGAAATGCATGTTAGACTAATAACGTTAGAAGTATGCCAAGACAGATGAGACACCGCCACCACCGGAGATGGACACACTCCATCTTCCCGAGGGTGACGGTTAAAGAAAGAAACTTGAGTTTTTCCGGAGGTTATTTTCCGGCTCTGGACCACTATACGGTACAGATGCTTTCGGGCCACGGAGAGTTCAGATCTAAACTCCATGATCTTGGACTCTCCGCTCATCCATGGTGCACCTGTCCCAGAGTACTCCAGACTCCGGGGCATATCCTCTGGGATTGCGAACTCTTGATGGATGCTAGATACGATATGCGTGTTGGAATATTCGGGTCACATGACACTGGTCGGTGTCTCACAAACGCCGATCTTGTTAGGAATGAAAGAAACTTTGAATGCTTCCGTGGGTTTGCTAGGGTGTGGGTGTCCCGTTGGGAAATCCTCAGGACGACTCTACTCAATATGAATCCGAATAAAAATCCTGCTTTGTAATTTTTGGTACAATAACCTATTAATATTTTTCGCCAATTTGTTTCTCTTTTCTTTTATTCTACTTAATGCACTTATGTTTACCATTACTTTGATTTTCATTTTGTTACTTATATAGTTTTGAATACCTATTATCTTGTTTTGTATACTTGCTCCTGTTTCTCCTGCACTGGAGCTACTATGGCTGGTGCCGACTACTTCGGCCGCAAGAGCACCCCTTTTTTTGCTTTTCTTTTTGTGTTGTCTTTTTCCCTACGGGGGTGGATGATCTCCCACTGTCCCCGAGTCAATCAGATGCACCGTGTGATTTTATTTATCTGTGTTTATTGCCTTTGTCATATTATTGTGTACATTTTTTTCTAAATAAAAATTCGGACAGAAGCTCGGACAGTGAAGGGTTTGGGCGGCCGACCCTGAAGGTCGCACGAGTGCGTGCTGCCCTGCCTGTGGCTTGGCGAGAAGGCTGCGTTGAGCATTAAAATAATGTCAACTAGGCGGCGAACGTGATTGGCCGATGTGGACGCTCTGCGCATAACACGGCCCAGGGTGTGTGATGGGTCCCCTTCACTGTAGCATTTCCTGTACATATGTAATTTGCAATTCCCACTTAATGGATGATAAGTATATTCCAATTGTCATTTGTCCCTGCGCTTTGGACGCAGAGAAGAGGTTTTGTGTGGACGCCTCCCCATCCCGCTCGTATTCCCACGGCGGTGAGTACGGCCACTTTAGCGTAAAAAATGCCGGAAAGGGGTGGTGAAAGTGTAAGGCCGATATGTCAGCTATTGCTCATAGAACGGCCCTGGGTGTGTGGTGGGTCCCCTCTTCTCTCACGGGGCTTAGCCGAGACCTTTTGGCATTAACAACAAGGCCGGCAACTGAAAACACACGCTCGCTGGGTGTGCTGGTAGCTGGGATTGCCAGCATAGCTCTAGCGAGCGCGTTAAGCTACGGAAATGCCTTTTTTTTCTTTCTTTCCAGTAGATAAGGATATCTCCTTGGACAACTTCTACATCTTCTGATCTCGTAGTAGCCAGGTACTTCCAACATTCTTGTGAAATTTCGGCGTCTTCTCAGTCTAAATCTGTGCCGTTGCTGCTATATTTCTTGGAAAGTTTGAATAGTAAGGCTTGTCCAGAAGATGCACTTGCAACAGGTTCAGAGTTAGAAGTAGCTGCTGACATATCTTCAAATCTTCTTGCTGCTAGATCTGTTGCTTTCACTTGTTTTTTAATGTATGTAGTCTCCATGTAGTTGTCAATTTCACTCAATCTAGGTACACTTTTGATTTCATCGTCGGTTACGAGATTGTGCAACCCGTGCCCTAAGCAAAAGTGGCTGTCTCATATAGCCCTTTTAATATTTGACCCAGAATCTGTAACGGTGTGGATTTCTTTTCCATTCAGGCTTTAGACCTTTTTGCATCATTTAATCGATAAAAACAGACGAAACTGTTTAAAAAAGATATAAATTTAGGCGTTTCAAAAATGTAACACCCAAAATCGGCGCGCCGATTGGCTTGACTCGGCGGCGGCGGCGTGGCCCAAGGGCGGCGCGGCGCAGCGGCGCCGGCGCGGCGCGCATGTCTAGTGCGTACACACATGCCACTAATAAGCAAGGCCTAGAGAAAGTCGATATTGCGCATGCTCACGAGCCACTAAATAAGCATGTGTATCTGAGGCTATAAGAAAATTTTATTGATAAATATTCAGTAGTTTTTGAGAGGTGGCCAATTTACAAAAAAAACATTCACGAAATATTGATTTTTTCCCCGCTATACGTTAAGCGGGCTTTACAATAATTAGCCCACTTCCGTGAATAAGAAAACGCGAGTAATGTAAACTCGTCACAAGCATGTCCCTTTGATGACGTCGGCGCTCCTTTTGTAGGCGTTTTTTTGTAAGAAAGTCAAAGAATCGACAGCGCGAACTTTGACAGCTGTCAATATGCAGACGAATTGGACGGATTTTTGGGACTTTACGGGATTGGAATTCAAGAGATAAACAAATATTCGAAGTCTACACTAATTCTATTATATATTATATTTGTTATTAAATTTTAAATCAATATCAATTAATTTAATAAATTTTTTTCATACAATTTCATAGGTCGAATGCGAAGGAAGTATAAAGCGCAGTGTAAACTCTCACTGACTTCGACAGTGTGTGTTTATACTTCCGCAGTGACAATGGCTGAGTGTACTGGCCGCATTAGATTAGCTTGCCAAAGTACCCGACGGAAATAGAAACCTAACCTAACCCTATACTTGAAAACGTTTTTTTATTTATCAATTGTAGTATTTACAATAATAAAATGATCACAATATCCGGCACCTATTAACTACTACGTTCGACGTGTGTGACCTCAGCTTAAGTGGCAAAATTTATTATAAAGGGTGGTTTGTCAAGGACACGTTGCTTGTATACTAATACACATGACGTCACGGCATTCACGGCTAGTTGCGTAACAAACATTTCCGGGTATCTTCGCTCTTCCACTCTGATGAAAATATGCTAATGATTTATTTAAAGACTTCCTAGACCGAGGTATTTTCATTGGCGAAGAACGATATTGTTGTAAATGTTTTAATTGAAAAAATAATAATTTCAAGTCGTATTAGGATTAGCCCGTGTTAGAATGGGCGTGAAAGACATACTTAGTACATAATCAAAATACGTAATTCTCTACGTAACAATTTCCGTCACTACCAACCAGATGGTGCAAATAATGATGATAAAATAATAATGAGATATAAATAGCAAAAAAATGCATAATTCCCGATGTACTTACTTTATCAGTATGTCAATCACTAACGGTACCAGATGACTCAAATAAGGATGAGGTACCTATATAAAATAATGAGGCATAAATACTAACAAAAAATAATCTCTATAACTGTTGGTCACTAACGCTACTAGATGGCGCAAATAACGTTGAGGTGTAAAATAATAATGCATTAAATTATTTTTTTAATGCAAAATTCTCTATTTAACGTCCGTAACTAACGCTACCGATACGTTGTTACGCTAAATGGCGCTGTTCCCACAGCGTTAACTTGCGTTATAATTTAACTAGTTTAAAATAAAATAGTTTGTTTTCTATTCCAAAATAAAAACTGGTTCAAATTCCTTCTAGTTTTAATCATTTATCTGACCCGTATCAAAGCAAATGAATTTTTAATCTTCGTTTTAAGTTACTTTTACGATACTCGATACTAGAAATATTGAAAAAAAAATACACACTTTGGTTTCGCTTATCTCATTGACATCTCACCGCGTTAAAAATATTTTCTATTTAAAACTGAATAAAGAAGAATCCCCCGAAGTTTTGCTACTAGCTACGGGACACCCCGTATAAAGAGATTACCAAAAACTTAGTCATTTATAATTGTCTGTTTTAAAACCTTGTTAAGATTCCAATATGAAAAACGGATTCAGAAAAAGGGGGAGAAAATGTGCGTCACATTCTGCGAAATCGAAGAACCCCGAGAAACGCTGTTCGACAAAAACAAACAAGTATAATGTCTCCAACAAACTTCATTAATTAGAACAGCCGCAGAAAGTTTGCTTACCAATTAATTAATTGAATTATTTTACCATTAGTTTCGTATGTCTAACCTTGTTTCGAATTTTCTAATTAAATTAACGCGCCATATGTCTTAGAAAAATACATCATACCCCAGTGCATGGAACATCATCATCAAAATATAATAATGTCGGTTCCTGTAGAATAATGATTTATTTATTATATTTACGCAGAAAGTTCGCTTACCAATTAATTAATTGAATTATTTTACCATTAGTTTCGTATGTCAAAATAATTCAATTATTTTACCATTAGTTTCGTATGTCTAACCTTGTTTCGAATTTTCCAATTAAATTAACGCGCCATGTGTCTTAGAAAAATACATCATACCCCAGCGCATGGAACATCATCATCAAAATATAATAATTTCGTTGTCTGTCTGTGCGTAACTTCCTGTGACGTCCTGCGACGTGACAGTAACTTAACCTTTTATTATAACTGTAACCCGTCAAAAATGACGGTATTTTTACATGTCGGTTCCTGAAGAATAATGATTTATTTATTTAAAAAGTATATCATAAAAGAAGTTACGGACGTTATAGAAAGTTACGGACAGACAGACAACGAAATTATTTTTATTGGGATTATTATCATTTTTTTATTCTTTACACAAATCTACACCGTTTGACAGATCTGACCCGAATTTTTCTACACCGTTTGACAGTTCTAAACCAAATTTTGCATACTTATTCTTTAGGACCAGGCGGAAAGCAAAGGCCACATTTCCCCCATTTAAATATAAAGAGATCTGTTAACATTTGAATCATATTAGTGCAAATATTGGCTTTAATGTGACATATAGACACTTCAAATGAAGAAATTAGTAAATTAACGAAACTGATTTATACCAAGTTTGAAAATAAAATTAGTACCTATTTATTTTATATATCTACTATTCGTCAAAAACTTAAATACACTTTACCCAAAACTATAGATGACTGGTTTGTGTGATCCAGTTGCTTCGACATCAAATAAACAGGGATTTTTGCACATCAGACATAGTGGAGGTTTGACACTACAATCCATGTATGTGTAACAAGATGTTGATGTAACTATTTTGATTTTAAATTATGTATATGCCATTACTGTACAACTGTAGTGTGTTAAAAAATGATATTGCACCATGGTCTATGTAGACATAGAAACGCAGGATACAATTTCTGCATCTCTTCTTGGGTTTTTAATGACAAGTGTTTATAAATCTCTTACACTCCACATCCCCCTCACTCAATATGTCATATTAATTAGACCATGTATATGGGGTATAAAAGCAAAGGCAGCAATATCCAAAAATTAAAAAAATGTTTTGAGTGCTGTCACCGGGATTTATTAATTTAAAATGCACTAAATCTACATTTTATGTATCTATCCCTTCCAAAATCATGTTTCCTATAAAATCGCTACATTATAAATTAGTAATCCTCGATAGCTGCATTCAATTTTTTTTGGATATTGCTGCCTTTGCTTTTATACCCCACATATATTCACGACTACTTTCCAAAGGTCTCATCTAAAAATGTAGAAGTCGTAAATTGGCCGTATGTTGGATTAAGTCAAGCGATCTCTCCAAATGCGTTTGTGTGCAGATTAGTTCAACCGCATTTTTACAGTGGTCATTACTATACCTACGTGTATAACATTCATCACGTCAAAATTGACGAAGTGTACAATGTTATATAAATATATATATATATATATATATATATTCTTTTTTTAACATACAGACCGTCAACAGGTCATTGATGACCCTAATAGATGGTCATTTAGTGACATGAGAGTACAAGTTTGAGTATTTTGTGAACGTTTGAATATGATAATATATAATACACTTAGTACACTTTTTACGGTTAATTAATAATGAAAAATAATAAATGATAAAATATATAAATATAAAAATATCGCAGATCAATAAGTAGTTCAATATTTTTTTTACATACAATTGTTTTACATAAATATACATCGCAAAACAATATTTTTTTTAAATAAATAAATCAATAAGTTTTTACATAGTACACAATTAATGATAAAAATAAATAAATTAATAATAAAAGGTGTTAAAAAAATTAAATGTAAACAATCTACTATATAAGTTAACTGTATTCCAGAAAATTGGAGAATGTCTCCCAAATAGGTTTATGCAGGTTCCATACGTATTTTTCTCGCAATGTATCAAATAGGAGAGAAAAGGAACCATGACATATCTATGGTGAAAGTAAAAAAAAATATTGTCAAAATATGTCAAGTGATGACCGGAAGTGGATGATTAAATATTACCATGACAACGGTAAGCTAGGTAATTATACATTGCAATAATCAAATTTTGCATATAATACTCTTTAGGACCCTGAGTAAAATATATGCAAATTTCCTGGCCATCTCACCCTATATTACACATTATATTGAATGCCATCCTTTTCAAATTTCGCTCAGTTGCACTCTAGGACTCCGAGGAAAATATAAACACCTCACCACACATACCCTCTCACCCTACCCCTGACTAGACAAAATTTTCATTACATCAATATTACTGTTTAGGATCTACGCAAAACAAACGATCCCTTCTCCTTAAAGCCCTTATTTTAAATTACATCTAAATCTGTATATGTATGCAAAACTGTATATGTACATATATACGTTTAAAAGAATAATAAAACTGCACAGCTTCCGACAACTCAACGCGGAATGACAGAGGAAATCTTCAAGGAAGGAATATTTCCTGTGCGACCTCTTTTACCACGTGTAAGGATCTTGCATACACGTGTTACCCAACAGTAAACCACCCGCTTAGCAAATAATGATAAAAGGTAGAAAGATATATCGTATTGAATGCCTGAAAAGAATGTAACTATATATGGTTTATGTTACATAATAATAAAGAGCTTATTTTAACATCAGTCAATAAATTAATAACGATGCTTGTATTATGGAAATTCAATAAGTAATGAATGCATAGGAGAACAATGTGAATAACGTAATATAATTTAATTATTTTTACAACTAATCAAGAAAACAAAGCTACAAAGATTATTTAAAGATTAATATGAAGTTACCAAGTTTAATTATTTGATTCTTTTGCATATAATTTAGCCCTACAAACACTCGAAGGTATGTATCAGCGATTGAGAAGATTTATTCATTCGCCTTATTAACAGATACACACATACTATGACTAGAGATGAATTATATAATGTAGCATAGTGCCGAGACAGCTGATTTCCTTTATTAATCAAAACAGCTGTCCATACAATCTCATCTAAATTATATAATACAATAAGGAATTTAGTTAGCAAAACACGCGTGTGTGCTCTATCTACATTGCAGAGATGGCGAACCTACGACATGCGGGTTATTTTATGTGATAAAATAATATATTTAAGTTCAGTAACAAATAATTTGCAGACGACGTCGCCTTGCTGGCAAACTCACCAGAGGAGTTACAAATAGCCGTGGACAAATTTGACGAGGAAACAAATCGCGCAGGGATAGGCTGAGCGCGAATAAATTCGAAATAATGGTGGTTGGCAGAAGCGAAGAGCAATGTAACATAACGTGCCAGAATAGACATCTAAGACAGGTGAAAAGTTTCAAATATCTCGGTGTAATAACATCTCAGGATGGAAAGCAAGTGAATTAGACAGAAGGATAGGAGCCACAGGCCAGGTACCAAAGTTGGCAGTGTTCAAATCAGTTTTCAGGCCAACCCTAGTGTACGGCCACGAGCACTGGATCTTGACCGAAAGAACTTGCTCAAGGCTACAGGCCGCCGAGATGGGATTTCAACGAGGATTATACTCGAGCCATCTTAAGATGGCATTTTTGACAGATCGTAATAGTGTTGGACACACTTAAAATCATTAACGAAATAATTCAGTCGAAAAAATTTTCAAGAATTAATTCACATTTAATTCGGTTAAAAATAGTAAACATGATTTTACGAGATTCTAAGTTATACCATTAGATAGATCTCAACCAAGCGCATCCTTTGGTGATATTTTCAAGTATGTCAGATAAATATTAATTGCGTAATAGGCATCCAAAGTGGGTCGCAACAAACTAAGTGCGCCCGCGCAATTTCCCATATGTAAAAACATATCATTCCCATAGATGTTCACATGAGGAACACGATAAAAAATGTTTCAGTTCGCTAGAACTTCTGTAACGTCCGTAATCTGAGTTCAAAAATATCGGCTGGCGGCCTACCCAGCCGATATTTTTGCAGCCGATATTGGGGCCGCCGTAGCGGCGCCGGGTTTTTTCCACTGGCCCGCGTGACTTGTAACGGTCGGCGCGGCCCCCGAGTTTTGCAGGGCTCCCAAGATATTTACTCTCCCATATGATGGCTCAGATAAAACATTATTTCTTTTAATTTCTACTTTAAAATATCACATAAAAGGATTCATTTGGCACATTTAAAAATACTTATGTATTTTTGCTTCCTCGCCTCTTCGAGGCAGGTCATTTACATTAATTCCATCAATATATAGATATATATAGATATATAGCAGCCATTCTATAATTAAATATTTCATCAAACTTAAATATTTCATTGTTTTGTAGCCGTTTTCTTTGCCCTCTAATAAAGCCATAGAAAAAGATCATATTTAGAGGGCACAATCGATCTGTCAGATTTGTTGTGTTATTTTGGATACTTATTCTGCGTATTCTACGCATATTATACAGGCAATCAATATCCTATAACATTTTGAATCATTTCGTTCATTCCATATTGAATGTTGATGGACATCACTACTCTGGTGTTCGCGCAATAAAGTATAGCATTTGTCCTCCAATGTTTAGCTGTCGTTAATTACGAAACTTCATGTAAGTCTAAACGTCAAAAGTGCCATCATACAGTGGCCGCAGTGTAGTAGGAGTAACCAGAAGGGACAGAATCCGAAATACGCAAAGAAGATAATATCTCGAAGTGGAACACTTATTGACATTTATCGAGAAATCACAGTTACGGTGGCTGGGACATATCTGGCGGATGCCGGCAGATAGACTGCCAAAGCGGATATTCCAGGCAAGACCAGAAGGCTCAAGATCAAGTGGCCGTCCTAGGAGGAGCTGGCGGAAACAGTTGGAAGACTGCTGCGACTAAATTAAATTAAACTAAACTAAATTGGGCTGACGTGGAGAGCGAAGCCCAAGATAGGAAGAGTTGGGACTTCCTATGCGGTGCAGGGACCCCGACACAATAGGGTAAGGGGTAGTAGAAGAAGTAACAATTTTTTTCTTTGATTATTCTGCTCATGGGCAGAGCGTCGTGGAACTCTCATCGCCTGATACAACGAAAATATGATATGGTGTACCGTAATAGAGTGTACGTTTAATAAGGATGTCCTCCGAATACACCGGTGACTGATTTGTTACTAGCAAATCCAACGTAGGTACTGTCGCTTTGACTGCAGATTCCATACTGAGCTCACGCAGTGTCTCGAGTTCCAGCCAATCGCAGGACGGCGGTCACTAATACATTTAAGTTATGCATATTATACACCGACATATCAATGTATTGTGAGTTCATTCAAAAATTTATGTATGATGAAGTGAATTTTGGTTAGTAGTGAGTTGGGAATACAATTCCGGGATCCCTTCTCAGTTGTAATAAACTGAAAATTCATATACTTGGATAAAAATGTTTTTTTTTTATCTGATCTCCCTTTTGAGATATTCGAGCATGAAACCAGAAAAAAATTAAATTTTTGAATCATTAATGCCAAAAAGGCCAGACATTACGTCTTCATAGCTGGAAACTATACTAGCCATAGTTTTAACAATAAAATTTTCATCTTGTTCCAACTTCCAGTCATCATAAAAGGCCATTAAAATCGCTGATGATGCTCCCGACTTTGGCAAATTTTAAGGCCATTAAAGTCAGTATATATAATGTTTTCTATAAGTTTTCGTTAATTCTATTGTGTATTCTATATGTTAGTGAAAACCGGAAACTTCTATCTTTTATGTGAGGAGAATAATATATTTTTTAAACTTCTGTAAAGCCCAGTTTTAATAATTCGGCACGTCACTGCGAAGAAAATTGGGCCTAGGTCCGAGATGGTAGTAGACAAAATTAAAATAAAAATTATTTTGATCTATACAATGATGAGGTTACCTATGGTAAAAGAAAAAAATATATCTGTAATGGTAAAGCAACCGCGTCTAGATGATTTCACATGGAATGATTCTTTAGTGTAACAAGTTATTTTAAAACGTGTTTTCATACACAATTTTTTGTTGTTTCTCCCAGTTTAATCTGGGGCGACCCACCGGTCGTCTTCCTTCCAGGGTTGCCAAGAGGATACTTCTTGGTATTCATTCCTCTATAATTTTTAGTACATGTCCAAGCCACCTCTTCTGTGATTTTTCTATATGTAAGAGTCTATTTGTATTCCATGCCGAGTATGTGCCTTATGTCGGCACTTCTCACTCTGTCCTCCATTACATTTATCTGACATGCGAAGATATTTTTTCGAGACCTGGGCGCTTGTAGAAAAAGGTTCACTATCGCTGCCCAAGAATAATGATAATAAATATTTAAATCCGTTTCGTAATAATGACATCGCTTAAATAGGCGACAGGTAGGTAGGTACTTAATGCCTGCTGTAACCGGTTTTAATTAATCCGTGTTATCTGAACCAATACAATAAATACAACTGACACGATGATAATAACTTGATAAGTAATTAAAATGTCCGGCCCATGCCCGCTGAGGCGGTGCTGACTTCCAAAACTGTTCGGCTTCAGCCGCGCGGCCTTGCGGCATTGTGCCAATTGGCAAGAGCCGGCCGCAAGAACATCACGCGATTGAGCCAGAACCGAGATGTTACCAGGTTCAAGGAAATTGTTGTACCTGGAACGGGATAATAAACATTGTGGTTCGCCTATCCACTTACATAAATACAAGAGCGTCAAAATAGATTTGATGGTAATATCCATAAGCCGCCAAAATATAGGGTGCTTTTTTATAGGTATATAGAACTTTAAAATTATACAAAACGCATAAAACTTGTAGGCCATGGTATTGGCTTTAATGGAAAGATAATAATACGCTATTGGTTTTAAATATGATAACGATACCACGAGAACACGAGCGTTGTTCTGTCGTAACTCTATTCATGGTGAAATGGCAAACAAAAATGAGCACAAATCCGCTGTCAAATTGGCTAGAGCTAGAAAGTGTTGCCATTTCAAAAAACAAACAATTAAAAAACACCCTATAGGTAAACGTTGATGGCATAAAATTATATTTCCGGTAAAACCGATGCCATTACCATTAAATGATGAACTGTGTATTTAGTATAAATACAGATATATTCACATAATTAGAATTTAGCGCGGAATGACTGACCTCCAACTTGCCTGTGACGTCACGCGTCCGCATAGCCGGGCGCCGGAGCACGAGCCACGATGTACCCGGGTACGAGAGATGACGTCACGCGACTCCACCGAGCGGAACTAAATTGCAAATTCAAATTCTACCACTTTGTTGGTTTTTGAGATACCTATCTTAATTCGATTTTTATCAGAATTTTGTTCAAAATTACTCAAATTAGTATCCACTCGTTGAAAAAAAAAACAGGAAACTTCTCCATTATTATACAAAAATGAATGAACAATACTCAGCAAGGTTTGAAAGGATATCCGATTATATGGTCGGTATTCGGCTATTTCTACGAGAATCCGGATTAGCTGTGTAATCATTATAATGACACAGCCTGAGATTTAGGGGCTAATCTCACAAATTTGCGTTTCAAAGACCCCAGCGTGACGCGAAGAAAACTCGTTTTGAAACTGAACCTAGCGTCTTTTGACGACCCAACCCTCTCTTATCCGGCTCCGAACTAAATGGCTGACAAAGAACTAATGACTCAAGCTAATGAAGTAGGTTCCATATTTTAGAACAGCCAAAATGTTAGAGAAATTCTATTTCATTACGTGAGGTAGAAATATATGTATATAGAAGATTAATTTCTCAGACGCCCACGCTAAAAGATTTATATTTAGAAATATAATAAGTCTACACTGTTGGGTCGAAATTGGAGAGGTATTATAGAGAAAATACATAGTAGTATTTTTGGTTAACACTATGAAACGTCACAAAATTTATAAAACTGGGAAGACTTCGGTGGCTGGGTCATGTGGAGAGAATGACCGAGCATCAAGCACCAATTCACTGATGAACTCAAGACCGATAGGGCGAAGGAGCCCAGGAAGGCCAAATTTAAGATGGAGCGACAACGTGCTCAAAGATATATCTGCCTTGGAGCTTCTGAACTGGAGAGAGCTGGCACGAAACCGAGATGAGTGGAGGAAGGCTCTTAAAGAGGCCAAGACTCACCAGGGGTTGTAAAGCTAAGAGTGATGATGATACAGGGTGTCTCATAGCTAGTAGTAAATACTTCGAGGGAATCTTCTTCATGCAATTTTGAATAGAAAATATTATTTACATTTTGGGTGAAATATCGACAGTTACGGAGATAAGCGACATTAAAGTTCGCATCTTTTTCAATATGAAATTAAAATCTTTGTTAACACCTACGATTGTTAAGATACCGCAAACCAATGAGAATAGACCCAAATTTATGCGAGTAAAAGAAAGTAATGGATCAGATTTTCAGATGACGTTCTTGTTTGACTAGTGGTCAAGACACTTGCTTAGTGATCCAGTGGTCGAGGATTCGAGGCCCAATCCAGATCAGCCAGTTAGTCCTTTTTTCATAGTACGGGGGTTTATAGTAGTATGAAAATATAGGGTGTTTTTCATAGAGGTATGATCGATAATCCTGAAATTATGCGGAGCATTGGTTTGTATGTTCCTGATAACTATCTTAGACAGCGTCAGCATAGATTGTTTCATATTCCAATATACAGAACCAACCCGCCGATGGTTATGCCTGTTGGAAGGGCTACTACCGCTATGTTGAACAATATCACTTTGGATTGATCTGTTCCATATCTCTGAGAGAGTTTTCCGAAGCAGGATTCTCCTACACCTTTGGTCTATATCTATATGTCAATTAAAACGTTTCATATAATATGTATACTTATTATTTATAACATTTACGACTTGAATGTACTTTAGTTATGTAAAAAAAAATTACAAGTTCGTCTTTAGTATTGGCATCACTTTTTCCAGAGACAGCCAATTTGACAGCTGATTTGTGCTAATTTTTTTTTAAATATCGCCTTGAATAGACTTACGCCAGAACAACGCTTGCAAAATTTGTCATCAAAAACGTGATATCGTTATCATATTTAAACACTAATGGCATAAAATTACCTTTCCAATAAAGCCAATATCATGACCATTAGAAACATTTTTACTTGATTTATATCATTTTAATGTATTATACCTCTTAAAAAATCCTATAGTAGGAATATAAATGCGATACGTAGGTATTCCGCGAACGCAACACTTTTTTAAATTAAAAATGAATTAATTTAAAAATATTTTAAATAGATCGCATTGCATTACTAACGTATCTGAAAACGTTTAATAATTCTATAATTATTATTCACACTGCCGGCACACCAAGTCGGCAGCCGGGCTCCGTGCGAAGATCACGACCTTGTCTGAGAATATTAAATGTCAACCCGGGATGAATGACATTAGAATGAACGGAAAAAAGTGTACTTTTGTTTCACCGAGTAATCGCTTTTCGAGGAAAATCAATTTGGCAAACTTGTCGATTTGTCAGCGTGTGGTGGCTCGTCATCGTGTGTTTACTGAGTAACGTGTCGAATCGAGAAACTTCAAAGCCTTATTAAACGGCTCAAGGTGAATATAAAAGGTCTCGTGAACATGTGGCTGCAGCGATTTACTATTGAAGTTAATTCATAACTCTAATAGGTAGTTAATCTAATTTTAATTAACTATATAATAAAGCTAGCTTACCCGCGCGGCTTCTCACGCGAAGATTTTTAGTAACTTTTAGACATGTTTTATCAATTTGTGTACTAACTTTAACGTATAGACATAAATATGTCGTCGCCGACTTCTTTATAGAACTTTTTTAGTTCTACAACCTCTCTTTAGAAAGTATTTAAATATCTCTTACCGTTAAGGCAGTGTTCGTAAAAAAACGCATCTCTCGACCATTTTTAGTCGACTTTAGTTGTAAAATAGGTCACCATGAAAAGCCCTTTATTTTAACGGGATAATATACAGCCCTTGTCCACCCTGAAAATCTATTCTAAATATTGGTGAAAGAATTTTTGAAATAGTTTCGGAGATTACCTCGTACATCCAAACTTACAAGATTTACCTCTTTATATAATAGTATAGATAATAATTACGAGTGCTATCAGCTTAAGTAATTAATAATGAAAATGTCTACCTAAAAAGTTATTAAGTACTTTAAATATTACATTACAAATATCAAAAGATGTATGACCAAATGCGTGGCATGACAAGATTAACCAGACAGTAGAAGATGGTCCTATTAGGAGCCTTAAAATCGTCGAGCTTGCATAAGAAGATGTATGAATGTGGATGAGACGAAAGTTGCGTGTCTAGTCAGAATTGTATGGCACTCTATCCTCTCTGTCGACATACTGTAATTCGAATTAATAAACAATATAAAACTGATTACGGCTTTCTGTTGATATCAGCTGTTTTTCATCCTATAATACATAGTACAAAAGCGGGATACCAGACACGGTACCCCACAAATACTATGATTCAAAAACAATAAATTGTAATATTTATTACAGATACTTTTTGTTATTACGTTAACCTTTTCGGTACCAATTATAAGCACGCCGATTGCGTTTATAATCTAATGCCGATTAATCGATAGAGCCTTCAATATTTTCGTTAACGATTACAGGTTAACAATGGCTACATACTGATGCCATAATTTTTTGTGGTGATATTGCACACCAGCGAGACATAAATTGAGAAAACCGATGCGTAATAAACACCTAGATACTCGACACTGGTGATGGGCCTACTCTGTACTAAGTACAGTTGCCGGCAAACTTCTTGAAATTATTTGACGTGGTGGGGGAATGCGCAGAAGACGAAATTTGGGTCTCTTTGGTGGAAAGGTAGATGCGCAAACTTCCCCCCACTACGCCGTAGAATTTCAAGATGTTTGCCGGCTACTGTACTACATTATACTGAAGCGCACACTTCCACACGTACGTAAGTGTACTGCACACTAAAAATTTTATACTTCAAATTATGTTATACTTCAAAGTACACACACTTAAATTTTGAGAAGATTTTTGGCCGATTTCTATGCAAGTTAATGTACCTAAAACGTCTTTAGAAAATTGATGTCTCTGGAAATTGAAACACCTCCCCCTCATGGATTTGAAAATTTTGTAGCAGTACACTTTTCAAGAAGCACTTCTTGTAGGTCATTGCAGCAGTGTGTAATATTTCGGTACCTACTACAAATGTAGCGCACATTTTGTAGTCTTCAAACTAGTGAACGTGTGCGTGTTGTAGTCTTCATTTGGAAATGTAGCTTTTCCCTTCGCTACTCGACACAGACAATATTAAATTTGCATACACTTTTGGCGCACGACCGCGCAGTCGGAGCGCGAGCCGCTGCAGTTGTGTAATTTGGACACGAAGTACAAAATAAGCCGGTTCTGTGAAGAAACGTGGCTTTCTTCCTCACGCGACGTGCTTTATTCAGTAACCCATTTCGCCTCCGTAACGAAATGAATCCGACGGATTCGCTATAGGTCACACGGAATTATTGATAGCGCGGAATTGAGGTCATCCACTCGAGCCGTTCTCCTGCTAACGATGATGTTTAAAGAAAATAAAAAGGCAAACAAGCAGTCCCCGAAAAAGGCACTAGCATTTTGCAAGACAAAAAATGTAATTTGCAATTAAGTTATCATAAGACGCTACTGGCAAAAAATTTGTCTATATTTTAAAAGTTAGGCGAGTAAGGGAGTTTTGACAGCCCAAAACAAAGAAATATAAAATATTATGCGTCTTGAATCATCTGGTTTTTCGATAATCGTTTTTCTTATAAAAACTTAGTTATTATATAAATGCATCAATTTTCCAGGGTTAAGTCACAATTAGGCATTTTAAATAAATTTTAAAAAAAGATGTTGATTAATCAAATTTTGTTTTAGACGTACGGAATATAAAAATAACATTATTGTTTTACATACAATATGAAGAAGGTGTGTAATGCATTTTTTTCGATTTATTTATACCCAAAATGAATGTATGTAAAATTAATAATATAATAAATATTCTTATAAAATATAATAAAATAAAATAAATAAATATAATAAAATATAATAAATATTGATTTAATTCATAATTAAATCCCGTTGCAATTGAGATTGAAAATTATTACCAATTTTTACCAAGAATATCACATTTGTAACAAATTGTAAATCTATCCTATTCCTTATATGTATTATGTATATTACCTTTCATTAGTGTTTGAACAGAGTTTCTTATAATCGTGCAGAAATACAAAAAATCTTTAATTAATTCTTAAAATTATAATCCTTTCAATACTTTTCACATAAATATATACAAGTTGTTGAACGTAAAATATTTAGATTGATAATGCCCTCATAAGGCGAAACGCGTCTTAGAAAATTAAATAAGTTGTTTCTAATTGGAATGCAATTTATTAATTCCCTCCACCAAGAATTTTGGGTGTTGCGATCACTAAAAATATTGACGAAGTTATGAATTTGTGTTACTTTGGTAATTTTTCCGATTCAACGTATTTTGAATTTGAACAGGTAGAAATCCTATTGTGGCAAGTTCCGGAGAACAAGGAGGGTGTGAAAAAACCGACCACGAGTCTAAAAAAAAAGTTATACAATAAAACACACTCTGAAAGTGGGATACGTGGAAAGCGATTTTAAATCAAAGCAAATATTTTTAACTACAATTTTATTTAAAAAAAACGATGAATTGGGCGTAGAAAACCCACACGGACATGATACATACAATCTAAATACAGAAATTAAATCTATTTTGGACTGAATAAATTATTCCGTGACTGAATTCTCGTGTTGCTACAAGCTTTACTCTGCTGGTACGGGACGGTGCGTGTCTTGGATAATCGAATCGCCTATTTTGTCAGGAGCAAAAAGCGAGACAAAAGGACGGAAACAAGTAAAAATGCGATTACTGTAATGGGGATCTGACCTTTCACCGCCCCGCGCGACTGACCCTTATCTCGAGGCGCGGCGCGAAGGGAGCAAGGGTACACATTGCGGTCAAAGGGTCGATTATGATGTAAGGGTTGCTTACTTTCTATCTTATATCTCGACGCTAAAAAATACTTGTATCTCGACTACTGTTAGACCGAATCCAGCTTGGCCGTCTTAGGATAAACCTTTATGGCGGTTCTCAAAATCCCCGCTAGTTTGATAAAGGTAAAAAGTCTTACATACTTCAAGTTTTTTTTGTAATTTTTAAATTAATTTTTATCCCTGCGGGTGGTTATAACAAAAAAGGTCAAGAAGGGTTCTAGTATCTACTCGTGCCCTGTAGGTATATACGCAACTAAAATATCGTTTTTGTAATCAAGAGCTACCAGATTTTTAATTGTACCACTATAATTCTTTGTTTCGAAGAAAAACCTTAAAGAACTAACTACTCGGAAGTGAAATGAGAAAAAATATTTATTGAATAATTTTCTTTTTATAAAACTTTTTCTATGAGAATTAATGTTGTTTTAAAAATGTCATCAATGTCAACATATTTTGTAAGTTTCCTTTTCCTTTAATGCTTGTAATGTATGATTTCTATGTAGGACCATAATACATAGGGGTCTACCGTCCAACCTATATTAATTAGTGCACCGCCTATTAAAAACACATATTTTCGATTTTACCGCAAATACCGATAGTACATTTTGGTTGATGATTTTCAACTCGAGACGATCGATACGGATTGTTCTAGATGGCGCTGTTCTCATTGCTTTAACTTGCGACCGAAATACATATACTATATATATTAATTATCTATAAAATAATACTTTTTGTATCAATGTTCACTTTTCGTTTTTGTTGCACTTGCACATTTACTAAAAATATTGTTTTTGTTTTTGAAGAATTATTATTAAATAATCAAAATTTCAAGAAAGAAAAATTTCCGACATGTAAAGCTTTAAATATAAAAAACTTTATATAAGTGGGTATGTGTTTTGATTTATATACCGCTTTGACATTCAAACTACTAACAAATGTAAAACTGAAATTTAAACATGCAAAACATGTCGTTTTTGACATATTATGGCTAGTGTTGTATAGCGTTAATGACATGATTGTTGTATTTTATTGCTATTCTGGGAATAGGGGGTACGTATCTAAAGCTGATCTATGAGTTTATCTTCAGAGGATTCGCCAGTCCGGAAAACCACTGCAGGTATAGATCAAGCTAATGACGTTACAGGTAAGGACTTTAAAAATAAAAAACATGTCAACCGGGTTGTAAATGAAAATAGGCGGTAAAAGGAAAACTAGCACACAGTCACACCCCGCGGGGAGGCCCCCTAAGGATTTCCCAGCGGGAGACCCACACCCGAATAAAAGATCCGAAGCGCAATAAGTTGTTTGCATTGTTGAGAAGGTCAGCGTTTACGAGGGATACTTCACCTGTCCCCAGGCTTTGGAATTCTTGGAAAGATAGGTAAGATATAGCGAAGGGAAAAACTACATTTCAAAATGAAGACCACAAGGTGTGTGCTACATTTGTAGCAGGTACCGAAACATTACACACTTCATCTTCTTCAATAAACTACATGAAGTAATTGTAGTGCTACAAAATTGTATCTGCTACAATGACCTCCGAGAAGTGCTTCTTGAAAACTGTACTCATATCTGGATGGGAGAGGGGGGGAGTTTCAGTTTATAGGCATTTCTTCATTCGGTCCCAAAATTTTCTAAACCATGGGGGTGGGTTTCAGCATCCAGCGATTTCAACATTCTATCCAAAAAAAAATTTAAGGGTGGGATCAACTTTCCCAAAAAATAAAATCTGACGGGGAGGGGATTTCAAAAAGACATTTTAGCTACATCAAATTGCATAAAAATCGGTCAAAATTTTTCGATCGGCAGTTTGAAGCATACAGTTTGAAAAGTGCGTTTTGAAGTGTGCAGTAACTTACTAACGTGTGAAGTGTGCGCTTGAGTATAATGTAGTACTACATTGTAGTACTTAGTAGCGAGCGGACCATCACTAAACTACGCACACTCCAATATTACTAAGATGCCAACTTATCAAAGAACAAATTAGTCCACAGGCTATCAGTGAATACCCGAACACGGTAAAAACATTGCAATCAGCTTATTTTTAGAAGCCATGGCTTCGCACCTCAAATGTTGACGGTTGGGTGGAAGAAACCTAATTTGAGTGGAGACAAAGCGAGTCGTGACACGCTGATTAACAAAGTGCGTCTAATCGACTGCCCGTATTAACTCGGGGTAAACAGAGGCACCCATTGCAGACATCGGTCGGGTTATCGCCACGTGTTAAGTAGGTCATGTAATCGATCCGAGTGCACGGCGTAATTCTCACGAAGGGGAATTATTGTTCCAATATCTTCGCACACTACTGCAGGACACGAGATGATTTTATCAATGCATTGAATACAATTATGCACAAATTGCTCTTAAAGTAAAATAAAAATCGCGGATTGCCTAATTTTAAGAAGAAGAAGAATACGATTACGTAAATCGAGAATGAATTATATGAACCTAATAAATAATTTTCAAAATGGATGGATTAATAATGTTATTGCCATACTTGAGTTTAATAATTAATAATAATTTAATTTAGCAATAAAAATGAGTTTAATAATTATACATATAATAATAAGAGTGACAGAACTTCTCTGGTGATGGGTGAAGTATTTAACTAAATATATTAAAATATAGAAAACATTGCTTAAGTGAAAATACCTACAATGATAGGTATTAACAAAAGGAGCCGGAATTACCATTGGAAGGGTGGCTGTAACGGGAATATTGAGAGGAGAGGGGGGAAGAGTCGCTGAATATGATATTGGGAAGCAAATTAATTTCTAAACAAACGTAGTGCACAAAAAATGACGTTACAGAGGACATTCGCGGGACAGAACATAACTCCGCCATTTGGATTTTTTTTAAATATGTTATGAGACTGTAGAAATTGAAGGAATTACACTAAATCGAGGATTTTAAGCACTATGGACATTTTACAATTAATTGGAAATAACTGAAAGGGTTTAGAAGTCGGCAGGGCATACAAAAGATTTCGCGAAATGACTTTCCCTATTTAAGGGACGACATTACCACTGCGCTGGACAGTTAATTGTGGCAGTTCGGCGATTCCACAGAAAACAAGCGACCAGCGGAGATTCAATAGTTTTATGGTGAATAAGTGCGACCACAGACGGCGAATATTCTAGAAAGACGAATATAAAATGTTCCACAGACGAGTGATTAGTGCGAAATTATTGTGAATTAAAGAACAGCGCCTCAATTAAATTCGTGCTCAAAGACTGTGGTGTTAAATAAAATAATTTGATAGATTTCAATCGTTCCATTTGTATCAATAATTTGTTAGTGAAAAATATTAACCAACAACAATGTATGCTACAAACAACGATAATAAAACGATTTATGTGCAACGGTTACGTCCAAAAAAATATTTTAATTTATTTTTAATGCCTCAAGGTGGCGTAACCCCTTAATGCGTTTTGCCCTAGAATTTTTTTTATTTAAAACCGCTGTGCGAGTTGCGAAATCCACAGACAACTTTCGCACGAGTATAAATACACCGCGGTGCTCGGTGTCGCGGATCCGCGGCGTGGGCGCCGACGCGAGGCGCGGGCGCCGTTCTAGAAGTCGGCCCTCGGACGAAATGGAACCAGCGAGTGGCGAGCAGCGAGTCGGCGGTCAAGTGGCGGAGGGCATTGGCCGGATGTTTAATAATTCAAACAGCCGGGAACCACGTCAATACACGTGGTGTTGCAACAATGCCACAATAGCGCCGGTATTGCAACTCTTTGGGAAAATAAGCTTTCCTGAAGCGGGGCGAGCATGTTTCTTATTAAAGTTGTCAGTACTTATTAGATACAAAAAAATTGGAGGAGGGTGGATGTACTCGTGTACGCGCGGTAGAAGTTATACCTTTTGGCGTGATTGTAATCATTGATATTTACCAGGGGCGTGCAGTGAGAACAAGAAGCATGAATTTTTCCCAAGCATATATTTTGAAAAGAAACCTTTTTTATATTCGAAATAAATATATTTGAAGAATTTTTATTAATCAATTAGAAAAGACATACAGAAAAAATCTAATTAACGAAAAATATTTTAACTGTCATCGGGACTCGAACCACGGACCTCCAATTCTATCCGGGAATGGCGCGTTATCCAATTCCATTCCCGGATAGAATATTCCAAATTCCATTTCCTTTAATACAGTTGCCGGCAAAGTTCTTGAAATTTTTTGGCGTAGTGGGGGAATACGCAGAAGACAAAATTTGGGTCTCTTTGGTGGAATGGTACATGCGCAAACTTCCCCCCACTACGCCGTAAAATTTCAAGATGTTTGCCGGCTAATGTATATATGTGTTGTATCAAATGTTTCCAAAAAATTAAAAAGAAATATTAATTTCTGGCGTCCTCTAGCGGTAGATACGCGATGGTATTCGTAACTATTGCATTATAAAAAGGTGGATTGCTTTAAAAATGGAATAAAAATGTTGATCAATTAAAAAGAAACTACATATAAGGTCGAAAAATTTTCGTTAACTTACCAGACTGTCATGGCGTCATAAAAATCTATTTAAATAAAAAAATCAAGGTTTTTATCATTTTATTCGACTTGTATTAAATCAAATGGTTTTTTTTATAATCGATGTAAGTTACTGTAGTGATAGTTCAACTTTTTGCAAAAGATAAGTCAGAAGTATTTTTTTTTAAATGCAAACTTTAATACTGCAAATCTCCATAACTATTGATATGGTCATGGTTGTTTGAATATTTTGGACTGATTATCTGGGCAGGAATTCCCCTGTAAAGTTTTTGCTACTATGAGACTACTAGCTCTGAGACACCCCGTATAATGTACTGAGTTTAAACTACATCGCATTTAGAAGTAAACAACCTGTTAGCACGGTTAAGCATATTCAATAATTATTTATTAAAAGAAAAACTATTCCGCGAAGTTTATTTCTAAACCGGAAGCTTTAATTTCCCACCTGGCAACGCCGACTCGCCGTGCGACGCATCCAAGATGGCGGCGCGGCTAACAGCTGTAGTAGCGTCGGTCCACAAATGCGAAAATGTCGTAAAAACTTGCGTAAACATCGCGCATACGTTTACACAAGTACATAGAATGTTTTACAATGCGGGCTTCAAAGAACGCAATGCATTTTCTAGAGGGTAAACAACGAATGATATAATAACATACCGACACTTCCAGTGTTGCCAGAGACAATTTGTCAGCGTAAAAGTAATACGGGTATGTGAAGCGATGGAGAAATTTCATTTGATAATACTATATTTAATAGAAATATAGATCAAAACTAATAAACTTACCGTAAACTTGTTCATCCATAAATCATTCCTAAACTGTATTTATTAATTTGCGATATTTTTTTTATGAATATTATTAACAATTCATTTTATCATTAAAACATTATTTTTTATTTATCATAAAAAGTGTACAACGTATTGTGTAAAAACTTGTTAATATGGAAGTCATTCCTAAAATTGTATCTATTGATTTGCATTAGTCTGAATATTATTTACAATTTCTTTCATAATTAAGTCATTAATTATTAATTTATAGTAAAAAGTGTATTACGTAATTACATCATAATGTTCACAAAATATTCGTACTTTGTACTGTAAAGTCACTCTAGGACCAACTATTAGGGTGATTAATGACCTGTTGACGGTATGTTTGTTAAAAAAATGGTGAAAAAATGTGTCAATAAATAACGGAGAAAAATAATAAGAGTATTATATTAGCGCCGAACGATTGACCTCCAACTCGTCTGTGACGTCACGCATCCGCATAGCCGGGCGCCGGAGCACAAGCCGCGATGTACACCGTGTACGAGAGATGACGTCACGCGACTCCACCGGACGGAAAAATTTATTCATGAAAAACGCAATTTTTTAATTCTATAACTTTGTTAGTTCATAAGATACCTTAATTTCACTTAAAGACTGTTCAATTTTACTTAAAATTTTATTTAGTTATTTCAAAAAAATAGAAATCCTCTCCATTGTAAAACATTCCATTATATTGAATTTAATTATTATATGTTGGGTATGAAAGTAAATGCAGCAATATCAACAAAAAAAAATGTAATCGAGGATTACTGAATTCGCAATTTTTTATAGGAAACATGCAAAATGCAAAATATAAGAACCATAGAAGGGATAGATAGATAGATAGAAAATATAGATCGTACATTTTTAATTAGTAATCCTCGGTGACTGCATTCAAAATATTTGTTTATTTTTTGGAATATTGCTGTCTTTGTTTTTATACCCCACAAAGTAAGGATTTATTCTCTCATATTAAAGGTTGTTAATATGAGGGAATAAACGTTGTTGAAACTTATAAAACTAAAACGACTGACACCTTAATAATATTCACGACTGTTGATTTCATTTCAGTCATTTGCGAAAAATGTAAATGCGAGATTATACGGACAAATCTTTCTTTGCCTGACACATCTTAACCTCGAAATTATGTCAAATACGAACTAGTAGTAATTTTTATTTGTTAGGTTGATAAAATACAGCAAGTATTATTCAAAGCTATTTTCATTATTTGAATGCGACATGAACATAAGTTTTAAGTATTTACTAAAAGCTCTATAGACATATACAATTAAACATACAAAACATAAAAAATGCCGATCAATCCCGATAATCTCGTCCGATTTTTCGGTTCGGGATTGATCTCGTAAAATGCCTCGAGATCTCGCGGGATCGGGATTGCATTCCCTACTAGAAGCCAGCGATCGCCAGACTTAACAGTATCAAACCTGAAATATTTTCTTTATATGTACCCTGTAGTAGGTAAGAAGGTCTGGATATTATACTGGATATATCTGGAATATTTACAACGGTCCCGGATTCAGATGGCAAATCGAAATTCAAAAAGAACATTTTATTGTAATTGTGAATTTGATCATTGATGCAACAGATAAAACAACTTCCTTGTGTGATTATAACTTTTGTATAATAATAATGTAACATAATATAATAATATTACTAAGATAATATTATATTATACCATCATGCACAATATGTATGTTTCAGGCGCGTGCAGTGGGAACAAGAAGCATGACTTTAACCGTATATTTGGGGAAAAAAATTCGAAATCAAATATTTATCTGGCAAAATATTATGAAATATTAAAATCTGAACAATGAGTTAATTATTTTGATTTGAATATCCCGGGATATATATATCTTTTTTCGGTTTCTTTTCAAAATATATGCTTAGGAAAAAGTCATGTTTCTTGTTCCCACTGCACGCCCCTGGTATGTTTGTGCTTAAGTAAATAAAATAAAAATAAATTGCTTCGGTAAAACGTAATAAAAATAAATGTAAACCACGTTCGCAACTCTAGTTTTAGCCGATTGATTTTTTTCTCAATAAATAAAGCATCATTCGCGTTTGCAAGAGTAACCGCGCATATTTATTTCGAATTTCCTTCAGGCAATAAGAAGCGGATGATAAAGATATCCTGCGGGAAGAAAGGATAATTTATAAAACACATCAACAAATTTAATATTATGTAAATGTATTTTTAAATATCTTTGTACATATAGCATTTTTTCGTGTAATATCATTATTTTTTTAAGAAATAGATTATTGTGTCACGGGATTCTAAAACGATTGAAACATAACTGAGAATTTCCAAATACTCTGGACGTTTTATAATAAATTGGAAATACCTAGAAATCCGTAAAACTCGCGGAAATATACGAGAAATTTCCAGGTATCGAGAACCTTATATAAACAAATGACACCATCGCTACGCAACAGTTTTGTTTTGACAGGCGATAGTAAGAACATAGATTCCGGGAGAATTGAAACGAGCGAACATAGGGCAGTGTAACGAGTAAAAAAAAGTACCTACGTGTAGAATATTCTCCTGTGCGAAATTATTGCAAATTACGAAATAATGTCATCGTTAAGATTGTGTCTAGTGTGTCTATTTATAAATAAAAGATCAAATGATTTATAGTGTTTCTTTTTAAATATATTCCGAGATAAACAATAAATCTAATAAAGTAAAAATCTTTTTGTAAATATTCCGAATCAAATATCTGTGCAAATTCACGACCTTAGCAGGTAAAAAAAGATTGAAAAATATTGGAAAAGGAGTCAACGATTCTGCAATCGACCTTCGCTGGATTGTAGCGAGCAGCCTTCGATTGGATTATAAATATCGCTTTCAAGATGACTTTGAGTGTAGCACCTTCGCGGCCCGGCTCGAGATGTTCTAAAACCGCTCTTGTGATTCTACCTTATAACTTAAAACACTGCAGGTGACGTAACAAAGTTAGATGCAAGTCTTACGTCACACTTCGCAGGTCGACACGTCGCTGTTTCCACGCGGAAGGAGCCATCAACACAAGGCCGATACACACAAGACACAAGACTAAATCTCGACCAATTAAATAGACGCCAGGGGTATGAAGGTTCAACATGTGTACTGTGTGGGTGTGCATTGTGAACGCGCCATTTGCTGAGCAAGACTAAGATAGACCTTTTTCCATTCAAGAAAGACAATCGAATTAGTACGTGCAAAATCCGGAAAATTTCGGTATACCTTCGTGACCAGAAGACCCGTCTGACAAAAACATTCAATAAGATCTCCTGGGTCGACCACGTACACAACCAATCAAGAGGAATTACAATGCAGGAATAAGTCAGGAGAACTAACAACTATCGAACGAAGGAATGCCGCACTCTCCTAATCAAATAGAGACGTCGCTAATGAGGTATCCATATTTTAAACCTTAGTTATTTACCCGCTGTACAATTAGACTGGCTCGTGAAAGTACCCGACGGAAGAGTGGTAATATTGGTCCTAGATATAAATCGGTATTTTTCCTTTCTTTGTATATTTTTATTTAGTTGTAAAAAGAACACATTTTTTACATATAGTAACAAAAACATAAATATTCGAAAAATATAAATCAACATAAATAGAAACAAATTCGGACATCTGGCACAAAGTAAAGAAATTTAAAAAAGAAAATAAACATGAAACAACATAACGTGATCATACATTAAACTTACTTTTCACTACATATTTTGCACTTAACCTACGAAAAGTAGTGAGACTATTTACTTCTTTCACATTTGCTGGCAGTTCACTGAATAATTTAAGACTTTTATAGTGCAAACTATTTTGTGTTCCTGCCAGTTTCGTTTGTGGAAGCCTAAAATCCCCTCTACTTCTCGTGGGATAAGTGTGGACCTCGAGATTGTATTTCATATTTTTATACATGTATATTGGAACTAATCGCTTTTTTATTTTACGTATCAAGACTAGGACGTTTTGTATCGTTTGTTGCCTAATTGTCATTTCCTTTAGTTGCTTCGCTTGTATATTTCCCTCCATTCGCACACGGTCGAAATCCATTTGATTTTTGCGGACAGCGCCGGAAGGGATGTTTTATTGTTTGTTTACTGCGGCAACGCATTCTTAAGTACAGCGCAGATCGCCAATCTAAACGGCGTCAGAACGACAGATAGTTCATTCGCAATGATACGGTTGTGATCGTGTGCTTCGCAGAAGTGTCGGAAGATTGCGTGTGAATAATTTAGCGGCCGCTGGAGTGCTGGCTCGGTGGCCCGCAGCTGGACCGGTCGCTGGCGCCGCCGGGACAGGGCTCCACGGTCGATGTGACCTGGATTCTCCGCTCGGCGCTGAGAGCGCGCTGGACGTACTTGCACGGAGCGGATCGCCCGACAACTATTATTAACCTGCAAACTCGGATCGAGGCTCTGGAATTAAACAGTTAGCGGAGTGGAAGGAAAACTTTGATTAATATTTTCACCCCGAGAAATGTTCAGCGCTGTGAAATTGAAAATTATTCAAGGAATCGACATTTTTCTTCATAACAGAAATTCTCATTGCTTTAACATATTTTATCAGAACTCTTTCTTCATCCCTTTTATCCAAATCGGGTTGAGGGCATACAGCAGCGATTTCCGAAGTAGTGCAAAGGGGAGCGAAATAAGATCACGAATTTGAATTGATAACATGATTAAATGAAAAGAAAATTTTTACGGTCGTTGGACATAATTGTGTGTTAAATAAATAAAACGAATATTTTAATACGAACCGTAAATCTCGACGTTTCGCTGAAGTCTTACTCAGCGTCATCAGGATAGCATCTTATCACGGCGAACGTGATAGGACGCTCTCCTGATGACGCCGAATAAGACTTCAGCGAAACGTCCAGATTTGCTTCTCAGTAAAATATACGGTTCGTATAAAATATCCGTTTTATTTAACACATAAATTTTATATAACTATCATACGATAATAGAACATTGAAATAAAATTTTCAGAGTGAAACCTTAATTCAATTTGGTTCAATCTAAATTAAGAATATAATACTTTATCGAGCAAAGTGATGCTACTATTTGTAACATCATATTTATGTGAACGGTCCTACTCTTTCGCCGTCCAGAGCATTGTATTAATGCTGAAGCGGTTTCTGCGCTATGCCGCAGATGAAGCAAAAGTAGTGGCGCGGCGCGGCGAGGAAACCCCCAAAAACCACTTCACTGTCTCTGGAGTGCATTACAGGAACAATTTATCTACAGCTTGGACAGCACTCTTCCACCGCTCTCTGCCCCGCGCTGTTTGGGTCACTTGAGATCACTGGTAGTCCTTGGCGGACGACTCTGCGGTTACCAACAGATCTCGAGAGGTTGACCAGCCAGCCACCTTCCGCCATCGGCGATCGTTGTACCATTCACGAGCAATATTCCTGTAACCCAGTTAACCTGTAATGTAATATTCAATAAAACTCAGTACCAAACTGTGTGTATCATTAAACTATCATATATTTGTGTTACTAGCTTTGCCACACGCTACACATTGAACATCGGAAGATTCTCCCGGTCGGGGGAGAATCATTCCTCACACACTTGGCTCGGGAACACAAAGCATTTTACGTGTTACGTCACTCACTGAAAAAAAAGGTTTTATAACTAAGGCTGTAGAGTCATAAAAACCGACCGAGGTCGACTCTGAGCGATTTTATACGAGCGAAAGATAAAGAAACTCTACATACTAAGTTCTAGAATGCAGAACTTCTCAGCATATCCGCAAGCGCTAGAGCAAGAAGACGCGCTTGTTTTCGCGAAAGAATGACCACCCGTATAAATGTATTCAGTATGCATATGCATCCGGTATTGGTAATTCGCTCTCGCTCCAGGTACATACATACACGACATACATTACCGATTAAGTAAAATATGTTTAATGTGTGGCAATTTCATTTATGATAGAGTAAAGAATGAAGATGTTAGGAAATAATGTAAAGCTGATCTTTGCATAGTTGATAGAAAGAAAAAAGGGTCGCTCAGATGATTCGGACATGTTGAGCGAATGAATGAGGAAAGAATGGTAAGAAAAATATATGACGCAAGTGTTGACGGCACCAGGAAGAGAGGATGACCGCGGAAGGCGTGGCGTGACCAGATTAACCAGGCACTCGAGGATGGTCTCAACAATCGCCGAGCTTGTACGCGAAAATGTATGAGGCGAAAGTTGTGCGTCAAGTCAAGTCAAGTCAATAGAGGAGAGTGGCGCTTTATCCTCTCTGCCTACCCCCGCGGTGAAACGGCGTGAGATTTTTTAATGTCGTTTGTTTCTGACGAATCTGATTTCACGCCCTTGCTTCTACTAACCTTTTAACCTGCAAACTCGAATCGAGACTTTGGAATTAAACAGTTAGCGGAGTGGAAGGGAATGAAGGAAAACTTTGATTAGTGTTTTCTTCCGAGAAATGTTTCCTTTAAATGATTTTAAGAATAGGACAGGTAACATCATTAAGTATCTTCGTAGAATTTAGAAAACTTGTTTAATATGTTAATTGATGTTAAACATTTTCAAATTGAATTATCGTTGCGAAGTTTAGACCAAAAAGTTGCAAGGACTTAGGCCGGCCGCACTTTGGATACGAATTATTACGTACGTATTCGTACGATTATTTTCGTACGTATGGAGCACGCACATTGATTGCGTCTTGCGTTGGTCACGATCAGTTACTTTTCGCATTTCTCCAATAACGTTTGTGCCAAATGAATAATCTGTATCTTCTGGAAAACTCTATTACGGCAGACTTAAATAATGACAAATTTCATGACTATCAATCTAATAGATTCACAAATGCTGGAGAGAATCGAAGTACAATGAGAGCTCATAACATCGGAGAAATATTTAAAAAAAAATTTGTTCGAAGTACATAATTATACCTTCATTAAACCAAATTATCTATCTTACAGGTATTTTTTAGTTCTTTAGAGATTCTCCGCCATGATCTGCGCTGATGGTCACGTAGTTGAATCACTTTGGTCCCACAAACATTTGTGGTCATGCGTCAAATGGACAAAATTTTCAATATCCATCGTGCGAAATCCGGATCGTGTCGGATGTCGCATCTATACGTGCGTACACGCACTACTAAATCGTGTACAGTGTGCGATGTTCACTACTACTTCGAAGGTCAGGAATGTACTTGCGTACGTAAACGTATCCAGTGTGCGGCCGGCGTAACGGCAATAAGTTGCCCACCTGTATCTTGCCGATGTGTTTAAATTGGCTGGCCGTACTTGGAGTACAAGATATTATATTTACGTCATGTTTGATTTACAACTCAGCTTGAGTGGGAGGAAGCAGTAAACTACGTTACAGCAAAATGGCCACAATGTTCAGATACAAGATATTAATATTATAATATTCGACATAAGTTGCTTTCAAGATTCTTCAAAGTTTTTCAGAAGACAGTTCAGAAATTTGAAAAAATATATATAAGATGTCTCGTAGCAAGTAGAAAAAGCTTAGGGGGAGTGTCCATTTAATTTAGAATAGAAAATATTTCTTACACTTTGGGTGAAATGTCAATAGTTACAGAGATAAGCGACATCAAAAATGACAAAAACTACAAAAAAAATTCTCAAATTTCTTGAGGGCTTTAATAATTTTATTTGTATTAATATTATTTGTATTAAATGCGAATGAATTTTTATTATTCGATATACATTACTTTCATGATCGTCTAACGTTTTACAAAGATAAGAAATATTGAGAAAAAAAATGCAAACTTTGATGTCGCTTATCTCTGTAACCGTCGACATTTCACAAAATTGAAAGAAGAAGACTCCCTCAAAGTTTTTGTTGTCTTATTTATATGATTGATAATAGTAGATGGATATCAAATAACCTGTTATGTCATACCTGTTTAGTGATTTTTCGGAGTATTACTGTTTTATGATACAAGCGATTCATGTCATAGGAGAATGAAAGTTCCGCTTTGTCGACACCGGTGGCTAGAGTCGTCGTAAGCGATAATTAATTTAAATATAATGTGCCTCGGCTCATAGAAACACGCAATAAAGCTCTTAAATACCTCGCGCAAGAATCGTGAACATAACAAACAAAACATAACTTTGAATGATAGTAAAGTTTTACGTGGAAAACTTTTTCCACCTCAGCGCGATGTGAAACCGTGAAGAGAGTTTCTTTGAACACAAGTTTAACGTCATTTCGAGTCGCACCAAATTTGAAAAGAAACTTTGTTCGAGAAAGTTCGTTGCTAAATTTTGCGGGTGACTGATAAATTTCGCCAGTTTAATTGATTTGTGCGAAGTGTGTTTCAAAGTGAGAAAGAAATGTGTTTTAAAGAATCTATTAAACAGTTAAAAAACATCTGCTCCATATACAAATCTACTATTATCTTACAATAATATACAATAATGAAATTACTGAAATGTCGTGATGGTTGTATATTTAGTGTGTGTGTGCGCGCGTGTTATTTTTCGACCGTGACTAAGTGTATGCCGAGGGGATTCTAATATTCCAAAAAGATAAGAAAGAAAACGTCCAATACACAAACTACGTGATTCCATTCTGAACGCTTTCGAACTATTCTATCTCCCCATGTAGCCCTAACGTGGCTTTTGCTCTGAACTCCCCCCTATAGGAAAAAACGTAGTTTTGTCCTATTAATTCCATAAGACATTTAGTGTTGTTTGCTCTTAACAAAACAATTTTAACCCAAAATGGCATTTGATATTTTTTCTACGCGGTGGCTTTTTATTAGTCGATTAGGTTAACAAGTACATCGTACTTAACTTTAAATGGTGACGGATATTTTATACGAACCGTATGCTTTTCCAAGAAACGATTCTCGACGTTTCGTCGAAGTCGTATTCAACATCACCAGGAGTACGACTTCAACGAGACGTCGAGAATCGTTTCTCGGAAAAACATACGGTTCGTATAAAATATCTGTAACCATTTAAAGTTAAATATGTCTAACGACCGTAATAACAACTTTAACTCTTTAATAAGTATTTCGAAAATGGTGATAATTACCAGCCTGACACAGCCGCCTCTTCGAACGTTCTTTCGGTGACTGAGTTGACACGAAGAATCAACGCGATGCACTCAATAGTTCGAAAGAGAAAGCAACAAATGTTTGCCGTCTTAGTTGAAACGACTAACAGTAGCCCTTTAGGGTTAAAATTATCGATTATGTGCAAGCCGATCTGCACACATTTATCGATCACACATTCTGTACCTTTTTAACTGTACCAAATAAATGAAAGAATTACGAAGCTCGACTCTGACTCCCCCCCCCCCCCTCACGTAGCTCAGCGTAGTATTTTACCTAATCCCTACAATCAGCCCACATGGTTTATGGACGCTCCCAATCAGTCTGGAAGTTTTGTTATGTTTTAGAAAGATTCGAAAGTCAGTCGAGTCTGCGAGTGCATGCGGGAAGCTTCTGTAGAGAACTTATTTCACTATTACAACAGCGTACCGCGGATATTCTGACAGACATTATTTTTTACATTATTTTAAAAAAATATACGCTAACGCACAACTCACGCTTCAACGCGCGTTCCTGACGATGTTATAGGTCAGAAAACTTGACACAGAATATTCTGCAAGGCCGTGATAGCAAAGAACGTATTTAAAACCGCTTCGTTTTCGAAATTCAAATTCTGCCCGTGTTTGTAGCGCGCAGGCCGATCGCGCGTTCGAAATTCGAACGGCCGGCGTTTCCCGCGCGGCGCCGCGTTCGGATGCGACCGCAGCACTGGCAAAGTTTAGTTGGTCACGCCTTGACCCAGTTCCGGCCGCAGATAGCAACGGCGCTGGGCGGCTCTATCTCCCACCTCGCCCGTATAGGTGTCGCCGCCGGCAGAGCATTCCGAATTAAAATCAAAAGTCAAGTTATCCGGGGAGAGGGGGATAGGAGCGCCATAGAAGCGGAATATTTTATAATTAGTACCTAACCAGCTACTACTTTGTTGTTATTCATTTTTAATTAAATTAAAAACAAAAGTTCACTTGGTTTAAAAAACCATATATTTTTGTTAACACCAACCGGTTTTGGAACCGTTCATTCTTCAGGATAAACTACAAAATTAAAGAGTAGCTTGTTGGTCTTGTGGTTAGGACTCTCGCCTCGTGATCCGAAGGTCGCGAGTTCGAACCACCAGACCAGCAACTTAGCCCTATTTTCATAGCACAAGCTTAGTTTGAACATAGTAAGAATATTGATGTGACACGTATTCCGTGAAAAATATTACAAATTATGGGCAATTATACTTTTATGTATATTTGTCGTACGACATTATTTTCAACATTGTTTTATTATATGTTTTTTAATTATTTAAATTTAAATGCATACCTATATATATTTTTGATTGGAGATTTGACATAACCACTGTTGGTATTAAATGTATGTATTATGATGGAGAACGATTATTTTAATTAACTCTAATAATGAATAATATCATATATCTTAACACTTCACCACTACTGCAATATTTCCACTAACGGTAGAAAAATAGCCTCCCTCAACCGCACCCCGTCTCTACGCAAATATTTTGAAAAACTAAGAAAGGGATTATTCCACACGAAAAAACCAAAATCTTTTTTTTGCTAATATATTTTTAAAATTTTGTATAAACTTTAGCTTTTTTATATAAATTGTTATGCAGCGCCATTTTATAAAACAAATATCAATACGTTCATTTTATACCCAATAATAATAATAACGGTACAGAAAATGCGATCGATAAATCTGCACACATCTGTATGCACATCAATAATTTTAAAAATAGTTTTGGTAAGAGAAAACAGCACAAAATGTATTCTGGAATTAATAGGAAAAAAAATACGTTCCACTCGAGTGTGGTAGGCAGGGGTCAAAAGAATTCAAAGTGGAACCGAATGGTTTATGCACGTGTTTATCAACGTGTGTTAAGTACAAAGTTTACTTTACATTAAAATAATAACGTCACAAAGTAATTGCCGGAAATCGGAGAATTTGTAAGACTGATTTGAAGTGAAAGTTACCGACACTTTTTTTACGATTGTATTACTGTCTTGTTCTGGTCTATCGTTACGCTATCGGGCTCAGTTTGTAAATATAGCGATGGAAAGTGTATTTTCTAAGCGCGGTTGGAATTCATGGCGTCATTTTCGAACGGATGAAGCGACCTGCTAAATCGGTCACGAATTAAAGAAATTCCGACGTCACAAAATCGTTTTTACGTGCTGAACTTTGGAAGTGCTATCGAGAGAAAAGTGTCTTCGTGGGCGGGCTCTTACTGAGGGATAACATTAAATATTAAATTTATGGTAATTTATGTCGGAAACCTTAAAATGACACGCGAGTGTAGGAATGCATTAAAGACATCGATAAATCGTGATATTTTTGAGTGGTATTAATATATGACATTAAGGTTCCTTTTTACACTTATTGGTTCTGATTTCTGTACCTGGTGTTTGCAATTCTTTTAATATATTGTTATGTTATTAAAAGAAGGGAAATTGAGAATATATTGAGCTTCTTATTTGTCTACAGTCAGTTTTAAATTCTGTCTCATTATGTGTTCAAGTAAATAATATCCAAGTAGATGAAATAGATATACAGTGGTGTGCTCACGAACAGGTATTCTTCTACATGCTGCCACTAGCCCCGTAAGTAAATATAATTGACCGAAGTAGCATGTGCTTGCAAACGACGTGTCCACGTATCGGGAACTCCCCGCTTGATTGCGAAGTATTTTTGTGATGATTATTAACCATTAACCACTCGCTAGCCCAAATACTGGACTTCCGTGGAGATCCCTTAAAGCAGCCATATCCAAAAATGTTGACTTGCGATCACGCGTAAAAAACCTATTGTATTAAAAAAAAAATTAAAAAAATGTTTATTTATATATGACAAACAATTATTATCTTAGTACGCTTACATAGAAAATAATGTAATTACGGTAAATTCTTGGTTATGTTTTTCCGAGTTTTTTCCGTTTGTTCCGAGGCAATCCTGACTTAAAACGCGGGGCAAACTCGTTGATTGTTGAGACTATCTGGTTTACCTGGTAATGCCAAGTCTTCGCAGCCTTCCTCTATAACGCTGCATTATCTTCATTGCATTATCGTGTCCCTTATCTGTTAACCCACTTCTTTGACCTGACTCAGAAATATTACCACAACAACACTGTCCCACTTATCTGATTTTGTCTAGTAGACACTATTGCAACACGGAAATGAGTCAAATATGCACGATTTCGAAATTGTGGGTCAGCGTGAATCATCTTCTTACAGGCACTCTCTTCCCAGGGGCTGCCTGAGCGGAAGCTAGGAAGGCTGACATGAAAAGTTCATACATTAACACTCGCGTCGTATGTCTTTCTTTCTATTCTCGCATTCTATTTATTTCTCTATATTCTATTTCATTAATTCACTCACTACGTCTAAATATTATACACATTTCAATACTAGGACGAAGAGATGTTATGACATATGAGGTACTAGAACAATTTATGTAGTAATATGATAGTTATAACTAAGACATTTTGTTTTAGATTTTTAATTTTATAAATTGTACGTAAATTTACATAAACCAGTTATTGCTTAGATTCCACTGTGGGGTATAATTGATAAGTCTGTCGCCTTTAGTATACACCTCGGGCTAATTACACAATAATGTCAGTTACGGAAACAATTTACGATGAAATGTAAAAGTATATTATTTGTGTTACTCACTATGCAAGTACAAATAAACAAACAATAAATGTGTGTCAATATACAGGGTTATTTGTAAAACATTAATAATTTCGCAGAGCTATATTCCTGTCTTGATTATGAGTCGAAAATGTTCAAGCTATTATAACCTAATATCAATAGTTAAGGAGATATGCGACATCAAAGTTTCCTTTTTTTTTCAATATTTTTTACTTATTGAGTTATTTGAGTTACTGTAATGATAGTCCAACTTTGAGGTCGCATATCTCCATAACTATTGATATTAGGTCATAATAGCTTGAACATTTTCGACTCATAATCAAGGCAGGAATATATTCCTGCGAGGTTATTAATGTTTTACAAATAACCCTGTATATCAATTATGATTGTAAATAGTTCTCGATAGGACCCGACTAGAACAACAAATAGGCGTGAAATGTGCGAGTGCGAAAAACCAAAGATAAACAGGAAGTCGTCCGGCTGCGAATATAAACAGAATGCTGAAGAAGTATTAGCGTGGCAGATGCCACGTCTACGCAGTGTTGCAATAATAACCTTGGTTTACTTAGCATGCGGGGCCATGCACAATATGTGCATACTTTTATTCTGAAAAAAATTCGCATAATTACCGAAACCTGCTTCAACCATGATATTTTTTTACATATATTTTTTATGATTGTTTATTTATTCATTTATCATCCCTCAGGGCTTTTATATACAAACTGGTAGATAATACAAAATCATACAATGACAAGCCACAGCAGGTATTATTAGATTAACTATATTATTATATATTATGTGTTGTTATTATTACGCTACAAGACGAAACTACATTTTTTATATAGAAAAGCAGGTATGGAAGTCCTTTTGGGTATACATAGGGCTTACGACCTCTCGTAGGGCTGGCTTAAGTGATCACTTTACACAATGTAACGTTCACAAATTCCACCCTCGATAAACTATCACAGCTATCAAATTTTTTGGAAGTTGTATATGAAAATTTATTTAGAATAAAAGTGCACACCTTATTTCGTACACTGAGTTGTATTTTTATTACCGCCACCTGCAGTCGTGCCCATAATCCAATACACAATACACATATCAACTATTGACAATGAGATATCTATATTTTGATTTGAGTTAAGATAATATTGAATGTTATAAATAAATAAATAAAATAATATACATTTCCATGTTTGAAATAAAAAATAAGATCTAAACGCAATAAATCACGCTTTTTAAAAAAAAAAATTTTTAAGATCACGCTTATATTTAAACGCACAAAAGTAAAAAATAAATTTTCGGTGGGCGTTTACGATATTGACATAGATTACAGAATTCTGTTGTTGATGGAGAGAAAGCGTCCACATTTTTATTAGAATTTTTTATATTTTTTAGTGCATTTATGTGTCATTTATGTGCATTTATGTGTTATTTCAGTTGTCGTCTATAGACGCGTATTGAAAGTTTCCTGGGTGGATGGTGACGAATTCTGAAGTCCTCCGGGGTCCGGAAGTCCATGGAAAAAGACCGAGAAGTGCTGCGAACTATCAACACAGAAAGTTGGAGTATCTCGGACATATTATGAGAGGACCAAAATATAATCTAAAAACCAACTTATCATCCAGGGGAAACAGGTGGTAAAAGAAGCGTAGGAAGACGTCGAATCTCATGGCTGCGTAACTAGAGGGACTGGTATAATTGTAATTCGACTGAGTTGTAAATAAAATCGTAATGGGCGACCTCCGATAGAAGATGGACCATGAGAATTTAAGTGCAATTAAATACATGTAAGTGTCTTTATTTTTAAAAAATTTTCATGTAATATATTTTTCTACTTTCTATTCTTAATATTTCCCATATAAAGCTTTGATTGATTAATTATGAATCTGATTCATGTATTGTCATCAAGAATATATACGTCTGTTTTGCAAAATTTTAGGTGATTGGACATTGGGAAGCGGATGAAATATCGATTATAAGATTCCGTCCAGACAAAGAGACACAGGTGAAGCTAATATAAGCGTGGTGAAAACCATTTCCGTTTCCGCAGAATGACTAGATAATAATACGACACTGTATTAGGCAACACGAGGAGCTCGCCGATTATGATAATGCGACATTGGTACCGCGGATGACGTCACGCGCCGCGATCCGACGCCGGGCCGCTCGGGAGATAACACGTCACTCTGAATATGGGTCACTTTCGCAAGAAAAGTGCGATCGGCGGCCGCGATAGCTCGCCGAACAACAATCGTGCGGTCCATATCTCGGCAAGTGGGCCGGGGGGGCGGAGACGATTCGCAGCTTCCGAACCCAACTCGAAGGGGTAACCCCACCCTGGGAGACTGAAATTTATGTAGAAATTGGGTTATATTTTACAAGAAGATAATTAATTATATTAAATTAATATTTTATCGAAATTCTGTTTACATCCTTTGAGCTCCTCCGTCGTGACTGAGATGGAACTTTTCTCGGTTTTTCTGATACAGACCAGAAGGTCACGTACTAATTTATATAAATGAAATATCTAAAATGAACAATTTAAAAAAAAAACATTTTTTTAACAGATTAAAAATTCGTATGCTACATAGTAGATATTTAATTTTGAAATAAGTACATGACCTTTTTTCTACGTCGGACAAACATACACCGGGTAATGTTGGATCCCGGTTAGCGTGTAAACAGTGCCTTCCGGTAGCGTTAGTGAAGGACATTGTAACACAGAGACATAACAAAATAAATTCACAAAAAATCACTTTTTATACGTCATTATTTGTTTTTTATAGCTCATTAATTGCGCCATCTGATGATAGCATTAGTGACTGACGTTGTCGTACATTGTGATAATATGAAATGATACACTTTTCCTGTCTCAAAACAGCACAATCTAGCGATAATATATAGCGATAGCGGCACACATAAATTGTATTTCATAATAATATAGATATCAAATAATAAACAGATAATATTTAATAAAAATTTCGTTTATTAGACGCAGCCCATATGATCTAAGTATACAGGTATTCAAACGACGACGTTAATTAATTAAAATATTATCGCAAGAATATATTATATTTTGTGTAGGTGAGTAGTCAACACTATTCGATTGTACGAGCAGTATGTACGTTTGCAATGTAAAAGCTGGTTATATCAACTCATGAAATTGTAATTTACTATTGGCTCTGGTCTTAGTTAATAGTGGCGATTATAATAGCGGTCAGTGAAAGTAGAATGTAATGAAAAATACATGTAGTTGACTGCCTCAACACGTGCTGGAACCGTAAGAGAGCGACTACGTGACTCCAATTAGTTCCGTTCGAAATCTTATGCAAACACATTGGATACCATACCTAGCAAAGGTTCCTTGGGCACAATACAGTGTTAACGAGAGATACCTTTTCACAGCGGATAAGATAGGTATGTATGGAGGGACATCAATGTTCCCTCTAAGGTGTGCGGCCGCACACTTAATTTGTTTGCACACTTTTTTCAGACCCCCGCACATACAAATAAATAGAATATGCGAAACCAAATTTTAGATTTACCTTAATAAATCGAACATTGGTCAAATTTATTAATGTCCAGCTGTTCATACTCGGCGTTGCACGGGTTAAGGATTAAGTTTAAAATAAATTTGTGAGGATAAACAAAGTTTCGATTCGAAGGGTATAGATTTGCATCGAAAATATATCAGGGGGAGGAGTAAAATAATTGGGGGTAAATGTGGCCTACGTTACCCGTTGAGTAAAGAATATGTTCCCAAATTTTGAGTCCGATCGGTCAAACGGTACAGATTTGCATCGAAAATATGTCAGGGGGAGGGGAAGGGGTACGAGAATAGGGGGGAAGTGTTGCCTATGTTACCCGCCGAGTCTTAAAGAATGAGTTTCCAAATCTTAAGTCCGATCAGTTAAACGATACAGATTTGCACAGAAAATATGTCAGGGGAGGGGAAGGAGTATGAGAATAGGGGGGAAATGTTGCCTATGTTACCCGCCGGGTCCTAAAGTATAAGTTTCCAAATTTTGAGTCCGATCGGTCAAACGGTACAGATTTGCATCGAAAGTATGTCAGGGGGAGGGGAAGGGGTGTGAGAATAGGGGGGAAATGTTGCCTATGTTACCCGCCGGGTCCTAAAGAATAAGTTTCCAAATTTAGAGCCCGATCAGTCAAACGGTACAGATTTGCATCGAAAATATGTCAGGGGTATGAGAATAGGGGGAAATGTTGCCTATGTTACCCGCCGGGTCCTAAAGCATAAGTATGCATAATTTGAATCGAATCGGACAAACGGTGTGGATTTGTATAGAGAACAGACAGACAGACATTGAGTTTTATAGGTATAGATTGACCTATTGGACTCTAATGGGAAGAAGCACCAAAATCTGGCAAGAATGTTGAGCAATTAACTTAAAGACTAGCAGGTAAGCAATCGGCTCTCGCCGAAAATCCATTTTCCAAAAAAGATTCTATTTTCAATTTCAATTTCTGCAACTTTTTATCTCTTTCTTAGGCTTCTATCGAAATTAATGAATTTTTCATATATGTTAACGATAGTTTTGCATAAAAATAAGTCAGAAATATTTAAAAAAAATGCAAGATTTGAAATTGTATATTTCCATAACCACTGATTGTCATAGTTTGAACATTTTATGGCTAGCTATGACTATGTTTGAACATTTTATGACTAGCTATAATGGACTAGCTCTTTATGTCCTGAATAAATACAAATTAACCTTCAGTACCGCACAAATTATTTAATAATAATAATACAGGGAAACCTGTATTATTCCTTTCCTATCCTTTGTTCCCGTTCTGCCTGGAATGTAGGGTTTTCTGGTTGGAAAATGTTTTAATCGCCCGTCTAAGGGTTGAAAGCACCTACACGCCTCTTGACCCTGCCGTCTAGTAACTAGATTATCTTCACCCTAAACCTTATGAACATTGAATCTAGGGCCGCAACTATCCGGTCAGCTTCCTGTGAGCAGTTTGGCCCACCCATCTTAAAGAACATTCGGTTTTAATCGAATAAACATTGATGACAATCATAATTCGCTTCAATCCGATCGGTTAATTCAAATATGATTTATTTATTGATTTTTAAATAAAATTACAAGTGTCCCATCAATTGATCAAACTATCTGCAGAGTAGCAAAAACTTCGGGGAAGTCTTCTTTCAATTTTGAATAGAAAATATTTTTTAAACGAGATAAGCAACGTTTGCATTTTTTTCAATATTTATTTACCAATGACTTTTTGCAAAAGGTTAGACTAATATGAAAATGTTTTATATCTAATTTTAAAAATTCAATCGCTATTATAAGCAAATTATAAGTCGCTAATGAGGCGCGGGCAGCCGAAAGTGACACGTCAATCACAGCGCGGCTCAGGCTCCACTTAAGATCGCGCCACCAAACCACACAGTCTTCACATCCCAATGATAATAATTTCGTTGTCAGTCCGTCAGTCGTACCTTCGTGTAACGTGCGTAACTTCTTCATAGTATAAAAAAAAACTTATTTTTTTGCACCGTCATTTTTGACGGGTTACAGCTAGTTTTTATATTAATTTAATAATTATGCCCGATGATTTTTAGTGGGTGTACAACTAGTAGGTACATATATTAAACAGAAAGGAGATAGTTTAATCGAAAATATGAAAAAAATAACGGGATAAAACAAGCGCTAGACGGTTCGCCCACCATTATTCGGAAGATAACTCTTTTAAAACTCAGCGTATCCAATATTTATGGGAAAAAACGTCCAAGGGCGTTTTCCATTTACCAAATTCGCCCGAGATAAATATTACACGGATAACGACCATCAAATTTATAATTAAATTTGTTTAGTATAATTATACACGCCTTTGAAAAGCCTATAAAGTAATAAGGTGACTTGAGACATTCGAGATGCGGATATACAGAAGAAAATATAAAATAAGCTGGATGGACAGACTAACGAATGAAGATGTTATGGTTCGGAAGAATAAAGAAATAAGTACTTAAAACAATAAAAATCCGAAAATTTCAATATCTAGGGACACGTGATAAGACGGGGCCCCGGAAGAAGGAGAACATCATGGCTGAAAACCTGACTCAGTGGTTTCAGTAGTTTCGAGAGCTCCTCTCATCATTAATTACACCTATGTTCCTCTCGAAACTATAGTAATAATAAAATAAAAACTCATCGTGTGTTCAGTGCGATATTTAGCTTACAGTAACGGTAGTATACTGAAGGAAATATTCATCTTAAGCTTCTTAAACTTACGTGACATCATAACACAAATTAATACTCAAATTTCAAATAATAGTAATGGTCATTCAAATAGGTGGAATATATTTTATTTACTTCTCGAGTATCGAGAGTGACAGATTATCTATCGACAGGTGAAGTATTAAAATATTAAATATTATCTGTCGACAAGAGGTTCTGTCATTCTCGAAACTTGAGTAGTAAAATATATAATTAAACTCAAGTAGGGAAAACGTATTTTAACGCCGATTCCATCGATAATATAAATAATAGTAATTTTCAATAGCCATATAAAATATTACATCTCTTCATATTAATCGATAAAACAGCAACAAGTTTTTTAAATTTTTTTATTGAATTTAATTACTCTAATCGCGAAAATGCATTTATTATCTGTTTATTACTAATCAGAAGAAGAAGATAACGACCTCAGCCGCGGACAATACAGGTCCCATCTTACGTATTTGTACGCAGTACGATCTACGCAAGACCACGATGACAAATGACGTCACACTCGTCTCGAGGTTGCTGTAACCCGAAGTCAGCAATCTGCAGTCACTCCTGGCTCCCGACACAAACTGACACAATCCTACTGACTTAGTCAAGTTGATCGACCGCTTATCGTCCGCGGACAGCGTTTCGTCGTTTCCTTATCGGGCCGTAGGTTCGACGCAAAAATTATCACAAGATTGTAGTGTACTGGAAAATGATTAAAATGAAAAAATGATCAATGATTATTTCGGGTTCAATTCACGGTGAAATCGTACTAGATATATCTTTTACTAGACAAAATAAACAATTCCAAAAATATTACACTAAATTGATATTATGTTCATATTGTTTAAGCCGGTCTACGACTTGAACGATGATAAATAGAAGAATTGAATCACTCAGGCAAGGGAAATTGACCACATCATCTACAGAATCATTGTCTGTAAAAGAGAGAACGTATAGCTAAAAGTTTGTAACAAAAATATTTAAACAATTTTGAAAATGAGTTTTGATCTATTTAAAAACTTCAATTTTAATTTGCCAACAAAGAAGACGTTTTCACTGTGCTTACGATATATTTTAAAGCCTTGAACAGGGCCTTTCTTCTGTAAAAAATCAATAAATAAACACAATAGGTAGCATATTCAAAGTATTTTTGAAATAAATAACTCGTTCACATTTCTCCAGTATGTTTAAAACCAACAGGATCGATAAATTTAATATATTTTTTTGTGATTATGAGAAAAAACTTTAATTCACGGGGAGGAAGTAGGTTTATATTATGAGCATGATTATAATATTGAAATAAAAATAAAATTAAATAAGTACACAATGATTTGGAGTGCAATGTTCTCAGAGGAATTGTTAATCTGAAAATTGTTGAGTAATTATCATTGAAAAAACACAGCACGGGTGTGTCTACTGCACTTTCACAAAAAATTAAACAAAAACAAAAATAAATAAAAATGACACAAATAATTAGAAGCATAATGGACAGAGTATAAATAAAACAAGGAAAATGTAAACATATTATGTGCAAGCAGGTAGTAGCCCTGACTCGTTTTATAACCCTTATAAAAAGCTTAGCAAGAGACAATAACAGATGATAATTTTAAAAACCACTTAACATAATGGTCGAAGGAGAAGTCTTAACAAAAGCCCAAAACAACTTTCACTAAACGAAATTAAACGTTAACGCACCTCGTATGCAAAATTAGACAGGTAAAAGAATTAAAAGATTTTGAAGATATTGTGTACCTACGTAGCTAGGTAATTATTAAAGTTTTGTCCTATGTGCGTCTTTCGCGCTCGTCCTAAGTCGGGTTTTAAATACATAAAACTACTGAAACAGGGAAGAAAATTAAAGAGTTAAGGTTATTATTAGGGTCGTTGGACATATTTATATGTTAAATAAAACTGATATTTCATACGAACCGTATATTATTTCACTGAGGTTTGCTTTTCAGTAAAATATACGGTTATACATAAAAAAGGAAGACAATGTTTGTTTTCCTCCAGAAGACACGCCCTCATTATGCCTATTGGAATCTGCCAACAAGTATTTCACCATTGAAGAACTTATTCAATAAATAAATAGTACATGAGATATTCAGTCTTGAGAGATGTTTGTCAGAATTTAAACCTCATTATTTTATGTTGAGCGGATAAGCGATTAATACACTAAAACATCGCAAAATGTCCTAAAAGCTTTATATTATTTATAATAATCTTCGCCGCCCACGGTAATCTAAAATGTAATAAAACCAAACGTTAAATTAAATTAGATATTTTGATACTCATTTATGTTTTCGCTTTTACGATTGGTCGTCAAACCACCTAGTAAAAGACTAGTTTAGACAATTAACTAAAGTTGCCTTTAGTTAATTGTTAAAATTAGTTATTTAGCTCAGTTTTACTCAATTATTTAAATTTTCTAATTACAAATTTACGGTTCGAAATGTAAAATATACTAGTTTACTTGATGGTCCGCTTGCTTCTCAAACAAACTGGATAAATCAATTACAAATATATACCTGTAAAATTTGTGAGTTTGTATGTTTGGATGTAGGAGGTAAACTCCGAAACTACTTTCTGATCCGATTTCTAAAATTCTTTCAGCAATATTTAGAAAGGACTTTCAGGGTGGACATAGGCTATATATTATCCCGTTAAAATTAAAGGGCTTTTCATGGTAACCTGTTTTACAACTAAAGTCGACGAGAAAATGGTTTTTTACGAACGCTGCCTTAACAGTAAGAGATATTTAAATAATTTCTATAAAGAAGTTGCAGAACTTAAACGAATGAAATGAATGAATGAAAAAGTCAGCGACGACATATATCTATATGTTAAGGGTAATTATACAAATTGACATAAATACGACATAAATCTACGCGTGCTAAGCCGTGCGGGTAAGCTATAGGTCAACCACAATCAAAATACCATTCCCTAGCTTTGTCCGGGAAGAAGAAAGCGGATAGAAAGTTGCCTGGCAAGCCCGTATTACAAGCCTCAATATGATATTCCAAATAAATATATATTTTTTAATTATAATTAATATAAATTAACTTTGTTTAAACCACTTATTTATTGAAAAAAATCAACATGTTTCAAAGCCAATGGCTTCTTCATCAGGAAAACAAAAATAATATTTAAAAATCGAAGTATAGATCAAAAGTTATATATGGAAAATAATAATATAAAGTACCTAATTAATATGAAAATAAATTTAAAAGATAACTATTTGCAAAAAGGACCTGATTATTTATAATATTCAATTTACTATTTACACTCTTTCTTATTTCCAAAATTTCTAATTTATCAAATTGTGATTCTGTATAATTTGTATGTAAAATTTGTAAACCCTTATTAATATCAAAAGAATGACCCGTAGCCAAAAGATGGTTAGCAAATTCAGAATAATTATTACAAATTGTTTTTTTTTTTTTTTTTGTTTACTGCATTTGCAAATGCAAAATAATTATTACAATTTGCAAAAATTTGCAAATTGTAATAATTATTCTGAATTTGCAAATTGTAATAATTATTCTGAATTTGCTAACCATCTTTTGGCTACGGGTCATTCTTTTGATATTAATAAGGGTTTACAAATTTTACATACAAATTATACAGAATCACAATTTGATAAATTAGAAATTTTGGAAATAAGAAAGAGTGTAAATAGTAAATTGAATATTATAAATAATCAGGTCCTTTTTGCAAATAGTTATCTTTTAAATTTATTTTCATATTAATTAGGTACTTTATATTATTATTTTCCATATATAACTTTTGATCTATACTTCGATTTTTAAATATTATTTTTGTTTTCCTGATGAAGAAGCCATTGGCTTTGAAACATGTTGATTTTTTTCAATAAATAAGTGATTTAAACAAAGTTAATTTATATTAATTATAATTATGTTACCACAAAATAAATTTGCTACATTTGAAGAAGAAGAATATATTTTTTAGTTTAAAAAAGGTTACTTACTAGAAAAACTTATTTTGTGTTCATTTTTTGCATCGTAACAACACACATATTTTTTGCGCACATTCTTTGTAATGCGGTCTAGCTATATATAGTACCTAATATTATAAATTATAATGAAGATATTCCAGATTTTAAAACAAGTATCCATATATCCCGGCGTCACTTAGCATCATACATTATATAATATTACTCAACGTTTTTAGAATTTACTGCGTAAATATAAAATTGAAAACTTTTTGGAAATACATATAATAATGATGTTTCACTAACGAAAGCCTCAAAATTTTCGTAATTTTAAATGGTTAACATAGTGAAATTGGTAAAGTGCCGATGACCAAATATTTTTCGACGGATACGTTTTAATAAACAATTCACCTGATTTGTTTTAAATATCACAGAACTAAGTTTTAGTTTTAAATAAATAATAAAAATATGTTTTCATTAAAAACTGTTCAATTACGTATATTGCACATTAGCAAAGAAGGCAATTTTTGTTGCATTTACGACGTAATTAATTTAATGAGTTGATATTGGCAGTAGGCATACTCTCATTATAAGTTCGAAGGTATGCGAAATTTTTTTGTTTGAAATGTATTGCCCATATTAAGGGCGGTAAAGCGGAATCGCGATGAGGTACAGATTGCCTGGCAACCAGAATTTTAGTACGACCTTGACATTTAACGTTCCAGACCTAGATACCAGATTACATTCCCACACAGCTTCGTATGGGGCTGGGTTTTATGATTTTAGTTTAACCTTTCATATTTTTCCCCGATAAAAATCCAGAACTCTGAAACGTTTTTTCACACATAGTGGTTTCAATTAAAAATGTTCCAAAAAAAAGAAACATTATTTCAACCGTGTACATTTTAAAATAATATAACTCATACGTAGGTAGTCGTACTAAAGTTTACATTTTTATAACCATAACATAATTTTAAACACATTCGGCCCGATTCTGAAAATAACAATGTCTGTATCTTTAAGATTTTTATCCCAACACTTAATAGACGATAATAAAAATTAAAAATGTCCAGAGCGGATTTTGTAATTCTACGGCTCAAATACACTGTATTAAAAGATGATATAAGAAAGATTGTTTCTTACAAACGTATTAATTTCTTCATCCACAGCGTCCAGATGAAATATCATGGCTAAACTTGTTATGACCGCGTTCGGCGTTACTGCATATTCAAATCTTCCCGTCTTGACATTTTTTGACAGATATGTCTGGATCTTTAAGATCTTTGTCCCAACACTTAATAGACGATAATAAAAATTAAAAATAAACGAGACAGCTTTATGTCGGTGTTTGTTTCTGTAAGTTTCTATCTGTCAGTTGTTATCTGTCAAATGTCAAGATGGGAAGATTTGAATACGCGGTAACGCCGAACGTGGTCATGACAAGTTTAGCCATGATATTTCATCTGGACGCTGTGAATGAAGAAATTAATACGTTTGTAAGAAACAATCTTTCTTATATCACCTTTTTGAGCCGTAGAATTACAAAATCCGCTCTGGACATTTTTAATTTTTATTATCGTCTATTAAGTGTTGGGATAAAGATCTTAAAGATCCAGACATTTTTATTTTCAGAATACGGATGATTATACTACTTTTTTGTACTCATTTTAGCAATTTCTCTTCTGTAACTTTTTCCGTCAATTTTATTCATTCTCGTCAGTGCATCTCAGATTCTTATACAGGAAGAAAAAAGCAACAAAATATTTATCGCAATTTGTGCGTCATACTTGACGTCTTGTGATATTCTCTATTTTTCAAAAAAGAAAATTAACTGAGTTTTGCGTATCCAATCTAGGTAGGTGCCTGCTTGCGTTCGATAATAATTTAACCAGGAGGCCTCTACGTGCCCACTGACTATTTGCGTAAATTGAAAATACTTTTTCCCGCCTAGTAGTGCTTGACTTTTCATCGAGAACCGTCACTTGTAATGAAGAACAGAAAATGATTAACAATTCACCACCGATAAATACTTCACTATTCAATAAAATAATCAATAAATAATACAAGTAGATAAAATTTGATACAAATAAAATTCTGTTAAAAATTATCCAACTGACAAACATAGGGGTCGACAGGGTTACACTCTTCTGTCCCGGTAAACCACTTTCTTACTTCCTCGTTTGATTTGTCTGATCATGCCAGGTCTTTTTTCATGTTGCCTTCGACATTCGCCTTTACCATATTGTCTTTACCATCCTCTCTTCGCTCATACGTCACATCTCAGCGATCTTTTCTTTATTCTATTTTCTACGCTAGGGCCGGCATTACAATCACTCCGCGTTAAAAATTAATACGTCCGAATACAGTGCGCCACTGAATTAAACCTGTAGATTTTTTAAAACCGCGACATCTTATCTAATATTTAGTCCCCTTTACCCTGCAAAGGCTATATTTAATTTGGACATCTATTACCTATTCGTGCGGCAGGATCACAGCATGTGACATCTCGTGAAAAACGAACAAAACGCTAGACGTTAGCGACATACTGAGAATAGAAAAGTTTTCTAGAGCTTGTGATTTTAAGGATTGAATAAAAAAGCCAGTGCCGGGGGCGTTAAACTTCAGACAGAATTAATTATGCAATAGTGAGCAAACTTTCGACCTGACCTTGGTTTTCGTATACAGATGACTAGTGAATCCGATAACGGAATCCTAACATTTTACAGCATTTACGAGTCCCAGGATTTAGAATATTTAATCGTTAAACATTTACGATGGCTGAATATTTGAAGACGCCCCTATAAAAAGGGTCTATATGCAAAAACAAAATTTTACAGCAGAAAGGAAAAACACTTTGTGAAATAAATAACCAGAATCTTAGATTTTTCATTTTCTAAAATTCACTTGCCTTTTATTTACGTTTTCTTTGTTTTTTATGTTACTAAGCAATCCCAGTGACATCTCGGAACTGTCAGCTTCCGTCATATTTGTTACTACCAGATGAATATAGAGGAATATGGATTCTATTTCCACGTTAGCTTTGTAACTTTTGAGGTCTAATTTCGGCAAGATTGAGTTGAAATCATGCAAAATAAATACCACACATGGTGCATACTGTGATATAAAGCATTGTAAAATAATAAAATCACTTTTTGACCTGATGTACTATATAGACCCTTTTTATAGGGACGCCTTCAACCTAACCTAACCTAACCTACGTATGTCATAGTACCAAAATACGATCAATACTAAATGATGAAACATCGATTCTTTGTTATTGCTACGAACATATTACTTACTTACGGAGCGTCCAAAAACCACGTGACTTTTGGAATTAATAGGAAAAAAAACGACGTTCCTACAACGTTGGGGCTACGTGGGAGGATGGAGGGGTTCAAAAGAGTTCAAAATGGAATCACGTTGTTTATAGACGCTCCAATGTAATGTTAAGTGATATGTTCGTATTGCATCCAGAGGAAGACCAAGAATTCATGGGCGGTGCAAAGGGATAGCCAAATGCAGAGGCACAGATTGGGCGAAGTTATCCGGGACAGAAGAACCTACAACCTAAGGACGAGGGGAGTTGACCCCAACAGCTGACGACAGTGAGTTGGGACGAAGCTAGGGAGAAGAAAGATATTATTTACTTATTACTCTATTTTTTAATTTTGCAGCATTATTTACATTTTTTTAGTAAGATGCTTTATTTACTTACTAAAATATAATTATCTTACATAAATTATGTAAAGCATTTTCCTCTCTCGTTATCGGTCTCGAAATGAACATAATTTTAAATTTAAAAAATGAAACATTTTGGGATATCGGGTGTACGTATTTGCCGGGTGCCCGGTAATTTGTTACTACGCCACTGCGCAATGAAGAGATCTCTCTTCGAGAGTCATCTTAAAGACGAGTAAAGGATAATATAGAATTGAGTTCGAAGCCCGGTATTACTCATTCATTATTATCTCTCGAATCCCGAGATTTCAATTTTTACCATGACTAATTAAGATGATAGTCTATCATAACATCAGATGACGGTTACTGAAATAACGTAGGTACGCTGTGTCAAAAACTGACCCCCTGGAATAATCCAGAAGAAATTATATTCTCATGATCAAAACATTTGGAGCAACTCGCTTATAATAAGTACGCCATTTGTAGTATTGGAGCTATATTCGACATAATTAAATCCTATCGTCACTTGAATACTTGATACGAACAAAACAGTACGCTGTAATTAATTAAGTACAAGTAAAAGACCAATTAATAATACCGGTGACAGAAACTTATTCATGCATAGTATTTATTATTCAAATATGCTCGGTTCTTACATTTTCGTGCGAAGTTTTGCGGCGTAAAGGATATAAATAACATATTAGTATACAACCAAATTAATTAATCAATCAATCAAAAGAAAGACATACAGAAAAATCACATACACGAAAAAATTTGGCTGCTACCGGGATTCGAACCACGGATCTCCTCCTTTCCGGGGCGGGCGCGTTATCCAATTACGGTATAGAGGCCTTGTATATTTCCGTGAATAAATCGACCTTATCTGTAATCGATATATTCACAGAAATATACAAGGCCGCTATAGCGTAATTGGATAACGCGCCTGCCCCGGAAAGGAGGAGATCCGTGGTTCGAATCCCGGTAGCAGCCAAATATTTTTTCGTGGATTTGATTTTTCTGTATGTCTTTCTAATTGATTAATTAATTTGGTTTTAAATTTCACAGAACTTTGTTCTGAAAAAATTACAACTTCACAATAAGAATGTGTTCTTGAAAATAACATATTAGTATACACATAAAGTGACATTATAATATTATATGTAGGTACGAGCCCAAAAAAAAAATTCATCATAAGAGATTTCCTCACATTAATTCCATCAAAGATTAAGTAGGTATTTATTTTACCACTTATTTTTATCTGAAGGCTGCTTTAAAATATGTATGTAAACATTTCATGAGTCAAGGAAGAAATTATTTTAAATATAAATTTATTAACTTTACAAGGTCAGCTTAATATTATACAATACATATACAGGCAATTGCTGATTATAGTGTTTCCGTTAAATCTATTTTTTCTATTGTAAAAACATAATTTATTACTAAGTAATAAAGAGAAGAGTCCTACCACAGACAATAAAATATCCTATTCATATATGTAATAATCCTATGTTGCTAATGCCCATAAGTGGAGGTATAACGGACTAAGCGGGTCAAAAAATGCTACTTTTATCTCATTGCTGTCACTTGAACTGTTGTGCGCAAGCGTCGTAACTCTCATTAATCCCATGTGGCGGCGCTGATTCACGCGCGTAATACTCGAAGTATGATGGGTGACACAAACATATATTTCTGTACTGTAGTAATTTCGCCTATTTCCAGACCCTGCTAGCAATGTAGGAATATTACATATATGATCCTATTAGACTATTCTTAACCGGATCAATATATTATATAAATAAATTCAAGAGGAAGATGGATATATTCTCTGTGGATATATTTTTAAAAATAATAAATGATCAAACGACCAAGAAGATTTATTATTATTATTTTATTTTTTTATTCGGAAATATAACAAGTTAATGATATATACGAATAAGAACGCCAGTTATCAGAATCGATCATATTTACTTGTGTCCAAACATATTTCACATAGAAACAATTTATAAAAGTATAAACAATAATAACAAAAAAAATGAAAACCAAGAACAGTAGCAATAGAATGAAAAAGTGAATGTAGTGAAGTAAAAATATAATGAAAATAAGTGACAATAAGAGACGATAAAACAAAGACATAATTAGATACATACCCATGTGAAACTTCATCCGTATCTTGCGTCGCAGATCATTTTATACACATGTGTTTGGATATCAATTAAATGAAGCGTCGCAAAATAATCCAGTTAACTAAATTATGCATTGAACATGTACATGTAATGTTCTCCTATATATAACAATGTCTACGAATTGACTGAATTTAGAAGAATTAGATTTCGGGTACTAAAAGAGGCTATTTTTCTAGTCGTTAGATTTTCAAACAACGTAATGCGGTAGTCTTAGGACGAGTAAAAATATGAAAGAATATTTTGACAAAGGTAAAAGATACGCCCGAAGGTACCAAAAAACCTAACGATCTTTCAGCGATATTTGTACATTGTCAGACGTCGTACAATGAAGTAATAATAATAAGCGACGTTTTAATATCTAGAATCAAATTCAAAATGTGAAATTTGTGACAGTAAAAATATAGCTATGAAACAAAAAGGCGCACATACCTATCCACTTAATCAATATCTCAAAAGAAATTTCATCATAATGTAGAGTTAAAAAACAAGTGTTTTTATTTCCATATGCGTTTTCTAATCAGTTTTCTTTAAAATTTATGCACAAGTATGTAGTGTTAGACACAAAGCTATCATTTATTTGCAAATTGGGTGCAGAAAAAGAAGGGGCGAGGGATGAGATAAGGTTAAAATGAGAACTTTATCGTTTAAACTGTATATTTATATTTTTAGACTTGAAAGTAAAAACGGGATATTTGGTAGAAATCCCAATAATAATAATTTCGTCTATTCGTAACTTTTCGTAACATCCGTAACTTCCTTAAAGTATTTTTTTTTTTATAAATAAATACTTTTCCTTAGGCATCGACATGTAAAATTATCGTCATTTGTGACGGGTTACAGGTAGTTTACTCTATATTAATGAACAATGTTAAAAAAGTTGAATTATCGTTTTTAAAAAAAGCAAATATAAAGGAATTAAATTTTTCTTAAACATTATCCGAAAATATAGAGTAAATTGGATAGTTTAAGATAGTAAAACGAATATCGAATTTTTGAATATTCGACGGTATACGTGGGGACCGTCGAAATCTATCCACTTTTCATAAAATCTAGAATATCTTTGATACAATTAATATATTTTAAAAGGAAATTTTTTATTGTGAAATTGCTATTATAAAACAAAGTACCATGATATTGAAAACAAATTGTATGTATACAGAAAAAACAATCTATCGAATTTTTTAAAATAATAAATTAAATAAATTGATGTTGAATCAAAGAACACCAAGATGGGTAATCTTTTTTTTATAATTTTCATATCGTTAAAACTGTAATTTAAGTTATATCTTCAAATAAAATTTACATCTTGTTAATAACTACAACAGTGTTACAGCACTCGAATTATCGAGCACTCTTCGACATTAATCTTTACCTTTAGGATGAGAAAAATTCCTACCCACCTTTCTGGTCACGTGACCTTTTAAGATGTCAAGGTCAGTAAAAAGGCTACACGAAGTCATTTGATGTTGAATTTGAAAATATTTAGATGTCAAAATAAATATTACATAAAACGAAAAACACCAGACGAGGGAATTATAGTGTTAATCAAAATTAATAATGACAAATTTACACAGCGTTCGTTTAACCTTGGCTAAATTCTTGTTGAGTTTCTATTACGATTTGTTGGTTCTAAAAGAAAAAAAAACATTTTACCCAAAACGCTGAGTAATAATATTTTTAAGACTAAAAAACCCAAACACGTATAATCGTTTAAACATGTCTGTTCGTTTATGCAAAAAAATCTACTACGTGTGTGGTGGTTACGAACCTAAGTCGGATTGATGTGATGAATTTTCTGAAGATGTTTGCAATTATTTTGATGAGAAATTTATGATGCATTGATTAATATAATTTTAAAACGTTATTCGCGTCACTTGATCTGACGGCAGTTCTCAGTAACTCGTGGTTCCACAGTGCCTCGCCAGTCGGTTTTTAGCCCTAAAACGTGTTGTACATCTGTCACGCCCGAACGGCACATTACGTATTTTAAATAATAGGATAATTTCACATTTTACAGATATCTATGAAAATATATGAAATAGATTCATAAAAATAAATTATATTTTGTAACACAGTATGGATGGTGTGGTTTAATATTTTCATACATCATTTTTATAATGAAAATCTTAATAAATACGATTCCTTAAAACGCGATGTGATTGGTCGTGACGTTGTTTGACAAGAATTATAGATAAACATAAGTGATCTATGGTGTTTTTCACTGTAATTTCTTTCGTTTCTATGGTAACCGTCCGATTTCACTTTTTTTTACTGGTGTTTGCATGGTTTTTATATATAGATTTTGCCGTTTTTGAGACTTATTTTAATAAAATAACTTTCTAAGAACACATTTAAAACAATGGAGGACGGATTTTCACGAGGAAAATCCGATAACTTACCGAAAATTGATGCTTTAATATTGGATTCAATTTTCAGGGATGAATTTCTACATTTGGGTACCATATAATATCTACAAAACTTATTCCCTGACATTATTTATTTATTTATTTATTTAATGTTTATGGAAGACCAACAGCACAAAAAAAGCATAGAAAACATTGATACAATATAGATGGCCAATTACAGGTCTCCACATTATGGACACACTATACAAAAAAGCCGGCTTGTTTTGTAAAAAAAACGATTGAACGTCTAAATACGCGAATTTGCTGTTACGTTTTATACGTCAGATGACATAAAAAGACATGTCTAACGTCACATGCGAAAATAAGCGTTTTGGCGGGAGTTTAAAATCGTGATATTCAAAATCGATTTTTAATGTAAATATACATATTAGAAGAAAATCTTGTTCGTAAACGTATTTTCTAAACCAAAGTTAAGATTTTTCTATTTAAAAAAAATTAGAAATTACCCTATTCACATATATGTTGAGAATAGTTGCGTTAATTGTTTAATCTTGGTTGTACTATGGTAGACCACATCCCTTTGTCTGATAATAAATTATCGGGCCAATTTTAAGATTATTTTGGTATTTTCACAAAGGGATAAGGGACAAAGTAAACTGTTATTTTTTTCAGTTTTATCGGTCCCGGAAATACCGAACGTGGCCGCCGCCACTGCCAGCTGTCCTCAAGGCCTAGCAACAAGCTGCTTTCTGCTAAATAAATAATAAGAAATATCGTGGGTGAACAATATTGCGAATAGCTTTTAATCGGGAGGATTCGATACATCATTTGAAGCGCGCTTACAATAGACGGGATTATTTCCAAAGCCCTCTATACAGCACGCCCGGACTCATAGTTCGAACCTGCAAACAAACACTTCCAGGAGGGATCGTCATTAATCAATACATTTTCACGGGATCGTGGCTGTGGGAAGCAAATAATAATAATAATGTGTTTATTCCAGCGTAACCAGGTTGTTAGTGCAAGACCTGGTCCGCCATATAGATTGCAAATTACATATAGGTTATATTGAGGCACGTGGACAGAAAATATAAAAAGGAGAAAAAGGAAGAAAAAGAGAAATAATTAAAATAATAAAGAAAAAAGAAGAACAGCAATTAAATACATGAAATAAAATATACCATAAAAATTCGACAATAAATACACATACACATATATATCAATTTCAAAATTCTTAAGTCAATATCAATAAAAATTCTAAAGTAATAGTATGGAGTGCTTCATGTCTTGCTACACTACCGCTCGTTACGGTTATGGAATCGCATATCTGTAGCTATTCTTTACCCGATGCCTTTCTTAATTAATTTAATCGGAGCACCATCCTTAAATTCACACTAAATTTCGTTATACGCACTAGTTATCACTCCTGAATAAATTGTCTCTGATACACTGATGCACGTGGCTTAAATCGCTCTGGTTCCACTAGAAAACTTCTCGGTTATCGATAGGAACTCTCGTATTTTATCACAAGTCGATTATTCTTGGTTCGCTTTCGCAGTTACATTGTCTGTGACTTCCGCGTAAACGTCAAAAAACTCTATCTACCGTGTGTTTGTCCTCGCTTTTATGCGTAAATGTTGGTTTCGCGTATGTAGGATTTCTCTACATTTTCAGTGATTTATGGTTTCTTCGAGAATAGTGTAGTTGATTCTAAATTCATATGGACTGTTCGAGAGGCTTCGATAATGCGTAGTTAAGTACCATTGTTTTTAAACTCTTATGATAATATATTATAGATGGATCTCAGAGACGCAGCCATTTATACGAGAAAGTAAATACGGAGGTCTTTGAACGTTTACAGGGCTTAAGACCTGTCAAATGGCAGGCTCAAGCGATCACTTTACACAATGTAACATCCATCGATTCCACTCATATTAAAAATGTTTTAAATATGGTATTTATGTACATCGTTGGTTGGTTGGTACGGTATTTTACTTCGGTACGGTATTGCGAGGCAATACTTAACTTACACATCAAAACACACTCATGATATCAGCCCTAACGATGGACCCTGCAATGGGATCCGAAACGTCGGCCAGAGAGGTCACATATACACGGAAGAATACCTCAGAAAACTATACACAGAAGATTCTGAACGGCCGTCAAAACCCGAGAACATCGCTATTTTAGGAATACGGCCGATTATTGAATGATGGCTTCAAGAGCTGTCAAAAGTGCCAAAGTATCATTTTCAGAATTTCGCCACTCGATACCATCCGGTGGCAGTGTAAAGTGGAAGCGTTTGACGAAAGTAGACACCGAATGCATCGTCGCCTGATCAAGTCACGCCTGACACGACGCGTGTTCTCGCGCGCCCGCGGAGGCTGCACTGGGAAGACGGCGCGCGGCGGCCGCGGAGGTCGCGCCGCGTGCGGATTGTATCACATGCGAATCAAGGTTCGGCTCAATTGAAATCCGCTGGCGGATAGAGGGAATCGGCCGCCGGCAGCTGAGGCGAACATTTTCAAAAGCGGTTGTTTTCTTATGACGTTGGCAGAGTCGGACACTTCCGCAGCCATTCGCGAAAACGTCAATTGTATATAGTATATAGAAAACTAATTAAAAAATATAGATTAGCAAAAAAATCCACAATCATACTCGACCGAGGCTCGTCAGAGATGTTTGAGTGCGCTTGTGTTGCCTATATTCGCGGTACTAGACATCTTTCCATTAAGAAAGACAATCGAATTAGTATGTGTGTGAACGACACACATTGTTTCGTTGTGTTTCAATAACAACTTTATAAAGTAACAAAATGTGAATGTATCACAACGCCCTGGGGCAAGAACGAAACATCAATACCGGATTCATATGCATACCGGATACAAATACATAAATACAAATACATCTTTCGCAAATTATTTTGTCGCTGCGTGTGAAGAGTGTTTATTTCATTCTTGTACCTACTTCACATAATACAACTTGAATTCTATTCTTTCAATTAGGCGAAACTCATCATAAATACTATTGAATACTCCGTCCACACGTCTCCTCTCTCTCACTCCCTCACTCCACAATCTCAAATTAAACTCTGACTAACAAACTATCCATAAACAAAAGGAATCGACAATACGTAAACTTTTCAGACAAGTTAATAGTAAAATGAGTTAATTTTAACCCACAATGCATTGCAATCTACAGAAAGACATAAATCATTTTGATAATTAGTTAAAATTCAAAATATGCAAATATTTCACATAATAATTTTGAATTAATATTAAATTCAAAATACTTCACGATTTAATCAATTGACTCCGAGTCGAATATGAAATAAAATTATGATTCTGTCATGAGTATGGAGGTTGTTTAGTACCAATCCTTAATTAAGATATATCTCATCTGTGTTAAGAAGAAAATATAACGAGGACCCAAGTGACGAATTAAAAACAAATTTAGATCAATTTAATAAAAATATATATGCAGAATATATCTATTTATTCGATAAATAGTAATCTTTGGGTCTCAAACCCAGAAATTTCTATAGCCGGTTGAGAGCTTTACCGATTAAGTTATGATAACCAATACGTGAGATGCCAAATTTCCAATCTAAAAACTAATATCTGTTTTTTCCCGGTAGAAGTTTTAATTACCGTAAAATTTTAATGGTTTTTGGAAAATGGTAATCGTATCTTATTCGTTTAATATCTCTACTACTACTACTACCAGAAATACAACGTTCCTATCCTCGAGATGAGATCATTGAATCTATGTTCTGAAAAATCGTAACCCCACAAATAAAAAATTATTTTATTTAATTTATTTTTTATTGAATTCCCTTGATTTTTAACACTTAGCTGTGATTAAAAAATACAACTAAAAAAAAAGTATTTTTAAAATCAGTGTACGAATTTTGCAATATATATAAAAAGCTATACGGCGGTATCACCCCGCCACTAAAAATATATAAAAATTTAATTCTTTTCCTTAAATTTAAAAAAAAATATTATATCGAGAGGCTGTACGCTAGGAGTAGGTGGAACGGGATAATGATGTGCATAAACATCTAAATATTCACTTTACACAGCAAAGTCATTATTAGCGACGATTATTATTTACACATATACAGCCATTACCAAGCGTCGATAATGACCTACAACCTAGAATGTAATTAAAATTAAATTATAACTTATTTACGTCACAGTGACTCAACTGCCTCTGGATGTAAGCCGTATTAAAGTTAAAGCAAACAGTGACTGGTGTGTAAACAAGACTATTGACATCGCCGTCACGAAAATATTTAGATTAGCAGTTTTGTTCGTCACATTTGCGCCCAAATCGCCGAACCATTGCCAATAAATTTGGCAACAGCGAGAATGCACGCGAGACACGCCTCAGCACTCGTGCTGTCGTTACGACACGTGTGTCCGCGGATGAGACTTGACCAGATCTTTGTATCTCTTATTTTATTACGAAACGTTGAACTATCATTACAGTAACTTATATCGATTACGAAAAATTAGTATCACGCGAGATGCAGGAAAAAATGGAACTCAATGCAATAAAATAAATGTTTATGAGTAACAAAGAACGTTTTTCTTTTGAATGAAGACAATGCTCTCGATTTTTTTATCCTATACTCCTTGGAGTAGCCCGAGCTTTGGCAGAACCGCATACCAGAGAAGTCATATGTTTCACTTGTATTCCGTTTGGCTGAATTTGTGTATTATTAGCGCAGCAGCTACTGCAAATTTCTTACGCTGAAAGACAGTGAAAAGTACAAATAACCAAGCGCGTGCGCACCGCAATCGCTAATGGACCTACCACACGCTCAAGTATGACCACACTTTTGCATGCGCATGCCGGTTGCACGGTGTACAAAACACCAACTACACGCACGTTGTTCCGTGTACAAACGTGCGTGTAGTTGGTGTTTTGTACACCGTGCAACCGGCATGCGCATGCAAAAGTGTGGTCATACTTGAGCGTGTGGTAGGCCCGTAAGAGTATTCGTCATTCTCTTTGTACGTGCGATCTCTATGTACGTAGAACCACGTGTGAGAGGGGGCGAGGAATAATCATCAATATTCATCATCAATAAAACGATTCTCATTTCCAAAATGAAAATTGTATGGCTTCCCCTTGTGTATGCATATTTTATGCGAAGAGTCGGAAGATTAGGTAGGGGAGAGAGAATTACAGGTATATGAGGACAGGGCCTATTTATGTTTTGGGCCTCCCATTGTATGAATCGAAATGCACTTGATGTTTTTGATAGATTGGCGGCAAAGATAAATATTAGTTTAAATATGAGGGTTTTACGCATCAAATTTGACGTGAAATAATTGATTTAGGTGAATGTTGATTGAGGTTATCATTTTTATAATTTTCATTGAAAACCTTCATGATTTACTTACATATTATGGATTGTATCCACGTAATTAGCGAGGTAGTAATTCTGCCAGAATTAAGAAATGAAGTTGAAATAGAGCTAATGGATTTTTCTGATGATAATGATTGCAAATTGAAGTTTTATTTTTCCAATCTAGAAAGGTTAGTAGCATTGAATGGCAGGCGCGTACAGTACGAATAAGGAGCATGACTTTTATTTAAAAATATATTTGAAAAAAAATCGAAATTATACATTTAGCTGGCAGAGTATTATGAAATATTAAAATCTAAATAATATGTAAATCATTGTGATAGGAATATTACGAGATATATCTCTTATTTGGGTTTCTTTTCAAAATATATGCTTAGGAAAAAGTCATGCTTTGTTCTCACTGCTCGCCCCTGCCGAATGGTATAGTTTTTGTACCATCGCCATCTCAATAACTGCGTTGTATTCAAAGAATGAATGAATTATGCACTAATACGATTTAATTGTTTCGGTGAAGTAAACTATACCAGAGAAAACTAAGACTTTGTATAAACCACGCTGATATTATATACTGATATTATACCTAAACCAATCTGATACAAAGCTTGTCTGTTTTCTCAAATTAATAATTATGTCCAAATGCTACAAACATCAAAAATAAACTAAATCAGTTTTAATTTATATGGGTATGCATTATAAATACTGAGTAGCTTGTTGGCGTAGTGGTCATGATGCTCGCCCAGTGATATGGTGGTCGGTGGTTCGAGCCCTCTGCCCAAAATGATTTTTTTAGCCTAATATTAAAACTATTATTGTTATTTGTTCCTCTGAATGATGGTGACTGTACCGCCCGAAACGTGTGTTTGTAGTACACAATTTGGTTGAAAAGAAATGAAAGAGTATTGTGCTAAAATCATTCAGGAACTCGGTAAAACGGTGTATTTTGTTATGAGTACATAGTAAACGATAGCGTGAAATAGTTATTCTATTCTACTAAGTGGTTCGATTTTCCTCGCAGCCGAGGTCGTCAACTCCAGCCGTATATCGGCAGAGGTGATTGTCTTCTCTTTGTCCCGTCATTTAATGCGCGATAAATATTTGTCGGTCAAACAGTTTGCCTCGAATCTGGCGGGTCAACGATATGGCTGAAATCAAGGCTATCGCTTATTGCATTCGCCGTGACGATTCGACGAGTGCGCTGAAGAGTGATACACAATTTTAAAAAGATCAAAGGTCCTTTCCGAACAGGTATCTTGAATTGGGAACATGACGAAACTCAAATTAAATGTATTTCATTGGTCTTTTCCAAAATTTATTTAAACTGTTTGTAACATACTCAAGCATGATTATGTGTGTTGTTAAAATGTAACGTTTATTAAAATAACACTTTTGTTTTCAAAACATCGACTACACTGCTAGCCGATAGTGTACAAACCATTTTATTATTATCGAACAACGAATTTACGGTGTCCATAGAGGGGTTAAATCAACACCACTATACACAGTGTTGGTTAAATACAATGAAATAAGTAAATATTAAACACTGCTAAATTCCAACGATTAAGAAATACATATATGTATGTTATGACGCGATTTTCAAGAACTATGTATGTCATTATAATTATGGAAAGGATGCATACCATCTGATTAAAGTTAAAATATGTGTATTACTCAAATCATTACTAAAGCTTTAATATTTTTCACTCAAATACTTTTCAAACATAGCACAATATATTTATTCAGCGGTTAGAAACGGTCATTTAAACAACTTTAGAAATAGCGATAATAAATAATAGGTATATGTAGAACTGCCGTAAAGCCGTGAAACATCACGGGACATAATAATCATCAATAAGGACACTTGCGTGTAAACCGAGCCGCGTGCTGATTGACGTAGCAAGCTCGGGCGCCCGGACTTCATTAGCGGCTAGTCATCATCAGTGTAGTTGTTGTAATTCCAGCCTAATTCAAGGGAGTTACGGAGAGACAGATGGACATTCGGATTTTGGTTAGGTTATTGATGATGAACTTATAAATAGTATATAAGTATGTACCTATATTACTCACGTATACTTTGAGTTTAATTTTCGCTTTTATTTAATTGATTGCATTTCGCGAGCGCCTCCAAAATTTATTCGAAATCTAAAATATTTTGATGGCGCGTACATCGACCCCGGTACCTCTTACGCACTAAGCAAATAGGCTGATTTTTTTGTGTTTGAGATTTGAGAGATGATTTCATATTTAATGGTATGTATTTTATAAAGTGGAATAACCCAACACTAAATTGATTGACCAACCAACAAGAACTACACCAATTGGCAAATAAGCAAAAATGACGCATCAAATCTAATAAATATTATTCGAATCAGATTCTACTCTTATTATTAATTTATACGATCAACGGAAAATTCAATAAATCGCTTTTCGGCAATGAATTAACGGAACAACCTACCGAATTAATCGTTAGATTAGGTCAAAAAACATTAACTTAGTTGTCTCTACGTGAGTTTAATAATATTTATATATTTTACTACGAGAGAATAGAACCTCTAACCGACAGGTGAAGCAGTAAACTATGAATAATCTCTACAATGATAAGGCCAAATCCGTCAATAATACCCGGTTAATATATTCATGTTTTTTTATTCAGGTTTCATTTCAACGTTTCGTGAAAAAATAGCGAATAAATTTACAAGGGTGCAATTCTGCGAGCTAACGAGACAAACATAAATATTCATGGAGTTGCACAACAACATGAATTGATTACATTCCAGAAGATCACCATGGGTTTGCATAAAAACAAAGGATAATTTCTCGACTCACTTTTAATCTGACTACTGCCACGCCGACGTGCATCGAGACACGGTGCCGCTAACCCACGTAGTAAAAAGTTCCCGCACGCTTTCCACCGTGACTTCCGGAGCGATGCGGGGAAACGGACCGTTTTGCCGGGTGTCCGAGTGCTGGATGGGAAATTCAGGATGCGCGGACAGAGTTGAGAATAACAGTGCATCTGCGCAAATAAAACTTGAATGCGACTTGAATACTAATGGGCAAACGGACATCGTGTGTGAACAAAAATCCGGGATATAGAATTGATGCAGTTAAGAGGTAGGGGGAACGCAGTTATTATTGAAGAATGCTAAGAATTGGAAAGCGAAGCAGTATATGTTTTTTATTTCAGATGAATTGATCTGTATCGTAACGAGCATCCAGCGTTAATTTTGGCATTTTTAATGGCACATGCCAACCGTGCAATGCCGCAACGCAGCACAGCAGTGATGTAGCACGGCAAGGTTTGTAACAAAAGGGCGTTGTGGAAAATTTATAAATTATAAATTTAGTACAGAACAAACATAACGGATATTGACGGTGTAGGACGCAATTTAAGTGCATCATATACAATAATTTGACTTATATAACAGTATATTACTCAGGAATAATAGAACATAAAGTAGTACGAGTGGTATACATACATATATATATATATATATATATATATTATGTCGGCTCGTTAAAGTACTTTCGGTTATGGAAAATAGTATGTGTCCGGTATGTCGTGTCATTGCTGGAAGGGTACATTACATTACTACATTTGATTGGACATTTATTTGTGTTAATGTACTGATGTGGACAGCCCCTTTTTTTATAAATTGTGTTAGCATCGAAAAGGAGATTTTACAGAAACACTCGTGTCGTGTTCGTGGATACGTAGCTGCCACTACCTACAAACAAGTAGGAAATCGGCAATAACGAATCAGATCATTACGATTCAATAAGTTAACTGGTTTGTTTTACTTTAATACCTTAATACTTAACCGGTCGGGTGCCGGAGCGCAGATCTGCGCGAAAACTTTTGTACCCTCTATGTGCCGGAGCGCAAATCTGCGCTCCCTAGACACGTATGCGGATTCGGGCCATTTTACCCGCGTTTATGGGTTTTAAACTTTGTTGTATCTCAAATTTCTGAATGAATGAACGAGTTCTATTTGTCAAGTAACCTCATTTGCCGAGCAAACCGGACAACAAATCATTCCAAATGTTGTCTTCGAACCGCGCATTAATTGTGTTATTTATCTGTTAAAAAGTGTTATTTGTAAAATAAAAAAGTGTTATAATTAAGTATTTTTATATTCTTTGATATATTTAGAACGAAAATATTGAAATATAATATCTTTAGTGTCATTGCTTCCATGGTTTTATTCCATAAACGTGCGTACATTTCTGACAGTAAATTTCGTTACTTATTTTCGTAATTAATGTATAATTAATTATTGTACAAGTAATTATTGAAACATAAGTAATTATTGAAGTCTGTATATTGAGAAACCAGAAACTGGAACTTTTTGGCGATTATTGTTGATTTTTACATGAATATAACCATCACAAAAGTGTCTAAAAAACAGCAATCGTGCGCGAAATTGCGCGGCAGACGGTACATTCCGCGTTACGTACGGCCGGCATCCTACCGGTTAATATAACAATATTTAGTGTTTATATGTCCCATTTTCAAATGATTATTTTATTATATGTATTTCATTATTATATTTTAAGCTCGGCACACATTAAATAATACCAAGAGGTCAGAGTAGTAACATTTTATATTCTTGAATAATAAATAACTCACATGACATTCAAACCGGGTTATCAATGAATGATAAGAAACAAATTAGCAATGATTCCTTCATTTTGATTAAAAGATAACGAAAGCTTGCGCCCGAACGTCTAGTTTTAATTTATTATTAATCTAGTTTTACTCAACAAAACCCAAACGTACAATGAAATAGTAAAACGCTTACGCCCAGTGCCTTCGAAAATATTGTTTCCTAATTCAGCAGTCGTGCGTCAACTAAATCAACAGATAAATATTATTTGAACAGAAAAGTCGGTTATACGTCTGGTCTTGTCAGAATGCCAAACAAAAAAGGGGTAATCAATTTAAAAAGTATTTATTAGTAATGGGATTTATTTTTTTCTCCCAAATTATATGTTTAGATAGAAGTCTCACTGCGCCCGCCTGATGTACGCTTAAAGTTTGTATGAGAAATCTGTCAAACGTCTATCAATTGTCAATATATTTCTATAACTATAGCATAACAAATATATAGGCTTTGAATTATTATTCGGACACTTTGGATGAAGAAGTTATTAGATGTATACAGGATGTCTCATAGCTAGTAGCAAAAACTTTTCAGGCGGACTCCAACCTTGAAAATGGGTCGAAAATGTTCAAGAAACCATTACTGAATATCAATAGTTATGGAGATATGCATTATCAGGGTTTACTTTTTTTTCAATATTTCCGACTTATTATTTGCAGAAAGTTGAACTATCATTACGGTAACTTATATCGATTAAAGAAAATCATTTGCTTCAATACAATTCAAATAAAATGATAAAAACCTTGTTTAAAAAAAACTATTTTTAAGTTTTGCAAGGTTTTTATCATTTTATTCGAATTGCATTAAAGCAAATGGATGTAAGTTACCATAATAATAATGATAAATTTTTGCAAAAATAAGTCAGAAATATTTAATATATAAAAAATGCTAATTTTGACATTGAATATCTCCATAATCATTGGTATTAAAAATTAGGTCACGGTTCCTTGAACATTTTCAACTTATTATTAAGGCAGGAATCCAGTTGTAAAGTTTTTGATACTTGCTATGCTATGACACAACCTGTATAAACCAAACTGATTTTTACCAACTCGTAAAATAATATTAGTATACTTATTATATAGGTATATCAGTGGTGGCGAAAATAGGGCATGCGTGCCATAGATGGCACGTGAACGATTTACAGATTCAACTTCTTTCTAATAGATAACCCATGGATAGGATATTGAGACACTTATTATCTTTTACGTATATTAGTTAGTCATTATTTTCCGAAATGAATTTTATAAAATGCAGTTCAAGAAATACATTGATAATGGATCCACTAGGGCGTGACTATATTAATATGAGTGACGATATTTGAACTACATAGATATAAAGCATTCGGTATCGAATGTACAGCAGTCAAAATCTCATTAATAAACAAGTGATATGGGTTTTTATCGGTTCATGTTTATGAAAACTTTGTGTTAACTTACTTAATAAATAATAAAATATATTTTTGAAAAAACTTTTTTTTTTCATTTTCAGTAGGCCCTTCCTGAGTGAATGAATAAAGACTGAACCAACTACAGAAAAGTGAATGAATCGAACCGTGTTGTTAAAGGATGAACCGATCCTTGCGTCATGTTTCTAAGTAAATAATTATATATAATTGCTGATTGTAGTTATTTAAGTTTTAAAAAAATGCGCGGCACGTCAGACGGTCCGTAACTGAAAATTGAGAACTTTTAGCACGCGCACGTAAAAAGGTTCGCCATCGCCTGTATATAATATTTATCACGTCAAAATTGACGAAGTGTATAATGTTATACAATATATAACACAAACCAATAAGAATATGCCCGAATCTCCGAGATTAATTAACATCGTTTTGTTTGACTGTGAAACGGTAGGTTGTAAATTGTTTTTATCAATACCTAGATGTTTTATTGACATTACAGATAAATAAATGTTGGCTGTGAAATGATTATAACGATGCTTGATTGCGTAGTAATATAATTGCATAATGTGCTTGTGTGGATACGCTTCGCGTAGATACGAGAGTAATCGAAGAATGGCCGGCATTAATTGCAATTAATTCCGTTATCCGAACGCTGGCAACATTCTTTCGAGAGAAATGGGTCTCTGGTTGGATCTTGGGTCACGAATGATTGCGCAACATGTGAATTTCAAAACGGTTCGTGCCGCGACTCGCGGAGTGCAAGGTGCAGCATTATAAAAATATTTTAGAAGAATTATTGTCAGCCCCTTTTAAATGTCGCAACTCCGATAAGCCAAATGAAATCCAGTTGAAGAACGATTGCAATCAAAGGCTTCCGTATGTTGTACATTCTTAAATGCAATTTAGAATATTCTATAAATGACAATAAATTTTCGAATAATGATTGAAAAACGAAGTTTTCTGCTACACACACAAAAAATCTGAACGTAATAAAATAAATTTTAAAATTTATTATGTTAAAACAACAATGTATAAAGGCTGTATAACTATAAATAATTTCTAGTTAAATAAAGTCACAAGAATATAGTTTAGTAAAATATTTTCCTATATTTATTCGCCTTGTAAATCATTTAACATGATCGTTATACAATATGTAACAGAGCTAGTCCACAGTACTTTAGAGGTAGGTTCCTACCTAAATTATAAGTCGAAAATGTTTAAGCAACAATGTTCTAATATCAATAGTTACGGAGATAAGCTATTTCAATTTTTTTTTTTTTTTAATACTTCAGACTTGTCTTCTATAAAATGCTGTACTATGATCAAAGTGAGATCTCTTTTCATTTAAGAAAGACAATCGAATTAGTATGTGTAAGCCGTGCGTACGGCGCAAATTGTTTCGTTGCCTCAACTCAATGTCGAATAGTTTTATCATTGATAATTGTTATCAGAGGTTTACGAGCAAACACGTTTGGGTATACATACAAAGTACGTCAAAATAAAATTCATATAACTAAATACAAATGACCTTAACAAATAATATTACAGTATGAAACCTATACTCTTGTACTTGATGCGTGTGACAAAATAAATGAACGGCTTATTAACTAATTATGACACAACTCAAGTTTCACGAACATGAAAAGGGTGGTACTGTGTCCCGACAAGTCGTGCATCTGATTACACAAAGTGTCAAAATACTGAGAAAGTTTATAAAGCAAAAAAATATTAAGTTTTTGAAAAAGAGCACTCATAATATTCGTATTTATAATCTGGAAAAAACTGTTTTAGCTGCAGTTATTGAAAAAATCGACTGTGGCGACAGTAACTGGAATGCATACACTCGTATAAACATGTTTTTTTTAATTTATAATATAAAAATCTTAATTTTAAAACGGAAAATCTGTTTGATAACAGTTTTGATATTTGAACAGCTTATTTTCAGCTCACAACGTCATTTCCATCATGAGCTATGAAGCTTTGAAATATCCGTGTCACTGTCAAAGAATGAAACAAGAGGCCATATTATTTTTTCAATTGTTCAATAAGAAAAAAATAGTGTTGAAATATACTGAGAGACAAAATAAAAGGTAAATTGGATTAATAGATTTTTAAAACATTCTTCATGAAACAAAACATCAATATGAAATGAATAAATACGAGAATCCAAATTCCAAAAGAAGCCTGGTACTAAAGATATTGTTAAATAATTCGTATAAATTGGAAAGGTTAGATGCTATAAATAAATTTATCAAAAATAAATAGTACGTACTCACTTCTGTCGCAAGCCTAGGCAAATTTATTGTAATTTTAGTTTCAGAACAATACTTAACAATTCAGACCGGTATCGCGACACTGGACGGATGTCCGTTTCATCCACAATTTTCTCGATAAAATATTTATGAGTATCTAATAAATAGATTAATAATTCCTCTCTAAATTTTGATTAATGTTTTGTTATGAAGATATCAGTAGCTAGCAAAACTCTGCCCAGCGAATTATCCTATTATATGCAACAATAAAACTATGATAATTTGCGAATATTCTAATATCTACATCTCATTATTTATCACACGCTAACTTATCAACAAGCCATTTCCCGCAGGGGTAGGTCGAGCGAATACTAATGAGGATAACGCCACCCTCTTCTGTCCTGGCTCACCACTCTTGCTTCATCTACTTTCATACATCTTCTCATGCACGCTCTTCGATTGTTGAAACTTTTAACAGGGCTGTCTTCCAATATCTTATCATGCCAGGTGGTCTTACTCGGACGCCCTACGTTCCCTGTTGCCTTCAACACTCACGCATATTCTTTACCATCGTCTCAGCTCGTACGTTCCACTATGACCTATGACTATAGTTAAACTATTTTATTTACAAGCAGATTTAGAAAAAAACGAAGATTTATTCATTTATTTGTTTACGGGAAACTAACAGTACAAATAAAACTCAGGTTAGACATAAATATTAAGTAATAGAGACCATCTTACAAGTTACTACAGAATCAACAAATTATGTATTAATAATATTTAACAATAATAAATATTAACAATAATAATTCAGATACAATCAATTGATATTGTTGGTACACACAACTTCAGATTTTTTTTTAAGAAAGCTTCTTTAAAGTTGTTTCCTAATATGAACAGAAATATCATTTATATTGATCGAATATAAATATATAAACTATAAATTTTATTCAAATTTGAGCATAACAAATATTTTTTAGCTTCCTCTTAAAAGTTATTATATTTTTCTTCATCCCTAATGTCCCCCGATAGTTTAATATACAATTTCATTCCACTGTACACGATTGAATTTTGCAATCTTTTTTTCCTTTCTAAAAGGTAAATCTTATTTATTTTTTCTTCTTGTGCAGTGGTCATGTTGTTTTTTTTTAAACATATAAAATATATTAATAACCCGTAAAATAATAACTTTTATGACCTTAACCTTTCATAGGGCGTAAGCTAAAACTGGTCCCACCCATTTTTTGTCAATCTCGGTAACACGTGACCATCTCAAGATCGTTCATTGGTTGATAAAACGTCCAGCAACGTGAAGTTTGCTCCATATCACTCGCAACTATTTTTTATGTAATATGCCAATTTTAAAAGAAAGTTGCTCTATAAAGGGCTAATTTACTTTTTAAAAAATCACCGAAAATACATTTTTTCTTTCTGTGCCTTATCAGAGGTCCCCCGATCACTTGTGTGAAAACATCTCTATCTTGAACTGCCGGAAAAATTTCTCCACCAGTCTCAGTCCGGGAAATACAAAAAATAATTTACGTTGTTGGACTGTACACTTTCAAGGGATAGAATTGACGTACTGATTAAAATCTGATCGCAAAGCTCGGCCCGGTTGCTTTGTCACCTTTATTTTATAGCAGAACCGGTGCTATCCCACTATCCCGCTATGCCCCACTCTTCCCAACGTAGGGTATAATTAATACGTATTATTTTATGCATGCTGGCTTGTCAAATAACGTTGCAATTAAGAGGGCAAACGGAATTTATGTCAGCGACAATTAAAACGATCTGATGACCTCAATACACAGAAATCATACTTATTACGTTTTCCCACCAGTTCCGTATCGCGACGTCAAGAATTCAATGCGACATACCAATCCAAGAAAATTAAATGTGAGTGATAAAAATGTTAAATATAATATTCGTAGTTTTTTCTGTCGTGAGAATATAATGGGTAAACCAAACTCAGCCGATAATTTGAAATAAAAAGTGCATGTTTTTTTATCGAAGGTTCTGATTATGTGTGGAAAACAATTTCTATCACATTTTTGTACAATCAAGGCCCTATTTCATCAAGTAAAGCTCGGACGTCGTCCTAAGTAACATGATCGTTTCCGTAGCATTGGCAAAGACCTGAATTTTCAAACAAACCCAAAAAAATAATTCAGAGGCATTAAACTGCATAATCCCAATTATAATAATTTCGTTGTCTGTCCGTCCGTAACTTCATGTAATTAACTCAGTAATTTCGTTCGAATTCGCGGCTAAAAAACAAAATTAAACGGCCGGAGATGGGGCTTGAACCCCGAGCCAACAAACCCGAACCGGCCGCAATTTAACAATGTTGCTACCTGCGCGACCCGTCAAAAATAGAGTACATATAGGATTTAGCAAAGACGCGAACAATTTGTACCTATAAAAAAGATTATAGGGCGAACAATATATTTTCCTTAGGCACACTGGCTTTATAAACATTTTTTCCGAGACCAATGACTTCTCCGATATGGTGTAGTGGACTAGGATACCTGGCTCTCACCCAGGAGGCTCGGGTTCGGTTCCCGGTACCGTAATATATTTTTCTCATTGTATTTTTGATTTTATTTTGATGTCCATTTTATTTATAATATTAATTATTTAATTATGTTATCGCTAGAGTGATATTGTCATAAAAGGGCAGTATCGTATTTAGCTTTAGATACGCACAATCGCCAGGGTTTAAAAAAGTACAATTAACTGTCGGCAGAGGAAATATAAAAAAATGTTCAAATATTTTGATAAAAAGTTGTACTATGTCGTCAACTTCATTTTCACAATTTCACATTTCTAACATGAAAATATTAAAAAATAAAACGATATTTAAATAATTAATGGTTTCGTTTGAAACACCCTTTATCTTATACCTGATCACGCTAGCTTTATTCCAGAAGGAGAGAAAGTGAAATACCTTACGGCGGTCTAAAGGACTATATGCCTCTGTTTTTGATCATAATATTATACGAAAAAGTAGACAAAGGAAAACAGGTAATTGAATATTCATATCAAATTTCGCAGAAGCTTCGCATGTTCAAACGTTATTCGTCACTTTGCTATATTATTCGTTGTATATTCATTTATACTTTTACTTTAATATAGAAACAAACATCAAATTAAAATACAACACGACTTTTCATTCAAAAAACGCCATACGATATTTTTACGACAACAATCTGACTATCGCAAAAATAGTTCAGACTTCAAAGGCTTACCTCAGAAATTCCAGTGATGGCGCGTTATCCAATTTTGCCACGGCAGTCTGGTAAGTTAACGAAAATTTTTGACCTTATATGTAGTCTCTTTTAATTGATTAACATTTTTATTCCATTTTTAAAACAATCCGCTTTTTATAATGTAATAGTTTGAAATAACTTTATGCATCTACCGCTAGAGGATTTCGCTGGTTCGAATCCCGGTAGCAGTTAAAATATTTTTTCATTAATTTGATTTTTCTGTATGTTTTTTTTAATTGATTAATAAAAATTTGTATAATAATTCACAGAACTTTGTTCTGAATTGTAACTTCACAATAATAATGTGTTTTCTTTAATATTTCTTTAGATTGCATCCATTTCCCGTAAGCGATAGTATTGGCGCGCTCAGTCAACTTCGGGAAACAGTATCTTGTGAAGCTTACTTGTGGACGTGAGCCCATCTTTATATTACACATTTCATTCGCGTAAAAGCACGCATTCACAGTTCCTTATCATAAATAATTAAATAATAATCGGAAACCAAATAGTATAACAAACCACAAACAAATAAAAGTCTTTGATCAATTAAATAGGTGTGTATTTTAGTTGACATTACTTTTAGGCGATAATCACGAATCGAAGATATTTTCAGATACTAGTTGCAGATATCGGTGATTGACACACAATTTGCGATTGTGATCACATCACTAGCAACTTTAACCTAATGGATAAAATGTTTTATAATTTTGAGGTAAAAACACATTTTTATGCCAAGATAATCATTAATTAAGATAAATTATTAAATGTCTCACACAGACAAACTATTTATATGACAAAGTATGCATGGAAATCTTCATTGGGCGATTACAGAGCTTATAGCCTGTCGTAATGCTGGCTCAAGTGATCAGTTTATACAACGTAACCACCCAAGACCACAAATCTATCAAATTTAGAAAATTCTATGTATATATAATTTATGTTATTTCATTTACATTATCACACAACTACGTTATGGCCATCTAGGAGAATTCTATAATTTATCTTAATTAATGATTGTGTTCTTAGAAGAACTAAAAAAAATTATTGTCAAGCAGTAGATATTTGAACCATAGCTTTACGGTTCTATTTTGTATAATGTATTCTCAATGTCGGCAGTATTAAATTATAAAATAAATAGTGTGAAAACTCTTCGAGCACGTTACGCCGAATTGTACATTGTTATCACAGTTCGCGCTCGGCGACTGAACCTGACCTAGTGTAGCGTATATCGCTCGCACATTTCGCTCGCGCGACCTACTTTTTAGTTAACTTTCTTCAAATCAACTGATTGTGGAAACTTCCAACAATACCTTCCTTCGGGGTGCCGGAGTTTCGGAACATTGTAACGATAAAGATAAATTAATTTGTGAAAGAAACAATAATTTATAATACGACGCAAACATCCTAATTTACCTTTACGGCACTACATTGTTTCACTCGATTCTTTTATAACATTGCAGAATGGAAAATATCAGCTGTCACTGATCAATAAAATAATTAATTTTTATAACTTCTTCTTCAAAAACAACAAAATAATTTTGTGGTGAAATTATTAATATGATTAATAAAACAGTATACAATTGTATCCTGACGAAGGGCCGTGGGCTCTGAAACATGTTGATATTTTTTAATACAAAAGTGGTGAAAACTAATTTTAATTTTATTAATTATATTAAATTTATTTTACATTTATTATTAGGTTTGATTTAGGTGCCTTACGAGGGTTAGTTGCGCCCACTTGTCAGTGTAACTTCTTTATATAAAGCAGCGCGTAATTTATGACGGCAGCGTTGCAAAATTTTTCCTTTTCCTTTCTTATTTCTCGGAGTAATTAAATTTTCTTTAAGTTAATAATAATTGTGCAAAAAAATAAGTATTTCACAACCCTGCAATATACCGGCGGCATTTTTGTTGTGTAAACACATACACGCGCGAGATATTCGGATAATATGCGCCTATATTTCACGGTATAGTTACAATACACTTATGTGATTTTCTTAGTCTAGTGACGTGTTTCGCTACGGTAATTGGGCCTCATGACCTGGCGCCACAAATTGAATAAGGTAAAACATTTTATATATATACTTTCTTATATACTCGTCGATTTTTAAGGTTCTTGACAACCTACAAGGAATCGAAATTAAAAATTTAACTTGTAATAACTTCCCGAGATGTATCTCGGGAATAAAGTAAATAAATCAATGTTCAAGTAAAATTATGAGTTGCGGTGTGGAATCTAGAATATTTGATTTCCAAAATTCGAGATTCCGCGTACGGAACTCGAAGCAAACCACGAAACTAAAACGGCTTAATTACGTGTCAGTTTTCAGACCATAATAGATTATTACAAGACCCCTATAATTCATTTCTGCGGTTGCACGGGGCTTTTGAAGATATTGAATTCTGACAATAACGTACGGTTATTCGAGCGGTTAAAATGTACTTAAAATATATATTTATATTTTATACATAGCATTCCAAGAATGCGTACATTATAGTATATATCGTCCTTTTAGAGGAAAAACTCACTTAATGACATAGTAGTAGTTTTGAGATAATGATATTTAAAATCCAAAATGTAATATTAAAATTATTGAAAATGTTCAATTATGAATTTTATAAATAGACACGGAATATTCACTGATTTCTACCTGGAATAGAGATGGAAAAAACTAACCCATAAAAAAGAAGTTTTTATTATACTCCCTTTCTCATTTGTATTGTTTCCAATTTGATATTCTATCAACATATTCCTTTTGCTTTAAGTACATGTGGAAAATCTATTCCATGTATATTATTTTCCTTAAAACTTATAGAATATTGAAAACGTAATAATTGGTATAGGGTGGCACATCGTCGGCGAAACTATCTGATCGGTCCCATGGCGCGAGTCAGACTTGTTGAAACAGATTTCGCGAATTCTCCACGCGTCGGGCTCCTTTCTCATTTGTATGGTTTTGAATTTGAATTTTTTTTTTGAAAATTTGAATTTGAAAAAACCGTTAAAATTTCGATAAACCCAAAATTATACTATAATTAAGTTTTTAAAACTAAAATTTGATCATTTTTATCGTCGCCAAAAGTTTGCCTGCAAAGTTTCAGCTCGATTGGATCACGGGAAAGGGGTTAAAAATCGATCAATCAATCGATCGAAGCAGACAAGCCGATAAGCAGACGCTACGAGTTAAAAGAAAGGGAGTAAAAAATTTAATGTTTGTATTCTTTACTCATATTGGCCAGTATTGCGGTTAGCGAGTTTTAACTCTAAAGGGCGATATAAGGTTATGAGAATAGTCCCAGTTTTATGGTAAGTTCACAAGCAAAAATGTAAAGATACCTAATTCAATAAATTCCTTAATTATTTACAACGGTTTATGATATTTGTACCCTGTCAATAAAGTTTTCAATGAGAAATGGGTTAATCCGGTATCGACCTAAATAGCTGGGCCTGAAATGGTAGTCCCTTTGTGGATTAAACAGGATTAAAATACTTCGAAAACTTCTCGTCGTTAACTTTTTATCAGTCGAAAATTTTTATTACCAGCGAGATTTTCTATCACAATTGAATAAAAAGCATTCCCATAAATTTTATTTTATGAGATTTTAATTATTAATGAGATACTTTTGTTTTGCTTTTGTGATGCTAGTAAGATAACGCAATTTTTTATTGTTTACTTTAAAAAAAATAAATTGTTTACTAGTACATACATTATATATTATATTACATGGTTGATACACGCTCGAAGGTAACACATGCTTACTTACTGCATTGAAGAGTTCGCTCTACTCGCTTTCTAATGTCACGCGTCACCTGTTGATGACCTTGGAATGCACGCGCTTTTATATTTGTGCGATAGTTATATAATATCATGCTCATTTTGCAACACATAATTTTTTAAAGTGTTTAACCACAAAAAGTGTATTCCGTTACTTTTTATTCCCCTAATTGTATAAAGGTACCCCTGCCTCAATGCCTTTGTAGGACTGTCAGGGTTATAAAGGACCCGTTATATAAAAATAATGTTTCTATTAAAATAATATATCGCACCCCTAGAACAACACCGCCACAATCCCAAACGTTCTGAGTAAACCGCAATTGAAGTTATCGACATTTTTTTACTTATTTGTCTCAACATTCAGTTAAAATTATCTGAACCGAATCTTTGAGATAATATGTTTTATAGCCATATTTAAATTTTGTTGTAGTAGGGGTGTGCAGTGATAACAAAAAGCATGACCTTTTCCTAAACATATATTTTGAAAATAAATATTTTGAAATACCAGATATATCGTGTAATATTCCTATCACAATAATTAACATATTAACAAAATTTTATTTATGTTATTATATGTGTACAACCACTAAAAATTACTTTTTTGTCTACCGGTTTCGAGGCGTAACCCGTCTCTTCGTCAAGACAATCACTACACTAGCATGTAAACATATTAAATATTAATTGTATTATTTGTATGTATCTACTTATATTTTTTATTAATTAAACCAAAATGTTTCGGAAAAACCTTTCCATCGTCAGGGTGTTTTACAAAAAAAAACCCTGACCATGGAAAGCTTTTTCCGAAACATATTGGTATAATTAATAAAAAATATAAGTAGATACATACAAATAATATAATCAATATTTAAAAAAAAATGTTAACATATTATATTATTCATATCTTAATATTATTTCATAATATTCTGCCAGATAAATATTTAATTTCGATTTTTCCCTACAAATATATGTTTAAGTAAAAGTCACGCTTCAATGTTCTTACTGCACGCGCCTGTGTTCCAGATATTTTGAAAATATTTAAAATTGCAAACAGCAATAATTCGTAAAACTTAAAACATTCTACATGTGCGATACAAACTAAGATATGGTAGTCTTACATTATCATAAATACTGATCAGGCAATTGATTTGGGATTTAGGCTACAGCTAAAAACGATCATTTTTCAGTTTATGGCAGTGTTCCTAAGAGTGCAACATGTTTCAAATGTACCTACTTAACGTTAGATAACTCTTTTTCATTGTTTCTATTTTTATGAACTACTAACTGCTTGGTTTTGTGTAAATACTTGTTCAAAAACAATATATCAAAAATGACTTACCTTATAATTAAATATAATCCATTGTATGGTACATAAAGCACTATTAAAAACTAATCACTTGGTATTAGTTGTATTAAATTTTCACAAAATATCACCACTTTTAATCAGTTTCACTGACTGGCGTGTTATCGAAGCTAATATCAAAAGTAATTAACTTTAAATGGGAGTATTTTTGATGTAAACGTTACGTAAATACATGTTGCAGGCACACACTTCCACGGCGGGAGAACAAAGCACGTTTTAACCAACTTCACAGCACAAAAGTTGTTCCAGTTCCGAAACACCTGAAACAAAAGGTAAATATAAAATTAATTAACATTTCAGTAAAATTAGAAAATGATACACTCGTAGATAAAATTATCACCCGACGCTAATTGACAAAAATTACTAATGGATTTATACAGGGTTATTTGGAAAACATTAATAACCTAGCAGGACTATATTTCTGCCTTAATTATGCGTCTAAATTTGCTTTTTTTTCTCAATATTTCTGACTTATTTTTTGTACAACGTTATCGGACTTATATTTTGTACAACGTTACGGACTTCATTACCATTACAGTAACTTATATCAAATATGAAAAATTCATCCATTTAATAAAAGTAAAAAAAACTTACAATTCCAATTCGAAAACATTCCAATTGGAATTTCTGCAGGATTTTATCGTTTTATTTAACTTGTATTGAAATAAATTATCTTTTCGCAATCAATAGAAGTTACTGTAATGATGGTTCAAAGTTTTGTAAAAAATAAGTCATAAATATTGAAAAAAAAGCAAACTTTGATGTCGCTTATCTAAGAATGTTTCATATTCAAAATTGAATGAAGAAGACTTCCCCGAAGTTTTTGTTGCTAGTTTCGAGACACCCTGTGTATGAGTCGTTGATATCAATAGTGTAACTATATTATAAAACCATTTAAATGTTATATTTTCATTAGTTACGCATGATCAATTTGAAAGTTCTGTAAAAACGGGAAACGTATAAAGCTCATATGGACGAAAAAATACAAAAATAGCTATCAACTTTATATTGGGATGAATCATAAAAACCTTTTGAATACACACTAGGAGACGCCAGGATAAATCTGTCAATTTTTTATTAAATCTGGAATATTTTCGGTAAATTTCAAAAAAGATATTTTTCAGAACATTTTGAGTATTTTATTTATTTATACTGAATTTAGCAACCCTCTATGTTTCCGTGAATATATCGACCTTATATGTAGTTCTTATTTTAATTTTATTTATTACAACTTCACAAATATGAATGTGTTCTTGAATATATAAAATATATTTCAATTTTGTAACGTAAATACTACTATGAATTATGTTCAGAAAATTGCTACACCACAATAAAATATGTTTTCATTAAAAAATAATCTATTTACGTTTAAAACAAACTCGATCTCTTTTTTATCATTTGTTGGTGAGTTCATTTTCAGCTGGATATCTCCGAAAGATGCGCGATAATCCTTGCGGGAGACATCGTACGCGAGATTTATTTATGGATCGCTATTTTTAATTCAGAGCCTGATGAAAATATGCGCACGTTTGTATATTATATTTTAGAATATCCGTACATTTATACATACGCGCGTGATGACTGGCGAGATTAAAGGATCTTAGGGTACGGTAAAGAACTTACTGTAGGTATCTTCACCGGGCGTCTGAGAAATGGGGGGGTTGAAATACAAGGGAAACTAATCCTAATTAAAAAAAATATTACAGCAGGACGGTTCCGAGAATTTCTAGAAGCTTCGTCAAAATTATATGCATTTTTTTTTAAATTTCAACTAGGGTATAAATTAACTGATTAAACTAAGTATATAAATTTTCGATATTTAATAAAATATTTTTGATCATATTAAAAAAAATGTCAGAGATAAATGATTAAAGTTTTGATAACATTAAAACAATTACACACTTTACACTTCAATTTAGAAGTAGGAACGTATTTTTATATTTTAGATAAGAGGTAATACTAAATTGTAAATCACGTTGGTTCCTTTTTAGTAGGAGTCCGTTTGATAAATTTGTTAACAAGGCTTATTGATTTACATCCATAATACTTAGATCTACATAGATTAATGGATCTACAAATGTGAAACAGCTGTGTTAGTTAGTTGTGAATTAACAAAGAATAACAACCTTAGAAACATCAAACGGCCGCACACAAGTAAAAAACACGTATCCCGCCGCGGATCACACTAGTTATCCACCGCTCGTCCACTTAACACGATTTGTGCGAAATCTTGAAAAAAAAATCCCAATTTTTTTAATTGCCGACCCCAAAATGTTGGCTATCACTGATGAACGGTATTAAACATATTACACCACAGACTAAATTAATGATATTCCGCTACGTTTATACGCGGGCACGGACACTGAAGTGAGCAGCACGGACGGTCCGCCTCGGACGAGTGTCAGCCATCCGTGAAACGACGATAATGAAATAAATATCCACTTCACACCCGCTGTAGCGACGTTTCGCACAGATACACATACCCGTGCGCTGCGAAGAGGCGTACCGACCAATCAACGCGCGGAGAAAGTTGGTGAAATGCCCCGAGCGTACACAAACAGAGCCAAGAATATTGTGCATTCATTTCCTACGGTATTACACTTTAGCAAGGCTGACATGGTAAAATGGCGACGACATTATGTTTATACGAACGACTTCTTTTCATATTGATATTCGCACAAAAAAACGGTTGATTTTTTCTTAACGGCTTTTATCATAAACTCATGAATTAGCATAGGTGAAATCATTGAATTAAGATATACATATCATCAAACATAATAATTTCGTCGTCTGTCCCAGTAACTTCGTGTAATGTCCGTGATTTCGTTCGAATTCACAGCTTAAAAACACAAATTAACGGCCGGAGATAGGGCTTGAACCCCAGGCCACATAACCCGAACCGGCCACTTCACGCGTGTTGCTACCGCCGCCCCTCCGTGGATTATCAAAAACATACTATAAATGTATACTAGGGCTTAGCAAAGATGCGAACTAACGTACCATCATTTTGACGGGTTACAGCTAGTTCAAAATAAAAACGATTTCTCGATGCGTATGTTTACAATTTACATGCTCAACCAAGGAAACAACAGAAAAAAAATAACGAGGAAATTGCTATACATTCCAGTGTTTACCGAAATCAGAGCCAAGAATTGTGAATTAATTTTCTTTAGTACACAGCAGCAATAACAACAGGGTTGTCAGCAAAATGACAGAAACCAATGTGAGCTGTCAGGCAGTTTTGCCCAAATGAAACGGAACAGAACAGCGATATCGGTATTTAAAATCATTAAAGTAAACTCGTTATCCATGAACCTACTCATGTTTTGAAAGGTTAAGAAGAAAAAATATTAATCGTGATGCGGGCATCTACATCCGTGCTAAACAAAGTGATTCAAAAAGAGATACCATCGCACTATGAGAAATGTTTATTGACCTTAAAATTCAAGGATATCACACGTATCAAAAATTCATGGAAAATATTCCCGATTTCGAATCGTGACTAACCGTACGTATTTTTTAACAAATGTTACATACAGTGAATGCGATAAATTTAGTATATGTACCAATTTCTAGACAATATATGCTTTTACGAGATTTTAATATTTTATCAAAAGTATCAATTAAACATTAAAAAAAAACTATCCTAGAAAATGTATTCATTTTATAGACAATGCATACAGTAAATTATTAAAATCGTAATATTTAAAGCCTTAAACATAAAGCCTCTTTTAAATATTATTTTTTTATTTTTTTAAATTTTCTAATAGGAGAGAAACATCTTATTTGTAAATTTTGTGGTTGCTGTGTACATCTGCTAGTAAAGTGTTGATTTAACTCGATCGGTTTTAGTTTGTGCATACTTTTACTAGATCAGGTGTGAAATGTATTCTTCAACTAGTAAATGATTAAACGCAATGTAATTTAAACATTTACTTATCAAATTCGGATGTGTACACTTTACAAGTTAATTTTACATATACAGAACACATTTACCGTATCGTATACAATTTAAATGTACATCAGTGATGGCCCGGATGGTTCACACCGGTTCGCGTGAACCGGTTGTGAAAATCAAAATAATTTGGCCGAACCGTTAATTATTTTTAATATTCAGAATATTTTGAATATGTCCAAATTTTTCAATAACACAATACTGGATTTTATCCCTAGGGGATATCATATGGAAAAGTATGTATGAAAGTCTTTTTGAACGTTACATTGTGTAAAGTGATCAATTAAATCAGCCGTACGATAGATCGTAAGCCCTATGAACACCCAAAAAGGCTTCCATACCTACTTTCCCATATAAAAATATAGCTTCGTCTCTATGAGACATTTACAATATATCTTGATTATTAATATGCTTCATAAATTGAGAATCTTTAAAATTATTTATTTTGGTACCTTGAACGTTAATCAAAATATTCGAAACAATTGATTCCCAAAAAAGTTATACCTTATACCATTCTTTTGAACAAGACTCTTAAAACATGATAAATAAACATAGTGATTATGACTGAAAATGTATACAAGGTTATTTGGAAAACATTAATAACCTCGCAGGACTATATTCCTGTCTTGATTGTGAGTCGAAAATGTTCAAGCTATTATGACCTAATATCAATAGTTATGGAGATATGCGACATCAAAATGTGCATTTTTTTTCGATATTTCTGATTTATTTTTTGTAAAACGTTGGACAATCATAACAGTAAATTATATCGAATATGAAAAATTCATTCCCTTTGATAAAAGTCAAATAAAATAATAAAAACCTTAGGATTCCGATAGGAAAACATTCCAATTGGAAATTTTTCAGTGTTTTAATAATTTTATTTAACTTGTATGAATTGTGAATGAATTTTTCGTAATTGATATAAATTATACGAATGAAACTCAAACGTTTTACAAAAAATAAGTCAGAAATATTGAAAAAAAAAAAGGCAAACATTGATGTCGCCATATCTCCATAACTATTGATATTAGGTCATGATAGCTTGAACATTTTCGACTCATAATCAAGGCAGGAATACGGTCCTGCGAGGTTATTAATGTTTTCCAAATAACCCTGTATACGTGCAAGGAATGGGAAGTATATGAGTGGTTAACAAAATTATTTTAACACACCGGTTGTAGCAAATCACTTGTTTAATTGGTATATCACATATATTTTTTTTAAATAAACTCGGCACTCCGCAATACATACAATAAACTCGGCATTCGCTAAAGTACATATATATATATCTATATATATATATATATATATATATATATATATATATATATATATATATATCTGGTGTGTGTGTTGTGTTCATGAAGGGAAAGTGTACTGGGTTGCAAAGGCAAACCACCGTGGATTTATAATACTACGAACCACAACTATTGATTGACAAACATATTATACATATAAAATTGGAATAAGCAATCTTGTACGACACAAGAAAGGCGTCATGGCCTTGAAAATATGATAAATAGATATTTTTTAAACACATATGTGTCGTTTATTTCGTTTTCTGTTTTGGCACCCCTACTGTACAAACATATGGTCCGGGACTCCGCCAGCGGTGAACCGGGATAACCCAGTTAGAACATATGACCGAAATATAAATATACACCCCGAGAAGCGTCGCGGCGCCGAGGCGAGTAGCGGCGCAGACGCACAACGCAGCGCGGCAGATAATGTAGACAACTGCAAAATAAGATTATATTTAGACAAACAGTCAACATCTCAACAGGCAATCAACCAGTCTTTAGTGCTATCAATTCCAACATTTCAAATACATGATTATAAGTGAGTAACGTAAGTTGAGTGCGCACTTTTAATATATCGGTGATGCGACAACGCGGAATGGTACTTAAAAAATAGGTACACTAACTTTTTTAAATTAATACATATATTTGACTAAACTGTACTGCTTCAATCACGACTAAACAATGAAACTAGCAACTTTTTTATATACATGAACGTAGGCTAAGAGCCAGCGATCGCCAGACTCACGTTATAATATCAAACCTGAAATATTTTCTGTAGATGTACCTACACTATAGTAGGATGGTTTGGATATTATGACATTTAAGTTCGGGAGATTTTGGCAGATAGCAGGTAAAACAAGTACTAAAAATGTGTAAGAAAAACGTTTCAAAGAAACAATTCTGTTCAAACAACACTAATGGGAAGTAATAAATATAAGGATGAGGATGATATAAAACTGTGATATTATTGGTAACAAATTATATTTGTGCACTAATGATAATTTTCAAAGGCGGAGATTCCAGACATCATTATTATGTATATCATAACAAATATGTTAGAGATATTTGTTATATGTTATATATTATATGTTATATACTCAAACCTATTTTTTATTAAGAATAATGATGTCTGGAATCCCCGCGTTCTGAGAATCGTCTAGAAATCCAAAATCTATATAGCATCTCTTTCTAATACTTTTAATATAAATACAAGTTGTTGAATGTAAAATATTTAGATTGATAAATGCCCCCATAAGGCGAAAGACTTCTCAGAAAATTAAAAAGGTAGAACTTAAAAAACGATTGTTTTCAATGGAGTTCTACAAACTTACCTCTGAAACAATAAATTTGTTTGATATGTATTATATCAGGACAACTCTTACCCCGTGACGAAATGCTGTCTATGTCTAATCCACACAAAAGGAATTTGTAGCAAAATAGCAAAACTTTCTAAAGCTAAGGGACCCTGCGCCCCGGGTCTTCTGACCGAAAATGACAAAGAAAAAACAACAAAATGAGATCACTGCGCATTATTCGAACAATGCACGCACCATCCTGCGCATTGCGCACGAGATGCCACACTTGGTGATCGTGAGGGCATTGTAGTGTGCTGGAGCAGGTAGTTCTGGGTTTTAGGACAAAAAGTTCATTTCAAAGGGCAACCCCGGTGACTTTGCTGCCAGTTTCATGGAGTGTGGACTGACGGGTGCAGGGGACTACAGCTTATGAAGAAATTGTAATTAAAAAAGTGGTTATTTTAATTATTTGTAAAATCGTTTTAAGTTCAGTGTTTGATTAAAGTGCAGAAATCGTTGATTAATAGCCGTGAATAATGATTAATAAACAGAACGATTTTCATATTAAATCTATTAAGAGTATGGCATCGCACATCGCTACATAAAAAAAAAACATGTATAACTAAACAATCCTATCCCCTGATAAAGTGTTAAACACTCTTTTTGACTCGATTTCGGCTTGACGCGTTTGGGAAAAATTCGTTTAAAAGATTATCAACTTCCAGAGTACATAAAATTTGTCTAATACTAGGTCCGTTTTTTTTAATTTAAAAATGCGCGCCAAAAGTAAAAAAAATTGGTTATACTTCATTCGAAAAAAAAGTTCTGATCTACACGATATTGTGTTTGCTTTTACGTTAAATTATTCACAGGCTTTCAAAATGAAATGTCAAGTAGACAAAAGTGAGCACATTCCACACCTCCTTTTTTTCTTTCAAATGATGAATTCTTTGAGTCAAGATAGATTGGTTTTTAACGCACAGGCATCGAAAAACTCGTAGAAAGATAGAAAGAAGTTGAAAATACTAAAGGAGAAAACATTATTGACTAATTTGTTGTAATTTTTTTGTTTTTTGTGTCCTTATCATTTAGAAAAACGAACACTTATGTTATAAACCGAAATACCACTCGATACTCGATACGGCCCTGAATTAATAATACATAAGTGCACGGATTCTAGGGAGGATGATAGATGCTCTAAGCTTTTTTCCTTTATTTTATCGACTGAAATAGTACTAATATAAATTGATAATAAAAAATTATTAGCGTCATACTATACATCTAACACTGAGCAAATGATACTCATTTCAGTGATGTCTCAGGTGACAAATAAGATTGGATAATAAATATTTAAAATTTTATAGTGCGTGATCGTTCTTCTCCTCAACAACAAACACTACAAAAATATAAATCATAGCATGTATATAGCACACAACTTGCGCAACTGCACACCGAGGGGACACATTGCGCAACATTCAGGTAGAAGGAGTTTTTGCTCCCTTTGGACGCGTGGGATACGTTGAGAAAATAAACTCTTCGAAACTTGAAAAGTAGGCATTTCGTGAATAAGAAAGGTCGTAAAATGAATAATATATCGTTTTGGGAGCCGTACTACTCTAATATGGAGCTTGACAATATGGTGGGTAGATGCGTACAATAGTCCCTTAAGGTGTTATGTGAATTAGGAATTTGACTTTATTAACTATCTAACCAACCTTCACGCCGTTTCCATGCTATGGTAGGCAGACAGGATAGAAAGCCACATTCTTCTATCTTGGCACAACACTTTTGCTTCGGCTACATTCATAGACTTCTCATGCATGCTCTACGGTTGTTGAAGACAGGGTCATCATCCAATATTTGTTGTATCTGTTCAGGTTTTTCGCTGGTCTACACGGATACGCTCTCCATCCCTGTGCTGCCTTCAACGCTCGCCCCATATATTTTCTTAACCATCCTTTCCTCGCTCATACGTTCCACATGAGCAAAACATCATGTTTTGACACATCAGCCCTGATCATGGACGCTGCAATGGGATCCGAATCCGAACACGGCAGTGTATCCCAGAAAACTCAAACCAATTTTTTTATTTAATTAGTTTTTAGTAAAATAATAAAGTAATCGTAAAACTTGAAGACATTTTTTTGATATTTTAATTTATTTTCGATAGGTACTTGACTCGAACAATTCTTAATGTAGCAGCACGATGCCAAGTTCTCCACTGCCCACTGGATGTACGGAAGAAGAACGAGGAATGTCGGTTCAGAATACAAACACAAAATATACTTTGCCAATGTGTTATCTGCATTACACGACTTCATATTATTAAGGGCACAAGGTTGATTTCATTTTATCGCGTCATACATAGTTTTCATTTGAAATGTGTCGACGATAAGACAGAAGGGTCAAAAAAACAAATTATTACTATCAACATGATATCAACACATCAGTACACGCGAGGACGGCGAAAGTATATGTTCGATCTTTATGAACAGGACCAGATGACCACTGAACGTACACCCACTTCCTCCCACACCTTTCCACGGTAGGTAGATTAGTTGCTAAGGTTAAGTAGGTTAGTTGAAGTAAATTGCGTCCACAAAAGCAATTTCGGTGACCGTACTTTCGCGGTGGCTAGACCAAAGCTATGGAATAAACTACCCAATAAATTGAGACAAACGTACAGTTCAAAAAACAACTAAAGACGCAATTATTTAGACAATAATATAAAATCCTATTACAACACTACCTAATGTTTTCCACACCTAGTATGTACTTCGCGAAAATACCTGATTCTTCTTAGCACTCCCAACTATAATAGTTTTGAATGTTAATTCCATTTTTTGCAGGTCATCTAGTGAATGAGTAATAGTAAATAAGTTTTTTAGCCAGTAAATTGTTTTGTAATATTTTTTCGTGTGAAGCGCCCTAGAGGTGAACCCACGGCCACGAAAACAGCGCTATATAAATGATCCAATTATTATTAGTATTATTGTGCACGCTCTACTAAAATATTGTATCTATGACTTTGACAGAATATTGCTTGAATTTGGAACATTGGCTGCCTTTGTTCTGTGTGGGCCCTTTCGTGCGTGATCGTACAAGACCTGATACCTGATTCTGATAAGGGAGGAACCAGAGCCGTGTCGACTTCTACCTGGATCCGAAGGGAGATAAGGCAAGAGCGTGATTCCCTTCATCACTGCCCGCTGACCGCTCCAAAGCCCTGATTTAATCCATCTCTCAATAACTTGTCCAAATCCACAATCCGTGTTTAAATAGTATATTAATTTACAAAAAAAAAGTTACTCGATAAGTAGACGCCTTTCACCTTAAGAAAGACAATCGAATTAGTATGTGTAAGCCGTGCGTACGACGCACTTGAATTCGTTGTGTTGGTGTTTATACCCGTAAAAATCAACACAATGAAACAATGTGCGTCTGTCTTTCTTAAATTTAATGGAAAGAGGTCTACGTTACTAGGCAAAAGTCTACGTTGTAACTTAGCGTTCAATCATTTTAAATAATTTTAATATGGTGATAAACACATTAATAAAATGTATATGTACATTAATAAAATATAACTGTGGCATGATAATTGCAAATAAATGTTTACTAAGTCTGTATTGAGATAGGTGACATAGTAGAGCGGACACGGGCATATCTGGTTTACATAAATTATTATACATCACATCAGAAGTTATATAAATGTAAAGATACTTTCAAAGTGAAACATGCATTTTGTTTTATTATTTATGTAATCAATCTAGCGTGTGTATGTATGAGATATACACACATAATTATATACATGTCCTACATACAACACGCTACGAAGCAAGAACCCATGAGTCTTTATTACCAGTAAGAAAAACACCGAAGTAACGTTTCTACCAGATCTAATGGAATGGTATGGCATATTATAATATGTAGTTAATTTTACAAAATATTATTACGTATCTGTTAATTTTCGTAGTTAAAAAGTGCACAAATAATAAAAAAATCAACAGTTAATAAATTATATTTTTAAATCTTCCCACCCTCGGTAGGATTTTGAATATCTGTCATCTGTAAGAAAACGATTATGTTAAATCGAAAATTATCCAAGACACAAGCCGTTCGAAAACTCATAATAATCGAGAGCACCGAAATACGATCTGTCGCCAGATGTCACGTGTGTCGCGGTAATGGTATTTAAATATTATTTAAATATTTTTTTTAATTTCAGGAATAAGTCTTATTGGGTATTTTTGAGTTAAGTGGTTAATTTTTATCGCGAAAGATTAGGTTTTACGAAAACAGTGGTTTTGCCAGTGCAACGGCAACCGTAACATTGTTTGTCAAGCGGTTATTGTTTTTTTTTGCTGGTTCCAAGGTGTTAAAATAAACGAAGAAAAATACTTGTCACACATTATTTCATCGCAAGGCGTGGTGTGAATATTTCTTTTTTAAATAATACAATTTGAAGTTTCTTAATGCCGTTTCTTCTGAGTAATTCCAAGCCTTTCTCACTAGCTTCTTATTATGCTAAAACTGAAAGCTGGTGAAGAAGACATATTAAAAAAAAGTCATTTAAGTAACGCGTTTTTATGAATGACTTGAAATAGACTCGTCATTCATCGTAAAATCTCAACTAATAAGTGTGTTTCTACTAATTGCTCCACTGACGGGAAATGTGTTGCTTCTGTAGACATACTAAAATTAGCCGAACAAAGAGGAACGAACTCTTCATATGTGGGTAATGTTTCAGGCTTAAAATACCTCCAGGGAACAAACAGGTGCGCTATAAAAGTTTACACAATGCTTTCGGTTTCGGGACAAGGAAGGACAAATGCATGAAAATAAAACGTGTAGCAGCGAAGAGGTCATTGATCAGGAAACAAACTAAAGGATACGATGACGTAACTCTCGCGAGGTTCCGTGCGATTTTCATGTTCTTCGGAGAGATTCATCAAACTGGTCGGTATAAGATTAGTCACGAAATGAGTCAAGCGTTAGAAGACGATTTAAAAATTACTTTTCAACATCTCACCCTCTTACTGTTCGCGAAACGTAACGAAGGGGTAGGCAAAGCGGATAGAATGTCACACCCTTATGTCCGCTTTCTTACATCTTTGCAAGCACGCCGTTGACAATCGAAGTTTCTTTGATCCGTGACCACGAAATGAGAGCTAAATAACTTTTTAACGAGATTTGCTCGCGATTGTTAGAAACAGACAAAATCTCAAGCCCGTGTATACGACGACAGCTACGGTCAACACGTGCACACATGCGTTAGCTAAAATAATATATCGCACCCCGAGGGTTACACAACTTAAAAAAAAAACATTTTTGAGTTAAGGATACCACATTTTCTTACATGGTTAGTTATACTACGTACCAAGAGATCCCCTTGGTGTGATTATTGTTTTAAAACGAAAAATATACATTTGCATTTGATACATGTTTCTTTAAATTGAGTGCAAGAATAGTCCTTTTAAAATGATATTTTTACTGCAAAATATGTCACTTTATATATTAGAAATGTGCCATTTATTTAAGTATTAAAAATAATTTGCCACTGTTAAAGATAATTATTATACAAAATTTCAAATTTTCAGAATTTGTATTGTAAGAAATATGAAAACAATAATGATATGTTGTCGAAACGAAAACAAAAATGAAAACAATAATAATAATGTCATGTTGATATGCATACAGCATCACTCTTGATGCTTGCACTTTTTGAATTATGACAACAAAACATTTCAAACCTCAGACAGAATGCATATTTTAGAAAGGTGATACAGTCTTGCACTCAGGGTGCGTTATTTTTAGAACTATAAATTCTGAAAGGTTAGATAAAAGAAGGCATTGAATGACAAATATGTACCTAAGCCCTTTTAACAGTTGCGTTTTCGTATTATAGTGCTCAAAACGTAATTGAAATGGTGACCGGATTTTTGCGGACAGCATTCTTTCAACCGAAATATTTCGAAAAAAAATATTTTTTTTGAGTAGATTGGGCTTGTCTGGAATAATCTGCCTTATTCTCTTTAAACGACATTGTTACAGTAGTAAGACAAAAAGTAGATAGGGCGTACGTGCGAAGTTTCTGTGCTATGCGATAAGTCAAGACAGCTGTCTAACGTCAGGATTGACGAAGCGACAATGTTTTATAATGCGGTCAAGACATGATTTTTACACGTCTTGGCCGCAATGGGGGCAGAATCTATGTCCGGAAAGATTGGGACCGCGTTAATCTGTCTGCAAATTTCGTGTTCAGAAAAATTTTGTCTTCAAAAATCACGATGAGAGAAGACCCGAAATATGGCCCCTGGAGCGTACATCCGCAGATGTTAGAAAGTGAAATTTCGAGGACGCAGATAAATTACTGGTCATTTTGTTATTTTAAACGTCTGCCTAAATAATTGCATAATTCAACGCAGTGTCCACTGGCCGTCTTGTAGCTCACTGCCCAATTGGCGAGCGTTGGAACAATAATGGCGATGGTGTGTCAGTCAGTGAACACGCTCGAAAAGCGTTTCAGTGTAAAATCACAAGCCAAACGCCTCAAGGCCGAAGAAAAAGTTAAAACACGTTGGCCGTGTCGCGCCAACGTGTTTAACTTGGTGGTGTGCTGGTGGTAGATTCACCCGATCACTGGATTGTTATATAAAAATCACAGTAAGTGCATATTTACATCGGTTTACAGCCTGAGACTGTCATCAAAACAAAAAATTCTTTATGTAACAATGTTTTTCACTAACGCTACCCTAGATGGCGCTGTTTTCACATTAATTCGCGACCGAAAATTCTCTATGTAACAATGTCCGTCACTAACGCTACGCTAGATGGCGCTGTTCACACAGAAAATAATGTTATTACATAAAGTTGTAGTGAAGCGAATGAAGCGAATGAAGCGAGTATGTGATATAAGTTACTTTCCTGATAGCGCGACGTTTTACAAAAGTCAGGTTGAAAATATTGGAAAAAAAATCATATTTTGTCGCAAATCGCTTATCTCCATAACAAGGACATTCTGTGCTATTCTGAAAATAGCAATATTGGGATGTCAGATCTTTATCCCAATCTTGACAGGCATGTATAACATTGTATTGCCACCAATTTCGATATTTTAAGTTTGACATGTTTGAAATAAATGAATTCAACCAATCAGAAAGCTCTAAAACGTAAACAAACGTTAAGTTATTCACAATTACGAATAGTGAGCTTTCCAATTGATTGAATTCATTAATTTCAAACCTGTCAAACATAAAACGTCAAAAAAGCGTCACAATTTATACAATAACTGTCAAGATACAGAAATAGCAATATTGCTAAGGTCAGAATACGGATGATCGTTGCTTGAAAATTTCCTACTCAAAATTTAGGCAGTAAAGTATTGAGGACTGTTACACCCCGTTTTAGAACGTGGTATTGGAAATTTAGTATCTTTGTAGACACCATCACTAGCGGGGGTGGCACGATACACGTGCCTGAGATTATTTTCTCGACAATATCAATTTTCTTCCCCGAGATGTCTTCACCGCCTCACTCACATTTCAAATCTCCACCAAATCTGGATTAAATTTGAACGTGGATGAAGGGTGTGGAGAGCATGCAAATTTTTATTCGGCATTGAATTTCCGGCGATTACGCCTTTAAGCCCGAACTCACGAACAAAACCCAATAAACCTTTTGCAAAATAAAACACGTATCCGATCCTTAATTACAAGGTTTCGGGTTCGTGACTCGAGAAAACGAAATCGGTAAAAAACAATAATTTTACGTATTTAAAATAAATTATAGAAGTCTCCACAGAGACGAATTTATTTATGTGGGAAACGTGTATGGTAGTCTTTGTAGGGCGGCCCAGGGCTTATGACCTATGTGAGCTGGCTCAAGTGATCACTGATCGATTGCCGGTAAGGTCACAGTATGTCTATGTGATTTACTCAAATTTGAAAGGTTTTGTTATGTGTTTCGTTTCAGTAATTGGCGTGTTGAAGCGTTAAAAAAAGTCAGAGCCACAGAGTATAAAATTGTACAGGGTTGAACTAAACCCCCTCTTTAGGGAACTGGGGCACAGTGGAAGTAGACCCTCCTCGGGTATATTTAAGACACATTTATAATCCAGCTAAGGAATTTATCCTTAGGAAAACAAAAACATACGTTGAAATAGACGTTTTTTTAATTTTTAAATTTCGTTGCAATCCGAGTCTCTTCAAATAAAAGTATCATTCCGTAATAAAGCGCCGACTTATGTATAGGTCTTTTATATAAGCTTGCAGTTGAATAATGTGGGTGCGGTGCGTAATGGGAACCGTACGTGGACCAAAACGCGAACCAGGAAATATCCCATGTTCATGTCTATATATTTTGGTGGTCTGAGATCACAGCTGACAAAAAATCTCAATATAATAATTTCGTTGTCTGTCTGTCTGTCCCCGTAACTTCGTGTAACGTCCGTTCGAATTCACAGCTAAAAAAACAAACTAAACGGCCGGAGATGGGGCTTGAACCCCGGGACGGCAAACCCGAAGGCGGCAACGATAGCGATGTAGCGACCGCCAAAAAGATGCTATAAATATATACTAGGGCTTATCAAAGATGCAAAGCAATGTTCCGTCATTTTTGTCGGGAAACAGCTAGTAGTTATAATATAATGCGTAAACGCAGAGTAAAATACAATAAGCGCCAAGAAGCGAACGAGTAATGGCGGCGATAGCGCGGCAAACGCTGCCGGGCCACGCCGCGCGCAGTGTTGCCAGGTCGGGCAGTCAGGTACCTACCTACTCGGCGCGAAGGTCGCGCATCGCTCGAGTAGACACTTACAGTTTTGTGGCGAAGATATTTGCATTTAACTTTAATGCTGTATTAGTGCTATCAACGGTAGTATGTGCCCGCGTGTTTGATAAAATAGGACAGATTAGTGCATTTTTACTATCTTTCAAGGGTCAAACTCGGATAAGTGAATCGAATCTTGGATTTGACATAATCCAAGAGTATGGTCATTTTAACCAAACTTTTTTAGAGTAAATATCCTCGTTATATTCGAGTGTCGTAATTTCAAAACAAAACAGAACCAACGCGCAAGTACGTACTAAAGAAGATATTACACTTTAAAGTTTTGTCCTTAGATAATAAAGCCTATTAAATGTCAAAATGTATGATGAAATTACGGAAACTTTAAAGCGTAATAACAATTTAAATACTTGCGCGTTAATTCTGTTTTAATCAGTTATAATGACCACGATCTTAGATATAGCCCTTGGATTGTAATGTTTTTACATTTTTTATTCATTCGTTCAATGCCACTTCTAGGGAAAACTCGACGAAAACCAATTAGACTCGAAGTGTAAGTTGTATTGCCCTTTTACATATTTTTTTCGATAACACCATAGACCACCAAGATATATAGACATGAACTAGAGCAAATTTCTTGATACCACTACTGCTGGTTCCAATGCTTGATTTAAAAAATAATGAAATTAAATTGAATGCGGTCGCTTTCCTTGATCAAATTTTTTTTCGACAGAGTGAAGAATAACTAATAAGAAGTTAATGTAATGCTGGCTACTATGTGGTAGATATAATATATAAACAATCACTAAGATGGTTTGGCCATGTGGAATGTATGAGCGAGGAGAGGATGGTAAGGAAAATTCACAAGGCAAGTGTTGAAGGCATTAGAAACTTCCGCGAAAGACTTGGCATGATAAAATAAACCAAATATTAGAGGGTGCCCCCTTAAAAACTTTAACAAGCGAAGAGCGTGCAAGAGAGAGGTATGAAGTCGGACGAGGTAAAGCGGTGTGGCAGTGCAGAAGAGTGTAGTAGCGTTCTATAACTCTCTGTGTAAACAGCATGTTCTGAAGAGATCGAAATACAGCACACTTCCGGTTATCCTGGATCTGATTACCCGGGATGCGGATTAAATGGGCAAGTCACTGAAAAAATATTTTTAAAATGAAAATGTTCCACGTGATCAAATACGTGTTAAGCGTCGAAAATATTAGCTGTTCGTCGTATCCGATAAGTGATATCTAAAAACATTTATTTTATATTTATAATTTAGTTTGCTTTAGTGTCTTTGGGTTAGTTGCGTCCAGTTGTGACTTCTTCACAAAATATGCGTAATTTATGATGGCAGCATTGCAAAATATTTCTTTTTCTTTCATATTCCTCTGAGTGATTTAATTTTCTTTTTGTCGACATTTTAAGTGAAGTAAATAACAATTGTGTAAAAAAAATAATTTGATAACCCTGCAATATACCGGCGGTATTTAGTGAGCGCCTATAATACGAGATTATTTTCACCACCCATCTCGGATAATCGGGAGTCTACTGCAGTTGGTAATAGGAAGATGCATCAAATCTCTCATCCTATATCATGTTTTTTTACGATGGTTCTTGCCGCATCCAGCCAGGCATTTAATGGTGTGAATACGACACGTCTTGCCTGTCGTAAAAGTTGCATGTGTTCACAATAAACATTGGCGGTAACAGTTGGCATTGTTCTAGCAGTTCAAACTAAACAACATCTCTAATATACCACAAAATGCACAATAACTTTTATGTTCTAGCCCACGCTTTTACGTTAGTTTTTTTTAAACATTTACTATTGGCCGTCCAAAAGGTTATAATTGCCACTAATTATAATTAGAAGGATTCTTGACATTTCTGTACTAAAGGTACATATTTTGTTCAGAAAACAAATAAGAAAAAAATATATGTACGAGTATGTAACTAAAAATATTTTAATTATTATAATATAAAATTGAAAAAACTAACAATGTTTGTATAAACGGAACCGATATTTTAAACGTTTACCTGTTACGATACCATACTGTATCTTCGTCAGGACGGACGCACTATAACTTCCATAAATTAAATTTGTAAAAGGGTCAAGTGTTAGGTGGAGGTGTGGCCTCATTTCTAACATTTCTGAATTATCTCACCTAGAGGCCTGTATTATTTACATGTAAAATTTTAATGCCGTTTCCTTTTTTAAAAGTGTGGCCTCTCTCCAATAGTTGGTTTGCGAATTCCGAGAAATTATTATTATTAAGACATCATATATCCCGGAATGATTTAACGAATTTGCCTATGTCATTCTTCGTACAAAATGCGGGTCTAGTGCAATAAGGTAATTTTGCTTAAATTATTACATTTTTCAGAGAAATCGTTCTAAATGAACGTCGGGTCTTGTATACTAGTGGTGTAAGAAATTCCCACCTCGGAGGTTTAATTGCAATGATTCATCGGCGCGATTATTTGTCAATTATTTAAATCCGCTTTACGTATTCAGTTTGTAGTTTAGTCTTGATTTATAATGTTTTGTAAAAAGTGGGTGGGGATAAATTATATGTTAGAGGCAATTCCGCCGGTCATTGCAAACTGCTAGAAGTTCGTGGTATGAATTAAACATGCGCGGGTCCACTACCCCCCAGTTAGATACGCAGATAAGTACCTACCTAGTATTCCGTAGAGCGAACTGTATGCGGGATTAACGTAGAAGAAGACGGAAACCTGAGCACGATAGGAGATCTCCGAGGTGTAGCGCCCTTGTTCTAACTTTTTTTACAAATGGCGCTTTATAAATTATCTATTTTCATTTATAGATCCGAAAATGTCGTGTACGGAAAACTGCGTACACGCTGTACGTCATTCGTAATTCGCAATTTGAAAACAATCGTTTTATTCGTTTGGGTGATAAAAAAAAACTTGAAATTTAAAAAAAATAACTATAGAACTTGACTGTATAAATATAAATTATGAAAAGAAATGGGAAAATGTAAATATTTTTTGGAGAGGACTGAGCTAAATTATATATATATATATATATATATATATTTGGGTAACTTCTACACGCTTTTTTAGTCAGATACTAGATTTTTACAGGCCTGGAGCTGGCAGAAGAAGAATGAAAGTAGACTGAATACAGTGGAGATGAGATCCCTTAAACGTATGTGTGACAAATCCATTTATGATAGAGTAAAGAATGAAGATAGGAATGAATATAAAGCTGATATAAGCATAATTAATAGAATTAAAAAAGTTCACTCAGATGGTTTGGGCATGTTGAGTGAATGAATGAGGAAAGAATGGTAAGAAAGATATATAATGCGAGTGTTGATGGCGCCAGAAATAAAAGGCGACCGCGGAAGACGTGGCATGACAGATTAACCATATACTGGAAGATGGTCCAGTTAGAAGCCTCAACAATCGGCGAGGTTGCATACGTATGCGCAAGATGTATGAATGTGGATGAGGCGAGAGTTGTATGTCAGGACACAAGAGTGTGGCGCTCTATCCTCTATGCCTGCCCCCACGGGGAAACGGAAAAGTGATGGTAAGTAAGTACTAGATTTTTTTTAAATAAAAATAGAATTTTGAAAACAAAAGTAACAATTTTGTGTTTAGGGTTAGTATTTCGAAGAAAGATATGTTACTGTAGAATTCGGATAGTTTTAACAAAATAATGAACAATTTGAAAATACATAATTATAAATTTGATTAATGCACCGGTGTTTTTTCCATTAAATATAATTTTTTTATGGAATATAATAAAAGACGACATAATTAAATCGAAAAAAATGTAACAAAAAGGTATTCGCGCCAAATATTTAATAACTTAACATTACTTACCGATGATTGATAGATTAATGGTGATTAAAGAGTAATGGTTAAAGGCTATCTCCTAGGCGACCTCGGCGTATACCAGTTTTAACATCGAGTGAACCGAAGAGATTCCATCAAACAGATTGCTTGTCCGTGGGGCGTGTTATGTTATCGTACAGATTACGCGTTAGCTTATTTTTAATGTGCGAAAGGATATAAATGTGGTGCCTTAAATAACATTGGTATTCGCGTAATTGTATAATATAGTGGGTAATTGGACGTAGTTATACAGAAAGTATCCAACCCACAAAATATTAAAAATGAGCGGTTTGGACACCTCGGTACGATATCTTTATGTGCTGAAAACGTCCAAGCTCTAAACGATATAGTTTTTTGTAAATTTAATATTTTTCTTACCCACATTACGGCCATCAACGTTAAATTAACTCTTACACTAAAAAAAAAGAAAAGTGGTTTGACTGTTTTGTGCGGCTTCAAATGTACAAATCCTTGGCAAACAAAAATATTAGTTAAAAATATTCGTGTGGTATTGACGCATTATACAACTTTCTAATTCTACTGTTTCTACACGATGAAAATATTGTAAAAAACATCCAAGGGGTTGAACGTTTTCTACGCTTCAGATAATACCCCTTTCTTCATGCTTTATCAAATTCGTGGAACATAGAACCCGCATAGAAAAAATAACTACGTTTTTCGTACATTTAGACATTTTGTAGAAAGAATCCAACATGTATAACGCGCAATAACGAATTAACTATCGATGTATTAGATTTTTGTAGGTTCAAATTAATTTTTAGAAGACATTTTCTCAGCAGTTCCATGTTTTTTGGGTTGGATGCATTCTGCATAACTAGGTCCAATTAACCCCCACACCTCTGCAAATCAAGTCTTCGGGGAATCACCAAGATCAGCGTGAAATCTTACATCGAGACAAGCAAGGTCTGTGCTGAGTGGAGTTGTCGAAGCGCGCAGGAGTCTTGCAGATGAGAGCATTGCGAAATGCTGTGTCGAGATCTGTAATTTTTATTTATTTTTTAACGAACAGATCGTCAACAGGTCGTCGTCGACCTTGATGTACGGTCCTATTATGACAAGGTACAAAGAGTGAATATGTATTTTATGAACTCTTTGAAGATACCATAGTTACAAAAATTATTTTTTCAAGCCAAGCAAACAGCATTTTACATAGAAAAACAGCTAGGAATATAAATATGAGAGTCATTGAAGACAAAGGGTGCCCAAATAGTGTAGGCTATTCAGAATTAGCGATTCATTTAGTAGAAAAAAAAACACGCGTTTGACCAATCGTCGGGTGTAGATGTACTTCATAGAAATGACATAGATATACGTCTCAATAATTTAGAAGCCTTAGAAATAAAAAACATTAAAAATAAATAAAACTATTTACTTACTAACAACTAGATTTATCGCGTAGCCCCAATTCTAGATATATTCCCCTTCCAATTAACTACACCGACCCATACTCTTTCTCTCACCTAACCCCCACCACACTTAATGCTTTCTTGATTGTTTGTGATTCTGTTTTTGGTTAGTTAATATTCAACCCTGAGGAAGGCTCAGCTATGAGTCGAAACTAGTTGGTTAAACTCAATAAAGTGGTGTCAAACAAAGAGTTATTTTATTTAAAGAAATTATAAATATTGTCCAGAACAAGTTATACGAAACATAATATCGCCTTGCGACTGGGGCGCCGGATTCCAAGGTCAACGCGTTGTGTAGTACGATAATGAGCGATCTTCAGGGCAACACCGAATGTTGAGTTTTATTTATGTTTAATTATTATTACATGCTCGAACGATCGTCAATTATGTATATCAAAATTTCTCTTTTGAACTGATCCTGGGCCATGAAGAATTTATCTAGTTGTTATCTTAATTGCCGTTTCTGAATGAACTCAAAATAATTTCATTCTGGTAGAGGAGAGAAATATCTTAAAATAGAGTTATACTCGTAGCAATTATCTGGCTTGGAGATCTCATTAATCAGACAGGGATATTTATGTATATTTTATACGCTTATTGAATGGGGTGTCCATTAACTACGAAATAACTATCTATTGATATCAACAAATTATTTATATACAGATTGCCAATAGTTATTATTCATTTCTCATATATATTTTTTTATATTTTGACTGTCTACACTTTGATTTTTTAATTTGTTAGTATACAATTGTATCTTGACGAAGGTGCCATGGGCTCTGAGACATGTTGATATTTTTCAATACACAAGTGGTGAAAACAAAGCTCTTTTTTATTAATTATATTAATAGATCATGATATATTTATAGATGTCTCATAGAGACAAAATTATATTTTTGTATGAGAAAGTAGGATGGAAGTCTTTGGGTGTTCATAGGGCCTACGACCTATCGTACGGCTGTCTTAAGTGATCACTTTACACAATGTAACGATCACCATTTCCACACATGATAGAACACCACATCTATAAAAAATTTGTAATTTGTATATATTTAAGTTTAACAATCCGTTTCATATGTATGTTGAAATTATCATTAGCGCGATCGGCATCTATATCTTTTTCATTCCCCTTAATTAAACACAGAGATATCCATTTTTGAGATGAGATATCTATTTTTGATTGCAATTTTTAAAGCAATATCCTATGTGTTCCAGACCATATGTTTCCCATAAAAAATATAATTTAGTCTCTATGAGACATCTATGATATGTCTTGATTAATTATGTCCCCGCGACAAGATCCAGCGCTGTGTTCGAAAAAATTTGGAAAAAGTCGAAATATTCTGAATATTAATAGATATAACGATTGGGAACTGGCATGATTATTTGAGAAACTCTAATCGAATATCTAAGCCCTGGTGGATTTCTTCACATGCCGGTCCGTACGGAGCGTTAATTGGTCGGATATAACGGTGCTCCGGTCGTCTTCGGCGGCCGCCAGGTGGCAGGTGCGACCGGCACCGCTCCAAGCCTGCTGCTGCCGACTTCTACCGCACCGCGCGCCCGAGGGCCTGTACGGTTGGTTACCTACAAACTGGACATTTGGTCAAGCCGATTTTTTATTCGTGGCATTGTACAGTCGGCCACTGGCGAATCTATTAGTATTTTTTTAATTATCACAATAATATAATAGCGTCACGAGACGTTAGAAATCAAAAGAAGTTGAACGCTGTCTGAGCCTCTCGAAATTTATCGCTCGGTTATACTGACAACGACATTATGGAACACTCTGAAATTGACTTGAATCTCTCGTAGTATCTGGATGTTCCACAAGTATCTTGAAGCGTCCAGGCAGTTATCGTAAAATCTCGAAGGAATTTATCTATAAATCAAGGGCATCATGCGATGCGAGTCACTCATCCGTGACGTTAACCAACGCGATATTAGCAACGGAGCGCCGCGCAGTGCGACCAGCGTGTATTAAATAATTCTTACCTGCATTTTTCTACATGCGAATATTGAACTGAATTTTCTAGAAAGTGATTAAATAAAAATTTAAAATAATTAAAAATTTAAAACAAACCGCGCACGGTGTATACAACCGAAGGCATGCGTTGTTACATTACCGTCTAGCCTGAAGCGGTCATATAACTTTATCTCTTTCTACACAGTACATCCTTCAAGTGCCACGACCAAAACATCTACCTGTACAAGCGTATATTGTCAATACCCAATTCAAATTTTATTTGTATAATAAAATTTTAAAAAATCAGACATCGCAGGAGAGTTCAACCATCCATCATCAATGGTTGGATTTGCGGTTGAATTTGATAATAATATGTTTTGTGGTCAAATTTAATAGCTCGGTTCCATACACATTCCCACCATTCTCATGTTCTGCTATAGCATTAACACTTTGTTGTACAGGATACCTAGAACCATTAATCTCTTATTATTATTTTCCATTAATTTTATTACTGCGTGGTGTTGTTTTCTTTTCTTTTGAATTAAATAAACAATTGATCTTAATAGGTACCGAACCCCCAAAATACTTTCAATGATGTCATAAGAAACATGGTAATATTATTATCGATTATTACAATCCAAGTTCTAAATATTTGTATTTCAAATCCATGGAGAAAAATTATATATTTTTTGTAAATTAGGGTTTTTTGTTTTCTCAGAATTATGCAAGGAGAATTTTATGTAGTACGCGGCAACATGAGGTAACCTTAAATTTTAATAAACAGTCGGGCCTATTCCCATGGTTTGCGTTTTCATTTCAATCACATCATGACCGCTATTATATAACACTAGTCATACGCCCTTGAAAAATCGCGGAACATAATATGAGTATTATTAATTTATACATAATAAAATAAAAAGCTTGTCAAACGCCGAACATAGGAGGCGTAAATTAATGGTTTGCGTCTTAGCCAAACCCTTACAATGTGTAGTTTAGTATTTATATTATATTTTTGACGGGCCACGGAGAAGCCGTGGTGGCTACGTCGGTTAGTCGCTGCATCCGCGCGTTCGAGGTTCGAGTCTCTCTCCAGCCGTGTGATTTCGTTTTTTAGTTGTGAATTCCAAGTTACGGACTTACGGGACAGACAGACAACGAAATAATTACATTAAGATTAGATTGTTCGATATTTCTATTTGATATTTCTTGTAGAAATTTTACGTGTAAGTAAATAAGTTCGTCCAGTATATTTTTTATGTTACCAATATATTTAATCCCGAGAGTGGGGCGGATTATACGTGCATGTGAATGAATTTTTAATATTCGATAAGTTATCGGTAGTTACGGAGATAAGCGACTTCAAATTTTCCTTTTTTTCTCAATGTATTGTTTTTTGTAAAACATTGGACTATCAGTGCATAAGTTATATCTTATAATACAAAATCGTTTTAATACTTGTAAAATAAAGTTATCAAAACCTCGCAGAAATTTGAACCGGAATTTTTCTGCAAGTTACCTGTAAAGTGTTGTGGACTAACCTGAATGGAATAAACCGTAAGTCGCACACCACAGAACAGATAATATGAAAACAATTTTCTTCGATTTTTTAGTCTAAAACAATGATAATTGACCTGACCACATAACTGATCTCGCGAGGTTGTTCTCGGAATGCTTTACACGAGATGCTAATTATTTATTACATCTGGATTGTGTAATTTATTGGTTATTTACATTAAAGTATCATTGAAGTCATCACAAACAACCTGTAAATACTCTCCAACTCTAAACATGTTGAAACAATGTTTGTAGTTTTATTATATCCTGATTTTATTTATTCTTTAAGTGCTTGAATGTTTCTGGCGCTTCCGGTAGGTAGAAGGCCCCAAAGGAAGAAATCGAAAGGTGAATTCTTCAATCATGCAACACAGAGAGGAAAAGTGTTTACAAGTCGGTGGAGATCATTTCGGGGAAACGTAAACCTAAATAAATAAGTAATAAATTATATTTTCATAATATCTAATATATTTAATTCATTTGTCTCTAAGATGTGTAAGGATGGAGGTTGGGATAGGTAGTATTTTGAGCCAAGAACGAGCACAAAATGTTGTGAATCCAACATTATTGAGATGGCACGGCTCAGGTAAGCTGGTCACGATTGACGCAGATTTCTTAGATCGACCAGCGAAAATAGCGCTTGAAAAAAAAAACAATTGGCCGAAAAAGTGTCAGAAGACCTAATCCACGATGGGTGGATGGCGTGACGCTGAGAGGAATGCGAGGACGTGACGGAAAGTTTCTAGAGGAGGTCACAGTCCACACCGGAATGTTGCGCCACTGATGATGATAATGATGATGATGATGCGCGAATAATGGTTGACACTGTACTTTCAGGCGAAATAAAGATTTTTAAAGCCCCCGTTCTCCAATGCAATCCTAATCTTGAGGTGAAATTAATGAAGTGTAGGTTTAGTTAAACTACATCATTTGTTAAAAATACAAATACCTACTCATAAATTTTTTTTGAAGAAATACGTTTACAGCTAAAATAATGATACTATATTATAATACATTTATTATGTTGGATATTGCCACTCAAGTAGCCCTAAGGCATCTTCCTGAGTTTGCATGTGAGTGAGTTTTGATGCGAGTTTTTTAGCCGTGAATTCGAACGAAATTACGGACGGACAAACAACGAAATTTATAATTAAATACTAACATAATTCAATATACTATAAATGTATCTTCTTCTTCTTTGGTCTTCTCTTCTCCACTGCTGGATATAGGCCTCTTCCATACCCTTCCCTGTTGTTTATTAATAATCTAGAATTCAGTACATTTTAAGTTAGTAATTCTCGGTAACTGCATTCAAAACATTTTTTTTCGGAACATGGATATTGCTGCCTTTGCTTTTATACCCCACAATTACTCCCAGGCCTGTGTAATCCTTCGTATTTATCTCTTTTATATGGAACCACACTAATGGCCTGGTGCTGGTGGGAACGTGGCATAAATAAACAAATAAATAAATATAATTTTGGAGCAGCGCCATGTACGATTACAATAATTTTAAACATGCAAAGCGCGTTATCTCTCCGAGGCCCGGCGATTACCAACAGCTCTATAAACGGAGTCATGACCAAAGAGCGTCCTCTATCCTTGAGTTCGTTAAAACCAGTCACAGCGATCTTGAGACGTTCGACATTTGCCGGCGCGCTCCGGCTTGTGCAACTCACAGCTCTTCGGGACGAGACTTTTCGCCGCTTCAAGTACCCAACGAGGTACATCGGAGACATTGACAAGTATGAAGCGTATAGGAGTCTTGTGTTAAGAGGCCCCAGCACACGACTTTCGTATTTGCTCTGGATTTGCTAAATTTACCGTAAACTTATTAAATCATTTTGCAAAACCCATAGCTAAACAGGCTTTTAATCAATTTTATTATGATAGATCCATTTACTCTTGAAGCATTTCTTTAAAAAAATATGAACAAATATACTGTTATAACATCAAAAAAATTATTACCCCGAAACAATATTTTAGTTTTCTAGCAATAGAATTATCTTTGGTGCATTAATCTCGTATATTTTCAAATAAAAACTATATATTTTATTTACAAATTGATTAAGAAAATTTCACTGTCATTAATATAAAAATATTCAAAAAATGATACCTCATACTCAAGAATTCGAATTAATTAAATCGTATAGTCTGTTAAAATATCATTTTTCTTTCAAATCAGACTTCGGTTGGACAGTCCAACCGACCAAACAATCAAAGCATTCTTAAAATCGGCTTAATCCGTGGACGTGTATGTATCGCGGACCAAGTGATTAATAGGACATTATTTATAATGCCCAGACAGTATTAAAAATGACAACCCAAATCGGGTCATGTGATAAACAATTATTAAAACTGAATTATTTATTACACTGTCCAGACATTATGAATATTGCCAAGTGTTTGTTGGGCAATTTGATATTTTAAGTACATTTGGCGGGACGCGGGAACTGATAACAAATGTATGACGCACACTGACCAGGTTAGGTTAGGTTTAATGATTATACTGTCACCCGATATGTTCGATATTCGTGAAGTCACGTTGGCACAGAAATCGATTTTTACAGAATATTGTTTTTTTTCTTATGTGGCAACACTGATTTGTCTGTATCGAAATTTATCCTAACTTCCACAGTTTACCTTTCGTTTCGACTAGTCCGCTATCTCGTTGTTGAAGCGCCGCAGGATAGACTTTCTCGCCTCCTGCCCTGTAAATTTCGGTCTTGTATTTAATTGTGCATCCTATAAATATTCTCTCGTCACCGCCGGACAACGGGACTATCGCGTGTTGGTGGCCAACCGAGTGAATCAAGTGTTTGGTGAGATGACATCGGCGCCGAGAGACAAAGGTGAGTCGAAACGTCCCTCCCTTGCTCGACCAATACAGTCCATTTCTCGTGTCATCATTCCCCTTACGCGGCGACTCGCGTACACAATAAAATACTTTAACATAAAACACGATTATTTTATTATTCTGCCCGATAGGTGAAGGACATTATTTATAACGCCCAGTCAATATAATTATTTCAACAGTTATTATCATATTGGGCATTTTTCAAATTGGCCGTGCATTATAAATTATGTCCTATTAATCACTTGGTCCATAACATATTACATGCGATATAACCCTCGATAACGTGACGACACACATTTTCTGATCACTGTGTACGCACGAGGTAATAAATAAAATACTACTATTTATTTTCGGATATCCCGAAGTAGCCAAGTTCGAAAAGTGGGTTACCAACAAAACAGAAATAACAAAAAGTTACATCTTAACTGTGGAGGTAATTTAACGATCGCTCGTTAACGATACAAAATGTACGCATCAAGAAAACTGAGAAAGTCCTAACGATTTTCTTTTCTAATTATTGGAATGTGGGTGTGATTAGCAACGAAAAATGTTTTTAAGATTACCTGATGGAAATTTATCACATATTACTTTTGCTGTGAATTGAATGGCTTGTATATTCGTAAATAGAGGTGCTATGTAAAACTAATTTAAAAAATACTTTTTTAACATAGCTAGAAAACGCTGCCTTTCTATGTCTACAAAAAATAATTTAATTTAATTTTTGTAAGCTGTTACATGAAAAGCAATTTAATTTCTGCAAAGATCTTTCATATTTCGCAATTTCTCAAAACACGTTTAAAGTTAAGTATTTTCAATTTTTCATCTAGTTTTTATTACCCCTGTACTTTATAAGTTTTCCTTGGACGACTTCTTTTTTAAATATATATTTCTTAAGCCTTCATTAATATTTTATGGCTTGCAGAAATCATATTTAAACAATGTAATTTGAGCTTTTGAAATTACATGTATACCTCGTTTTTTGTAATAAAATAAAGTTTTCACGATTATTAAAAATAAAGATTATTTCAGATTTTCTTTTGCTTACTATTATCTCAAATTCGCCGCCTCACAAATGTGGCGCCCTAAGGCTTTTACTTGCCTTACTTTCCTATTAGTTAGGGACGGCACTGTCAGCACGATAGTATTATTATTGTATTAGATAATTCAATAATGAAGACGTCATGTTTCCAAAAACATCTAGACAGGGACATGCAATAAAGGCATATTATTTTTTTAAACGAAAGAACTAACAAGTACTCGCTTAAGAATGATCTTAGGTTTTTACGACTCCTCAGAATCAATCTTCTGGGGTATTATGCCGTGCTTTTACGACCTATCTGGCCATTCTCACATAAGGCTAGAAAGATCGTAAAAACGCGGCATCATACCCCAGAAGACACAAACCAGTAGTACGCACTTTTTAATTACTAGCTGTTACCCGTCAAAAATGACGGAACATTGGTTCGCATCTTTAAGGCCTAGTTATGTATAGTATCTTTTTGGCGATCCACGGAGGCAGCCGTAGCAACATGCGTAGAGCTGCCGGTTCGGGTTTGCTAGCCCGGGGTTCAAGCCCCATCTTCGACCGTTTAATTTGTTTTTTTAGCTGTGAATTCGAGCGAAATTACGGACGTTACACGAAGTTACGGGTGGAGAGACAAGGAAATTATTAGTTTGATATATAACAAGTAGCATAAATAGATGGAACGTCCTCACATTTAATTATGTACGCTTAAAGTTTATAATATGTGAAATATCAAGACATCTGTCAAATACTGAAATTCCTATGATTAAAGCGGAAATATTGGCTTAAATGTAATATTTGTACACTTTGGAAGTAGAAACAAGTGAATGTAGCCGAAGCAAAAGTGGTGTGCCAAGATAGAAGAATATGGCGTTCTATCCTTTCTGCTTATACCTGCGGGGAAACGGCGTGACGGTTAGTTAGTTAGAGTATACTGAGTGCAGTGGAAGTGAGATCACTTAGACGAATGTGTGTCCATTTATAGAGTGTAGAATGATAATTTAGGAAAGAATGTAAAAGTTGATCTAAGCATAGTGAAGAGAATTTAAAAAAAAGGGTCGCTCAGGTGGTTTGGGCAAGTTTAGCGAATGAAACAGGAAAGAATGGTAAGAAAGATATATGACGTGGCGCGATCAGAATAACCAGATACTGGAAGATGGTCCTGTTAATAATAATAATAATAATGCGTGTATTCCAGCGTAACCAGGTTGTTGGTGAAGGACCTGGTCCGCCTTATAGATTGCAAATTACATAATGTTATATTAAGGCACATGGAGAGAAAATATAAAAAGGAGGAAAAGGAAGAAAAAGAGAAATAATTAAAATAATAAAGAAAAAGGAATAAAAGGAAAAAGAACAGATTTATTATTGTTATTATTAAAAGCCTCAACATAAGCAAGCATGCATGCGAAGATGCATGAATGTGGATGAGGATAGAGTTGTGTGTCAAGACAGAAGAGTGGACGCCCACCCCCGCGGAGAAATGGCCTGATGGTGAGCAAGTAAGTATAAAACAATATTAATACTTATTCACAAATTATGAATGACTTAACGTTTGTTTACGTTTTAGAGATTGATTGAATTCATTAATTTCAAACCTGACAAACTTAAAATGTCAACATTGACGGCATTACAATGTTATACAACAACTGTCAAGATACAGAAATAGCAATATTGCTATTTTCAGATTACGGCCGATTTTATTTTAAATAATTTTATGACGTCAAAATTGATAAAGTGTACGATATTATTTAATTGCGGTCATTATTGTTAAGATAACGTAAACCAATGGGAATAGACCCGATTGTAAAAGTACCTTTATGCAGTGTGCCTCTCAATTATCTTCTAAATTGTCTATGACTAAATCCCTCCCGTCCCACTTTTTACGAGCTCGCTACACAAATAATTCGCGAAAATCTCATGACGCATGCTACCGAGAAACGGATTCTCGGAGTTGCTCATCTGAATTATTCCAAATATTCGTGATATAAATAACCATTACAGCTTGTATTCTTGGATGTACTTCACAATGATAAAACTGATTATAATATTGAACTTTAATGTTAATAAAAATAAAATAACGTAAAAATGAAATGTTAACGTACGTGAATATAAAAATGACAATCAAATAATGCTATTGTTATTGAAATGTATTAGATGCCTTATAGCCGCGTTTCGCATGAATGAAATTACGTTTTTTATGACTGGCTCTGATTGTATAACCACAAGGGGTACGTGAAAGGGTTTGCACAATCCATCTAAACCACCATAAAATTAAAATAATGGGTCAATAACCCTGAATCGAATTTATTTTCCAAGCTATGCTAGCTTGTTGTGTTTGAGTCATGTGTACACAAAGATAGGTGCAAAATATCTTATCAATACAAATACGCATTTGCCACTGATAAAACTTCAAGAATATCAAAAATAAAAATGCAATAATCATAACCGATCAAAATAAAATATCGACTGCTAAAGCATAACGTGTACGAAACAGTCGCGTTATGCATTGTCAGCATTCATATAAAATTGGCGACAATCGTTGATGTTAACAGAACCACGGTAAAATGAAAAAAATGTAGGTCAAGAACCACAACATAGGTACAGTAATATAATTTGGATTTTCTGGAAACTTTCAGCTACCTTCTTATAAATGTATGTAATTTGTGCATGATTAAATAACATATCATATACTATAAATGTCTTCATGAACATTATTTATCTGGAATCAAATTACATGAATCAATTAGATATAGAATATATCTATACATCGACAATATACTTGGACACAACCAGAAACTTTTTCAATCCGGGGAACTGCTATTACCAATTTCACCAACTTAACCATTTAGATTTTGAAATAATTAAAACTTTTATATTAGATGTTAACATAAGTATGAAGTTTCCGTCTTTTTAAGGTTTAAAATGCGCGCCAAAAATAAAATAAATTGGTAAAGATACTTAATTGGAAATAAACTTTTCTGCTCTGCAAGATGTTGCATTGACTTTTACTTTTCATTTATTATTTAATATAATTACAGGCCTTTAAAATGGAATGTCAAATAGACAAAGGTGAGCACTTTCGACACCTCCTTCTGTTCGAATGACGAATTTTTCGAGTCTTTATCGCGGAGGCTTCGAAAAACTTATAGTTGTTTTTGGTTCGTAGGACTTGAACGTTGGTAAGAAGTTGTAAATAATAAAAGTAAATACATACATTATTCGCCAATTTGCTGTCATTTTTTTGCGTCCGTTTCATTTGAAAAAAAAACGGACACAACTTAAATCAGCACTAATTTGTAATGAATACGAACTTTTTAGTAACACGAGCTAAGTGACGCATAGAATAAATAAATCCATCTTTTAATAAATTTGGAGTAGGTATCTTCCATAAAACTAATGTACATATATATATTTTTAATAAAAACGCATTTTATTGTGAAATTGCATTTTAAAAACGTAGTTCAACGAATTAAAAATAAATTACACACATTTTTTTTTTGTTTTGTTTAATTTGTGGATTATGCCACTCTACTAGACTACGCCTGTCCCAGAGTGGCGTTATAACACACAATTATAATATTTTTTCGAGTTCGTCAGTAGTATTTATTTTCATAAGGTAGTTATTATGTATCTATAGAGTATCAAGTGGAATGTTAGTGAAAGTTGAGTTAGTCATAAGTCCAAGTGTAAATATGTGTAGAATAATTGTTTAATGTAAAAAGGGTTAAAGTTTTGTTTAAGATTATTTTTTTATTTTCCTTAATTAATTAATTAATTTATATAGGTATATATTTTTATTTAAAGACATTATTACGCAATTACAGTAAGTAAATTTTCAGTTGCTGTTCTACCTTTGGAGGTAAGCCAGTTGTTTGCTAAAGCTTTTATTTTATTAATTGAGTATATTCTGATTTCCGGGAAGTCTGTTTTAAATATGTTAAATATTTTAGGCCCTATGTATGAGTAATTTTTCTGTCCATGTGTTGTCTTAGTTTTTGGTATTTCGTCAAGGTTTCGTAATGCTTGTCTAGTATTATGTGAATGCGAGTACTGGTTGCTGTTAGGTGGTTTGTGTTTTTAATGTAGAAGATGAGGGTAGACTTAACGAACAGCTGTCTAACGTCCAGTACATTAAATTCTCTGAATAGTCTGTCTGATTGGTATGTGAATGGTTTCTTATTAATGACTCGGAGCAAGGTTTTTTGTGCCGTTATAGCTGGTTTTAATGTGGTTTTGTAATGTGGTTTGTAAAATTAGATGAAGCATTTATGAAGATAATATATAGAAAAAAAATATGGATATCATTAATATTTATTTTACTGTTTGAATCGCATAAACATGAGTTTGGGTACTAGTAATGTTGTATACATGTATATCAGTAACAAATTTTCAAAATTTGATCATAAAATAAATACCTAAAGAAATAAATTTATTTCGTTTTATTTTTGACGCGTTGTCTGACATGAAATTCACGATGAAACTGTAAATCACAAATACAAGCACTGCACTCTTCACGGTTATATCGCACATGGAAGAATTTATCATTACACATCACATTATTTTCAAATTCAACACAAATATATCGTAAAACAAAATCACTGCGTTCGTGCATCGTTATTAAGTTCTAAATCCAAACGGTTTTAAAAGCAGAACCCGATTCTAAATTTAAATGTCGGGAGCATCGTTCTGCGTGGACCGCGATAACGCGTTATCTGAAAACAAGTGAATGCAACTCCGTGTTCCAATAGCTCTCGGTTCCAATACGTCTCTAATCCCCGTCTCTGTCGCTCCGCGCGCCGTCCCGCTCGCTCCCCCGTGTGCAGCGGCGGTACCCTTGCGGCGGGTTGTTGACCGACCGTTGGGCCAAAATCCCTACAAAAAATAAAGACAGACATCTCTGAAAATTTAATGCCAGCCGCTATAAACTAATTCCCGGCGCGTCCACGCCGGCCGAGCGGCGGCGAAAACGTATCCCGTGTCCCTGCACAGTCTAAATTCTCCGTTTATGCACTCAATAGACAATAAATATTCGGTAAATATATGAATACATAATATTAATATGTATGTAGCTACATAATATATATTTTTGAAGTTATGCAGCTTTTGGCGCATTCAGGGTATTTTTTTAACGGAAGTTGCGCACGCAGCATGTAACGGAAATGCGATACCAGAACTAACGACGCCATATTGAATTCTTGTCAGCTGTCAGATTCTGTTTACACGCGAGTTCATGGATGTTTCGATCGTTTTTTGAGAAAGTTTTTGTTTGCCCCAATTATTTTAAATATTCGAGGTTACTTTTCTGTAAGTTTGAGTTTTACTTCTTTTCATGAAATTCAATAAAATAATCGACAATGGTCAATGTAGATTTTTACAACTCAATGTGTTGAGCGTCTTTAATATGTAATTTTGTCTGTAATTTAATTTTTAGTATAACTTCTACCGCGTGTACTCGTATAAGCAGAGTACACTCACGATTTTTTTTGTAAGTATCTTACAAAATTGTATATTCAGTTTTTGTGCAAAAATACCTTTACAATAAGTATAGGACACGTTACACATTTAAGAATACTTAATAAACGTATACACAACAATTAAGATTATTAAGAATATTAATGAAACCATATTTCATTGTAATATTTTTTTATAAACCTCTTTAATTGCACTCGCGTTTTAAATCTATTCTTCGCATCTCTCCCAATGTCAGTTTATAATGAAGTTGTTTTTGTAAGATTTTTCACATTTTAAATAGGTTGCCAGGCTACATACTTCTATTGTATTTTAAATTTGCGATAGTTTTAATTATTCTTAATTGTTGTTGTTTTACTAAGTCTAAATTTGTTTGAAACGTTAGTCGTAATTGTTTAAGCCGTAGTTTATAATTAGGTCTACGATACTTAGGATAAATAAAATATCGTGTGTCTTGGAGTACCGTCTTTAAAGTAATAAAAATTACCTGCTAGTGTTCTTGATTTAATAGATTTTCTTTTAACGTGAAACAAAAAATGATTCAAAAGATTTCGCTTCTCAGAAGAACAAAAAAATAGGTATATAAAAATCCCGTGTACCTTGTAAAAAGATCTTTTAAATGGAAAAATATAACATAATAGTGCTCTTCATTTAACATATTTTCTTTCAACACTAAAAAAAAATGTTAACGATTATGTCTCAACTTTCTATTGACTGTCCGATATCTGGCTATGACTAGCCGATATCCGATAATAAGTCGAGGACTGTCGAGTGTCACATGATAAATTTATTTAACCATAAATCCTACGCCCTCTACACTTATGCGGTGATTTTACATCACGCAATCTTAATTTTTAGCAAACCTCTTTATTTTCTTTTCTATAGTATTTCTAATTGTAGTATTTTTAACATTGTAACTTAAAAATGTTCTCAGGTTTTCACGGCCGTTTAAAATATTATGTGTTTGTTTTTGGGATATTCTTCCGTGCATATGTGACATCAGCCCTGATGATGGAACCTTCAATGGGATCCGAAACGTCGGCCAGAGAGGTTACATGTACACGGCAGAATATCCCAGATTGAAAGATTGTAACTTAATATTATTACACTTGAACAAACGCGTCGTCACCGAACAGCCTCACTATGAATTTAAGGTTTAACTTCCTATTGACCAAAAAGATATAAAGATGCGAAAAAGATATATGGTGTAACCAAAATTTATTGCAGTGACGCAACATACAACATTTGCTCATCAAATTATCAAGCTTGATGAAATTAGTGTTCTGTATGATAGGAAGACGTGAAATCCTTTCAAAAGGAGTACGAACAGGAGCGCTCAGTCAGGTTAGGAACGCCGTGGCTTGCGTACAGTAAGTCCGATCGGAAGGCCACTATGTTAAATGATGGCTTGCAAGCCCATCTGTGCGCACAATGCAAATAAAGTGCAAAAACAAGTCGACAGTTTGTGAGATTTAAAGGACCAAAAAAATTTTTTGGTGATGTAACTTTTCCAATTTATAAATAGATAATTCCATATCGTAAATTACGGTGTAATTTAAGTATGTAATAACCTACGTTACCATATTATATGAATTCAAATACAATATAACGTAAGTTTATATTAGATAATTCAGGCGGGCTACTTTTAAAAAAAAAAAAAAAAGATATGAGTGAGTAAAGACAGCCAACGAAATTAACACAAGTGTAACAAAAGGCACGTTACTGTACAACCTTGGAGGCAAACAGAGTGTAAACAATATAACAATGTTATCACAACTCCACGTAAGACTGAATGTGAATATTGATTACCAACTCGTACGAACGTGACTTCAGTATTTTTTCAGAAATGTCAAAGGTATCATCGGAATGCCCGATTAAGAAATCTTAAATTAACATTGCTACGAAATAATTTTTCTTTAAAGTAATTGCGACCTGATTCTATTAAACAACGTTATAGCAGAACGCACGTCATATTTTTCTAACGCAATTTAATAAAATAATAAAATATTACATCATAAACTGTTTTCAAATGTTACTTTTTACTTACAGAAATATGAAACACATTTTATTTAAGAGCTATAAATTTCTTATTTTTATAAATAATAAACTAAAATCTGTGTAAAATCATATTAAAAAAGGTATAACAAAATTCTAATATTCGTAGACAATACATTACTTTATTCCTTACACAAATATAAACGTTTAAAATAATATAAAATTTGTTACAAAATTGCAGTTTTTTCTTCAGTAAAAAAATATTTACATAAATAATTTATGTTAATATAAATAATGTTGGTTTACAAATGAAGTCTTTTTTAATATACATAAAACGGGAAGCCTAATAAAATTTAATAAGGTATCTCATACCGTTATTAAATATTATAATTTTAACGAAGTAAATTAAGTATGTTTTACGAACCGAATAGAAAGTATGAGACATACATATTTTGATAATTTAAGCCTCGCGTAGAATGACATATGTACAAGAATTCATACAATTAATTATTTGTAAGAAGTATAAAAATAATTAACACTTAAATAATTTCATTGGTGAATGCAAAATAAGAAGCAAAAGTTTGAGCGTAATAAAAAACAAATTTCAAAGAAATGATTTAAAGAAATATGTATGTGTCTTTCAAAAATGAATAGCGCTGGTTAATTTACCATTGGAAGTGTAAGTTTTATACTGAACAGGACAGGACGTCCAAGAGACCTGGCGTAACTAGGAAATCCATGCCATTGACCTAGTGGCCAGCAGAGTACCGGATATAATAAACCCCTTTCTCCTTTAAAATCATATACCAACGAAATGCACTATTTACAGTATATGTAGTAGGAAATACAGACACTGAAAGATAGCCTTCCAGTGACTGGATCAAGACCATGCAAATATCGACAAGCATGCGTGAGATCTATATAAAATAAATAACCGGTTAAGATAAACCGTTATTTTAACCGGTTATTTTCGGTACAGTTATTTGGGATTTGTATCTGAATGTAACGATGATTGATAATTATTGCCTAGTACTGATGATCGAATTGCAAAAAGTTAGTTGCCAATGATCGACGTAATCAGTTTCAAATCTCAAATAACGGTTAGTGTGTCACCGGTTAAAATACCGTCACTAGTAAGCGAAGGCAATTTAATTTTGCAAGCGTGTTCGGTATTGGTATCGTATCGGCAAAAGTGCGTATCGATGCATCCCTAGTTTAAATTTCATTTTTTTGACAGTAGGTACATAAACTATTTCGTTTACCATTAAAAAAAATAGTTTCAAAACATAACAGTCCACATCCACATTTCGTTCCAAAGAAATGTTTAAATTCTCAAAGAAAGACATTGAGATTTTACATGATAATATACATATGTGAATTATAAGACCACGTCGGTGCGCGGCTCGCAGAACGGAGACGACTCTCGCGCGAAGGGCACAATCGCGAGCAGGTTAAATTTTTTGTGTGGCTTTATTTTTTATAAGGGCTATCGACCGCCCCGGGATTCGGGAATGCACAGAACGGGGGTTGGATGTCGACAGGGACCGCGGGTCGCGGGACATGTGGTCCCGGGGAGGAGGCCACAAGGGAGTATCGTAGGTCGAAAATATAAAATCTACATACGAATTGTAGACAGCCTTCGGTATAGACGTACCACTATAACTTGGCGTGCGAGGGAGGGCGTCCCTATCGCCTAACAGAAGTTGTCAGGGTGTAAATTTATTACACAATACATAATGTACAGAATGTCCGGTGACCGGTGTCGTATTAAATACGGAAATTTGGTCGGGCAGCACTAAAGAAATCGTGCAGTAATGCTGGCCGTTCTATCTGTCAAACTGTTAGACGGTAATATCGGTCCATTATTCGCTTTTTCAGCTTCGCAAAACTTTAATACTTCATTGGCAATTGTTCTTGCACCATCCCGGACTGTTTAGGATGTTTTGGACATAATAATTCAGTGTATATTGGTAATCAAGATGTCACAACTCCCGACCAAACACAAAATTGAACTAAATGACAGGGCGAGGGGTTACCGCCGGGTGGTGCGGGCGGGGCGGGTTTTAGTTCAAAATTCGCCGCACGCCAAGTTACGTTGGGCAAGCAATAGTGTCGCACACGAAAATCATTCGGATAATATGATCATAAAATCAACGGGGTAAATCTGTGAATACTAAAAAATTGTGGCAAAGGTATCAAGTCCCTAATGTCGACGATATGGAAACGTGGAGTGAATTGTGAGCGGCACTGTATCACCTTTAATTTCGACATGCGGCGCCGCAGAAACTCGACATTCTTACTTGTCAAGTCAGAACTCGAGGAGTTGCGACGTCCCCGAGGAAATAGGTCTACTTTGCCTGACAAATCCATCCTGGCCCATCCCCCCGTTCACTTTGAGGCTTTCAGCTGGCTTGGTAGCCCGTCAAGTTATGTTATACATGTCGCGTGGATATGATATTCGGTCCCTTATTAAGAAGCCATCTTCAACTATTACCATAATAATTTTGTATTGTAATTTCGTTAACATGTTTTGCCGGACCAGGGAACCGGATAGTTAAGCACGGTGGTTTCATTTTGTACTAGGTACCAATTATTACTTGAATTGATTTTTATGTTTTCACTAGCTGTAACACGTCAAAGATGACGGTACTTTTACATGCCGGTTCCTAAAGAAAAAGTATTTACTTATTTATAGCCGACACCCATGAAAAAATAATAACGACTTTTATCAAAATATTTGAACATATTTTTTATATTTTCCCTACCGGCAGTTAATGGTTCTATTTTAAACGCTGAAAATTTAAATGCCGGGCGGACCACGAAATGGTTCTCGTATTTGTTAGGCACTAGAATATATTTAAAGTACCTTTTTGTCGGTCCACGGAGAAGCGGCGGTAGCACGTGCCGGTTCGTTTTTGCAGGCCCGGGGTTGAAACCCCATCTACGGCCATTTAATTCGTTTTTTTAGCCGTGAATTCCAACGAAACTGCGGGACTTTACACGAAGTTACGGACGGACAGGTAGACAACCGGACGGACAGACAACTTAATTATTATGTTTGATATACAGGGTTATTTGGAAAACATTAATAACCTCGCAGTACTATATTCCTGCCTTGATTATGAGTCGAAAATGTTCAAGCTATCATGACCTAATATTAATAGTTATGGAGATATGCGACCTCCAAGTTTGCATTTTTTTTTCAATATTTCTGACATATTTTTTGTAAAACATTGGACTATCATTACAATAACTTATATCGAATATGAAAAATTCATTCCCTTTAATACAAGTTCAATAATATAACAAAAACCTTCAAATTCCAATTGGAATTTTTTCAGGGTTTTTATCATTTTATTTAACTTGTATTGAAACAAATGAATTTTTCTTAATAGATGTAAGTTACTGTAATGATAGTCCAACGTTTTACAAAAAATAAGTCAGAAATATTAAAAAAAAAAAAGCAAACTTTGATGTCTCACATCTCCGTAACTATTGATATTAGGTCATGGCTGCTGGAACATTTTCGACTCATAATCAAGGCAGGAATATAGTTCTGCGAGGTTATTAATGGTTTCCAAATAACCCTGTATATTTACAAACTTTTGCAAACAAAATCGTGTCTCAGTGTCTCCCAGAAGCACAGCGCCAACTGTCCAGAACAACTACACGCTCACGCGCCACTGCACGAAAGCAAAATCCGCCAAGGAATTCCACTTTCTCTTCTTCGTTCGTAGGCCGGGGCCACATTTCTTTTTAACAATATAAACACATTCAAACTGGCCACTTAAAATCGAAATATAATCACGCATATTTAAATCTCCGTTAGCATTTTTTAGCATATGCATTATGAACAGGTCGTTAACGACCCTGATAGATGTCCCAAGATAGCTATACAATGTAAAAAGTAATTATCATAATTCATTATTTGTATTTCAGAATTCCCTTATTATGTTTGTGAAATTAGGAACGCTGTAGAACAAGTATTGAGCGCATGGGTTCCAAGGTCAACGAATTATAATAAAATGACATGCGACAGTTTTCAGCATAAGCGAATATTGCGGAGTTATTTTGCTTATAGCAAGCCTCTCGATCTCAGGATAGCAATAAAGCACAACAATCAGTCCTACTTCTGTCAATTTTGACGTCTGACAGACAGAAATTTCTCCTTACTAATACAAAAGGGTGGTTATAATGAGAATAAGACGGACTTTATGCTGTTTTCTGTCCTACGACACTACTACAGGGTTTAATGCTCCGAATAAGAGGGTATAAATGCTACACATTTGAACTACTAATATTATATGTATAATAAACTCAATTTAAACTTGAAACATAAATTATCTAGCATGTCCACTCTCCAAGGCCAACGAAGTCCATCACGTATAGAAAACATAGTACAATATGTACTAAGATACATATTTTTAAAAACATCAGATTTCATTTTTATAAGAGTATTTTTACACGTTTTATTTTAATTCACTTATCTGTCACAGCCACACAATTTTGAAATTAATATTTGATCCACTTCTTGGTCATCAATCGCTCTGAAATTCGGCAAAGATGAAAATACAGTAATCATTGGTTAATTTGACATAATCAGTTTAATTATTCAAATAATTAATATGCTGACGCGTTATTTCATCGAATATTGTACATGCCGTTGACATTTGTCGGTTTGTATTGTTATAAAAGTGATGTTTGAGTTTTGAGATTAATAACATTTGGAAAGAAAAACAATTCAAATTGATTACAAGATTTAATGTGACGAAGACTAAAAAGTAAAAAATAATATAAATTGCAAACTTTGATGTCGCTTATCTCCGTAATTGTTGACATTTCACTCATTGTGTAAAGAATTCTATTCAAAACTGAATGAAGAAAACTCCTCCAAAGTTTTTGCTGCCAACTACGAGACATCCTGTTTATAAACCAAACATAATAATTTCTTTGTTCCCCGTAACTTCGTGAAACGTCCGTAATTTCATTCGAATTCACGGCTAAAAAAACGAAAGTAAACAGCCGGAGATGGAGATGTTGCTACCGCTGCCTCTCCACGGACCGTCAAAAAGATACTGTAAATAGATACTAGGGCTTAGCAAAGACGCGAACCAATGCTCCGTCATTTATGACGGGTAACAGCTTGTAATAAAATAAAAACAATCGCACTGCACATAATGGTAAAGCAAAAATACTACGAAGAAAAAATCATTCATATAATGGGTGATAAACGAATAACTTTTAGTATGGACACTAGATCGAGACAAAAAATCTATCGGTTTCGAACCACACGCATAACTCTCATTTCCTGTTGGAACCGCCATTAGCGGTTGGCCTTGGGTCCGCAGAGTGGCAACACTCAAACTGCGATTCTTCTCGCGTTCCACTTTGTGATCGTTCCAGCTTCGAGGAGCCCAGTTGTTAGACGAACACCGAAAACTGAACTCGGCAGATTTCTAGTTAAAACGTGACTGTGCCCGTAATTTGAAAGACAAACATTAATCTACGTCAGGGAAAATCGAGTTGAATTATGAACGAGATATACTTCCTCGCAACATTTCAATTAGGAAATAGCGTTTTAACAAGAGCACATATTTTAATAATTGTTTGGCCGATATTTTAACTTTTAATAAATAATGTAAATATACGACGACCTTAGCTCGATAGCTAATTTAGATATATAGATAACTTTAATGTCTTCCATGGATTAATTATGGAATGGAAGTAATAATACTTTTTTGGTCAATAAATCTATAAAATCTATAACGGAAAATGTCACTAGTTACTTCTCATATTTAAATCATTTTCTCATTATTATTTTTTTACCAACAATATCTCTAAATTATAACATATTTTTAAAAGAATATCTCCACAAAAATGACACATAAACTAAAATACTTATGAAAAATTACGTCTACTATCGAACAACTTAAACATACACAAATAAATATCAACATAAAATAAAACAGATGATGTAATGTTAAAACTGGATTCGCTCCAAAATATACGCGTTATACAACTGAATAAATATAGAATATGTCTGACTTTTTTCATGAAGTTCTTAAGCAATTTTTTTCTTTAAATTGGCTATAAAGGATTTCCACCCTTCTCCGACACAAGTATAAATGTATTCTATCCATTCTAAATATTGCTCAGTTGCAACTTAGGACCCTGATAAAAATGTAAAATCACCCCACACAACCTTCTGACCATTTCCCCGCCCGACCAACTCCGACCCCTTTTCAAAATATAATTAACTGTGAATTTATTTTACAAAATCGATATTTATGCAGGGTATTTCATAGCTAATAGCAAAACGTTTACAGGTGGATTCTTGTTTTGATCATAATAAGTCAAAAATGTTCAAACAACCTTGACCTTGACAATAGATATGAAGATATGCAGTATAATTTTTTTCTCAATATTTCTAGCTTATTTTGGGCAGAAAGTTGAACTATAATTACAGTAACTTATATCCATTATGAAAAAATCATTCGCTTTAATACAAGTTGAATGAAATGATAAAAACCATGTAAAAAATTAAAATAGATTATTTTTTTACAAGGTTTTAATCATTTTTTTGAATTGTATTGAAGCGAATGATTTTTTTTCCTTTAAGTTATTGTAATAATAATTCAACATTTTGCAAAAAAAACGATAGAAATATTGAAAAAAAAATTCAGATATTGATATATCCACAACTATTGATATTAAATCATGGTTGCTTGAATATTTACGACTCATTATTAAGTCAGGAATCCACCTGTGAAGTTTTTGCTACTAGCTACGAGACACCCGTACAAAAAAAATAAATACATATTTTTGGTAGGTATGACAAGCGTCGTGTAGCTGCGCGATGTTGCATTTAGGCTCGATGGTCTAATAATAGACAATACTACATTAAAGCTATCATAGACGATAAAATAATTTAAATAAAATATTCAAAAACTACCATAGCACAACACCGCCTTGGCCAAGTGTCAACTGAAAATTCTCACGAAATTATTTTTAGATCAGCTGCCAATGACTGATAAAACAATGACGCAAATTGAATATGTATTTTAATAATTTACACGAAATGACGAGGGCTAAATGCTAAATCAATTTTCGCTTGCAATAGAAATCGGCAAAATACACTCGGGCTTTTGTTCGACAATCTCGAATGATAATAACTAGGGATGCATTGGATACCGATATATCGGCGATATCGTGGGTTTTCCGGTATATCGGAATCGACGATATTAATTTACCGATACCGATTTGAATTTCGCACTATAGATATTCCATGTGTAAACGCGCCGTTCATTGTTTAAACGTTCATGTTTACGCTCGGGGACTCGTAATTTCAAAATAAGCCAAAAGCCTGTGGTATGAAAATAGGACTAAATTGCTGGTATAGGGCTAGAACCACCGTCCACCAGATCACTAGGCGAGCGTCATGACCACTTAGCCAACAAGCTCCTCATATAATAAATAATCTGATCGCAATTTTCTGTTAAATTTAAAAAAATTTCATTATAAAGGAAATTTTTTTCCTGTATAATGAAAAGGAATTTTATACAAATAATTTGGTCTGTATCTAATATAACCACAACTTTTTACACTTTTTGAAATCTTCAATGTCGGCATCAGTATCGGTACGGTCGATACTTTTTTTATAAATATCGGTATCGTATCGGTAAAAGTGCATATCGATGCATCTCTAATGATAACGTCATTCGATAACAAGACGGCAGGCGTTATAGTATACATAGTATTTTACAAGGCGTATTGCGTGGCTAATCCATTTGCGATAAGAATAAAGAATGAAAAATTGTGAGTGTGTGTAAAGCTGATCTTAGCATCGTGAACAGATTTCAGAAAGGGTCGCTTACGTGAAACGGCGTGATGGTAAGTTAATCATTCATCGTCAAATGTATTTATTAATACCTACTCTATATTTATTTGTATGGATAGCTTGTTGGTATAGTGGTCAGGATGCTCACCTTATGAACTGGTTATCGATTGTCCGAGCCCCAAGCAAGTCAGTCCTATTTTCAAAGCACAAGCGTTTAGCTAACTTTGAAAATAATGAGAATATTGATGCGACACGTATTTCGTGTACGTATCTCTATTTCTTTAAAAAGAAAAAAAAATGTGTGTTGATTTAAATGTCTATAAAAACCGAGAACATAAATGGTAGAGTGATTATAAATACATGAATTTTGAAATTACGTTTAATCAATCTCTCACGCAGTAAATCTTTCAAACAATGCGCATTGTGTATTTTAAGCTCTGAACATCATTTCCATCATCAGCTACGATGCTGAAAAATTTCCATTCACCTGTCAGAAAATAAGAGAAGACGTCATATTCCTCAAAAATTTTTTTTTTGAAAAAGCGTTGACATTTCTAATGTTGAATTCTGTATTTTCTTTTTGCTAGCATCTTTTTTTTCAGTGGGAAAGGGAAAACAAAATTGCTATATATTAAAACTCCGCCAAAGCCATGTTGTAAAACTAGTATACTATAAAACAAATTAGATGGATCACTTAAAATAATATACCTACAGATAAAATCCATGTTTGGTTAACATATTTTAATCTTACTATCGAGCTCAAATTGGGAACGTTCTCTTGCCATGAGAATGTATTACCAATTACACTACGTAAATGAATTAAGATCACGTTGAATTTTCGAACATTAATTCTGTTATATTCTTATTTTAAACTGTGCAGACTGTCGGGCGAGCGGAGACGATCGATCGATTTGAGGTTGGCACAGCGATGGAGTTAATTTTCACAGAGCCAAGCAGACGGAGACCGAAGGTGAAGCTGCAAATATCAGCAGATTAAACGTAGCCCGGCACGTGTCAGAATTTAAGCATCGGCCTTGAGACGCACGAGAGAGAAATTAGGGTTACCGTTCATTATTTCGGGGTATTATAGTATTAATTGCCGAAGAGCAGCAATACATGTATCGTGAGTCTTGAGCATATTGGGAAAAGTGACCAAGTCAAAAATTCTGTTTATTATTTAATTTTGTCGAGTAGTGATCTGGTGATCGGTGGTCCGACAGGACACCAGCAATAATAAATAGTAAAAATGTTCATGCGACACGTATTCCGTGTTCGCATCACTATTTAAAAAAAAATCAAATTAATGCATCTATTTTTATTGATTTGCAGTATCGTAACAAACACGTAACACCAATAATAAAATTTTGTACAATGCTCAATTTTAATGTGATTAATAGAACATAAAATACTAACATTATTTTGAAAATTAATAGAAACCAGTATGTTTCTGTCACATCCACAAATTTGACATCAAAAATGTCCAAATAATAAATTAATGCCAATATTTTCGCTATAAAGATAGAAATATTAATAGACGTTTGTCTTGGCATTTTCATAAAAAATTTAAGCATATATAAGTACCTACGTCTCACCCATTTCGTGATGGGATAACAATCATCATTATAACAATCTTATCGAAATCAATAATTATTTTACAGCCGAGACGAGACGTATCTGAATCTGAAATCACGTTGGAGGGCAATAAAATGCTCTGTCATACCCATGCTCTATGGGGTCTGGACCTTTTAACTACCATGAGTACGTTAATACGCCAAAGTTTGCATGACACGCCAAGTCATTAGCGGGATTGCACGCGCTTTCCAACCTTACAGAAACGGAATTAAGCGCGATTTTAAAATTCAAGTATTTACAATCACTACTATTATGTTCCCTTTTTTAGAGACGTTTTAAGTCAACACACCAAGGCCTACCTCTGTTGTAACCCCCAAGGCAAATATCTTTGGCAGTTAAAAGTTTAAAAGAAGGTCAATATATATCATAGATGTCTCACAGAGACGAAATTATATTTTTATGGGAAGGTAGGTATGGACATCTATAATGTATATTGATTAATGATGTCACTGTGATAAAAATCCAGTACTGTGTTCTGAATAATTTGGACAAACTCAAAATATTTTAAAAGAAGGCCTTTGGAAACGCTGGAGGTATTTGAGTTACTATACCGCTATACAAACCTTTGCTCAAGATCGCCTGGGGTGACGTCTTTACCGATGAAGTGGGATTTATAATTCAAGAGTACCGATAATAACAACTAATAACCTGCACGCTTCCGATACATTATTCGCGATGAGAAATATGAACTCTTACAAGGAAAGCAGCAGTGTATACAGTAGTGACTACGAGGTCCAGCAACGACGACGACAAATACTATGGTAGTGGTTGTCCTGACGAAGAGGCGGGTAGGCCTCGAAACCGGTAGATTAAATATCTCAGTAAATAGTTATATACTAACATAACTGTTTTGTTGTGATTGTGCATTTTGGCAGAGGTGCATAATCATACTGATTCTTTTGCGAATACACGCATTACATCAAATCATATCCGCCACACTGGTGACGGCGATTTGATTTATAATACATTACAAGCATCTGCTAAAATATAATATAACTAAGCAATACAATATTGTTACTTATATCACAATATAGGTCATCGAATCGATAGCCTCCTACACATCATATTATTGCTCGTGCCGTATTTACATACTTTAAAATTCAAAATACCGTTTTGACAATTGACAGCAAAGCAATAGAGATAGTAGGATATTTTATTAAGTTGTAATATTATTATAATTTTAAACTGTGAAAACAAAGGATTGTAAACTAGAATCTAGACACTGGCTAGTAACCAGACACTAGACACGGTCGTAAATCGGCACTGAACCCGTTAATCGAAAGGGCGCGCACCGCGAAGATATGATAGTAAAATATTCCGACTTCTTTATAAATATGTATAGAATATGTTGCTACGTCGCACATAAATACAAAAATATACATATTCTTAAAATTATTCAAATAGATAATTTACTGACTCGGCAACGGCGACAGATGATATTCGTGATGTCGCTAAATAAAGCGGTTTGCATCTTGGCTAAAAAAATAGTCGGGAACGAAAGACGTGTAGATATTACCGTATATTTACGTTTTGCGGATAAAGCGTACACCGTACGCAATATACGCATGCGCTACGTTTCTTTAGTAATAAAATAAAGGATTATCAGAGGTCTTCAATCCAAGACCGCGACAGAGTGAGACAGCCCACGAATCGACCAGTAACAGAGTTAATTAATTGGACGCAGTTATGCTGAAAAAGACCAACCCAAAACATGGAATTGAGAAAATTCGTTCAATGTAGTTCAACTACGTTAAATGCGTTGAACGTAGTAGAACTACGTTGAAGTTTGCACAATACTACGTGTCTATGTAAAATTAAAATAAAACGCTTTCAGCCTAACTACCTTTAAAGCGTTGAACGTAGTTGAACTACATTGAAATATGCACATTACTACGTGTCTGTGTAAAATTACCCTCAACGTATAAGAAACGTATTGGGCTAGCCTCGCTAAATTGGCTAGGTATTTCAGACCGTAATACAAGTAGGTATGCTTGAAAGGGCGATGGTCGGCCCGTGTAGGCGCTCCTGATGTGCAGTTCAGCGGTAAACATAGGCAGGGCTTCACTCGCCGGGACGGGATCGATCGGGGGGGAGGGCGCAGGGTGTTGCCAGGATCACAGAACCCCCACCCCGCGTAGGAGCCAACGCATTGGAGGAAATTAAATTATTATCGTGTTGCTTTACATAAAGGTTATATAGCCACCGCTTGAGATCCCATGAAAATAAATGCATGTATTTTTAAAGAAAAATTATTCCCATTTTATTACAAACTCTATAAAAATACAGGTATATTAATATACTATCACGAGATTCTAAAAACGAGTATTGCATATAATCGAGGGTTTTTCGAACATTCTGGACGTTTTAGTATGATGTTTTTTTTTTAATAGATTTGCGAACACGGAATACGTGCCACATAAATATTCATATTTTCAAACTAAACCAAACGCTTGTGCTATGAAAAATAGGACTAACTTGCTGGTACATGGAGCCCACGATCAACAAGCTACTCTTTCTACTATTGCAGGAGGAAGAAGAAATGTTTCAATAGACAATTTTTACCACGACAATCAGTTGAAAAATTGTGTTTATGATCTGCGTTATGCGTCGGATTTATTTATGTATCAATTTTATTTATCTTTCACTTTAACAATTAAAATGTGCTACAAACGCCAGGAGTGGTGTACATTCTGTACTCCAATAAAGAGAAAAAAAAACAAATACGATCTTTGGATATGAAACATGGCAGATTTATGTAACACCGGAGCGGTACGTTACGTATTAAATTACACTTTTTAATCACTTTAATTAGATGTTTGATTTTGTATCGTTATGTTGAGTTTTTTTAATATTAAATTATATTTGTAACATTACTGCAACACTAGCTCTATTCTCGTCAGCAGGACGAGAGTCGATTGTCGTTATTTAGATTTAAATGGATATAAAACATAAACTATGTTATCTCTACTCGAGTTAATTATGCTTTTTACATTTTACCACTCGAGTTTTGAGAGTATTCAATTCAAAAGAGATAATATAGTTTGTGTTTTCCATCCATTTAGTGATCACCGTGAATAATCTCTACAACTTTAATGCCAATAATATCAGTAATTTAACACTCTTTTAATAAAAAAAGAGTCGCTCACGGCTGCTTCGCTAAGTAGGTACTTAGTAGTACAGTGTGATCGTAAAGTGTTAAACTTATTGAAAATAGAATGACAGTTAACTGTCGTTCGAGTGGCACTCAACCACAGAGGGTTAAGCAGCTTTAAATAACTGGATCGGTTAAAGCACAAGGTGATCAAACAAATATATGCATCATGCTAGAAATATCTAGTGTATATGTTCAAAATTCGAATCAAATATGCACTAAAAAGAATATTGCTTCATATTCTAGGAGGAAAATAAAAATATATAGAAGTCTCATTTACCAGCGGCGAAATCTATGTACTATTTAATGGTAATGGCAAATTAAAAAAAAAACGTAGACGGTGATAACGTAGTTGTTCCAAAAATGCAAAATAAGGTATATGTATAACATAATTCAACTTTAAACAGCTTTGTCTCTGTGATACACCTATAATTTATCTGAATTAATAGAAATATAATATCTTACTTACTGAAATGAGGCATTGAGATCATACAGTGCATACCGCACTCAAAATACAAGAAATCAAAAGAGGTAGAGGTCAACCCAGCGCCACATGGTGGAGTAGTGTGGAGAGAGACCTGAAGAATGCCGGTTGGACGAAGCGATGGCCCAGAATAGGGAATCGTGCTCGAACCGCAAATTAAATGGGAAATGGGAGAAGAGAAAGAAGAACAAGAGATTCTTAAATCAATTTTTCTACTATTCTGTGAGAGAGAGAGAGCGTGTTATGTGACGCGGTTGAAGTATAAATAAACACAACATGTTATAAAACTTGATGTATGGCTCTGAAAATAGCTGAATTTAAATTTCGTAATAATTTGCATGAAAAAATTGAATTATTGATGACATTTACCCAGTGTGTGTTTATTACACGTTGCAACGTTCCCACGTGAATTTATTCATGGTCATAAAATATTTATGAACAAAGGGAAAACCATGTTACCTTAAATGAAGTTTTCCAGTATCCTATATCTATGCAATTGTATAATCTAATGTAATAAACAAGCGCGTCCAGGAATGCTTCTAGGTATCTTGCCGCCCTAGGGGAAAACTGAAAAATGCCGAGACCTCTTCTTTTACTACCTTCATTCTCTCGCTCTGTTACGCAGACTAGAATTAATTATATATAAAAGAAGTTGTATTCAAAGTTAAAAAAGCACACATTGTCCGAATTCCTTGTAACATGTCATAACACTATCGAAAGATCGAGAACGGCCTATAATAATCTAGGGTGAGCTACAACCTTCGGGAAACGTCTAGAAATGCCTGGTTCAACCGAGAGCAACGAGAATCTTCTCATAAACTCTAGAATAATCTAGTAAGTACGAAAATACCAGCATTTTCGGGTATAAATACGGAGCCGGCCGCGACGCAAGCAGAGTTGTCGCGTTGACAGTTCGTTCGGTGCGATATCGGCCGCGAAGTACGTGCAAGAAGACGCCCAGTGTGGCCAATCGTGAGGGAATCGAAGCGATAAATAAAGCGAATAATCGAGCGAAGTTCCTAATTGGCGAAATAAATCAGAGCGATAAATACTACGAGCGAAAACTAGGTGGAATGTCCTAGTGGATATTAAATAAGTGTTACCCAGCGATAATGAATGTTTATTTACTAATGATATACTGCGAAAAGGTGTAATTTAAATGATGGTGTATTAGTTCAATTCGTTTTATAGGTGACCTTGTACATTGAATCGTTAATTAATAAATTGCTAATTAATTTCCAGTGTTTTCATTCATTTCTCCCTTCTAATTTATTTTAATGTTTTTTTTTGGGTTCTTTCTCTTAATCCAGTACTTCTCCGCCTTTAGAATGTTCTTAGCTTTTCACGGCCACTCAGAATCTTCAAGTTTGTGTTTACTGGGGTATTACGCCGTGTTGTTACGACTGACGTGACATCAACCCTGATGATGGACCCTGCAATGGGATCCGAAACGTCGCCCGAAAGGTCGTAACAACACGGCATAATACCCCAGTAAACACAAACTTGAAAATTCTCTACCTTTATTTTACCAAAATATCTAATGTCAAGTTAGTAAGCCATGTCTTTTTCTACTGAAATTTTGGCTATTCCGCGAGCCTCTCTTGACTCCTTGATTTGCGCAGATAATATTTTTCTCCTAATTTGCTCAATTTAAAAAAAAACTACCGCCCAAGACGGCCGCCTTCAAGGTAGCAATGTGACGTAATAATCATGACAAAGCTAGTCCACAGTACTTTACAGGTAGATTTTTACCTAAATTATGAGTAGAAAATGTTGGATATCAAGGTCCAGAGTCGAAACGGCTGATGTCACGGGGTCCAAATATACAGACTACGCCATCGGGTCTGTCGCTGACGAAGTACTCGCGGCTCCAGCTGTTTGGAAATATAACCGCGAGGGAATAAATAACCCACACGCTACGATGATAATTCTGACGTATTTATGTTCAAAATGTATTTATAGAGGGGACAACGCAAAGCGTTTAAGTTACAATTTACAATGATACGAAAAATACAAGGACTAGTAAAGATTCGTAAAAAAAGAAGGCAATATCATTTTAATATCTTATACAGGTGTCTTATAGCTAGTAGCAAAAACTTTACAGGTAGATTCCTGCCTTGATAATAAGTGGAAAATGTTAATGCAACCATGAAATAAAATTAATAGTTATGTTAATAGATATATGCAATATCAGAATTTGCTTTTTATCAATATTATTTTTGAAAAAGTTGCAGTATTATTACAGTAACTTACATACATTATAAAAAATTTATTCACTTTAATACAAGTCAAATAAAATGATAGAACCTTGCAAAAATTGAAAAGAGATTTTTTTTTACAAGGTTTTTATCACTTGTATTCTGTTATATATTTTGCCCTAATTATCACTAAATGATCATTATCAAACGATTATTGACAATATGTAAGTAAAAAATAAATTCTTATCCCTTTTGCATTTTCCATCAGAAACGAGTATTTTCATCGCGACGTTTCGAGATGCTGGACCCGCGTCTCAGACTCGGCCACCTTCAAGGTGCCAGAACCGATCCAAGAAATGGCTATTTCTGTTTTTAATTCATTTGAAATATTGAAATGAAAAAATGAGTGACTAAGAACCAAAGCTCGCCGATAGGCTGACCCAGAAACACACTATTTACTTAGCTGCCACCAAAACAGGTGTCGCTTTCAGAGTTCAGTGAATTAACGTTACACATTATTTACTTTCGGTCTAACAATGCCGGCGTAGATATCTCACTTACAAGTTGAACGATATATGTATTTATACTAGCTGATATATTCGGAGATGCTCACCTAAAATTTTCTAACGTCAATAACCTTTGACAACCATTTAAGAAGTTCACGTAGCTTTTTTTAAGAATCAATTTTTTTCGACAATACATCGAAACTACTATACAAGTACCGCGCGTGTGGATTTCAAGGACAACGATGAACTCGTTACGTGCCACGTTCGGGCTTAATCTATTATCAAGATATTAAAACTATCGCACAAGTACAAAAGCGCGCGGGTTCCAAGGTCAACGACGTCGGAACATATAGTGCGCGACATTCGAACGATTATCAATCGTGTACAGTGAATATTATTCAAAGATAAAGACACTGTATCATATCTTTGCCAGCTGGGTTGTCATTAATTTGCTAAAGCCTTAAGGGGAATACCTACTTAGGAAGCGCGAAAAAAGGCAATTTTTGTGATTTTTTGTAAGAAAACGTATTTAAATTATGGTATTGGTATTATTTTTACATGAAAGTACATACTTTTAAGAATATGTTTAATTTTTGTATTAAAAAATATTCAACATTGGCGGAAAATTCTTGGGTTTTGTCGACTGCCGACAAAAAGGTCCTCCGCGGTGACCACTCCCATTCCATCTGTAATCATCAGATTAAAAAAATTAAAAATAAATTATCAAAATTGACACTATAGTTTAGTCTTTGAAGTAGGGTTTTTTGAAAATATAGATTTTTGACAAAATGACGGGCGTTTGAATTTAAAATAGCGTTTTTCAAGGAAAAAATCGTGTTTACTATGTCGATAAAGAAAACTAAGTCACTTAAGAAAATCCTACGACAAAGACTAAATAATTGTATATAGAATAACCACTATAAATTTCAATTTGATCGGTTCAGTGGTAGCCGAGATATTTTAGTCACCGATTTTCAAAACATTGTTTCGAGTAATACGCATTTGAAAATTGAGCAATGAATAAATCGCGAAATCTTTCATCTTACATAAAATCATCGATTCCTGGTCCATAATATAAGTCCTCCACCTTACATTGAATTCCCATATCATCGAGCACTCTTCACAAACATAATAGGTCTTACGTTTCTATTATGAAACAGCCCGGCTGGTAGCTACCTGCGTGTATCGCGGCGCCGTGCGGCGTTATCAACTATAACTTTAATTTTTACTTGAAATTTTCACCAGACATTCTTAAGACCTTAAACATTAAGAAAATGCAAAAATTAAAAAGTTGATTTTTTCAAAATGTCTAGTTGGATATTCCCCTTAATGTAAAACATTCATGTTTTGACCAATTAACAGGTAACGCGACAGGTCGAACGAGAAGAAAGTCTATAAGACCGGGTATACTTGTTTTGTATATTTTAGTAGCTTTAACCAAAGTATGGATTGGGGGACGCGTTTGCCTACGCACATTTGTGGGTTTGTAATACGTACAATCGCCATCACAAACACTACATTTCCTACTAGTGCATTAGCCCCGAGAAGTTCTCTAAATAGCCCGATTCATCGCACGCGCGGACGAGGAAATGACACGTGTCGTTTAATCAGGACTCAGGAAAAACTAAGGACATGCACAACTGGGAAATTCTGCTATGATTTTCGCAGTACGAGGAAAGATTTAATATTTTCCCCATAATTTTTGTTGTTTATTAATTCTGTTCAATATTCATGTTTGAATGACAGCTATACCTCACCTCTTTTCCTGCTTTACTAACACAAGTGTGGGCAAAATAGCCTTATACATTTTAAAAACAATAAAAAATTATAAAAATACATAATATTTTAATGAAATTTGCAAACAAATTTATTTAAAATTAGCTACTGATATCACGGAGAAGATCCCGACTACATTACATTTATGTTTATGTTATGTTACAATCAATTGAAATAATGTTGAATATTATCAGTGTTCCTTTTGTTTATTTTTACTTTTTTCTCTTGCCAGCAAAAATAAATAAATATTTTTGGGGTATATAATAAACGTCTCACAGAGACGAAGCTATTTAATGGGAAAATAGGTATGGAAATCTTTAGGTGTTTATAGGGCTTACGACGTATCACATGGCTGGCTTAAGTGATCAATTTAAATACGTTCACCAATGTCGTAAGCCCAATAAACATCCAAGAACTTCCATATATTTTGATTAATTGGGGACAAAATTCAGTCGTGTGTTCTTGAAAATTTTTAACATACTCAAAATATTTTTAATATTTTGGGGGTGGTTTACAGTTACCGAATTCCTTTAAATATTTTTAGAAGTAAGTCACAAACGCGTGTCCTACGGTAACGTAAATAAAAATTGATAAAAGTACATAGCCAAAATAATGATGCATACCTACATAAAATTCTCGAAAAGAATTCGTTATCATATTCTTAGTATTCGCATATTACATTAAGCTTTATTTCGTAGAAATTCTACAGGTCGATTTTTTACTCATGGCATATAAAATTGGCCAATGACGAATCTGTTGTAAGTAAAAAAAATATTATTACGATATAATAGTATACAAATTTATTTAACGATTAGTTATTTTATGGATAAGGGAATGAAATAATATTAAGCACACGTTAATAATAACAATGACTTGTCGATGAACTTCATCAGCTGAAACTAGTAGTTGAGGAAAAATTTTTTTTGGTTGAAATTGAACAGTATATTTTATTACATCAATAACCGCAAAAATTTTTTTAAAACAACAACTTACTACATGCGGTGTACATAACCGAAAGCATGCTTCAAGCGCATTGTTTGCTTTCCTATCTAGCGTGAAGCGGTCATATACTTTGTCTCTTTCTCGCATACTATTGTAAGTACACAAGACATAGTTGAAGTATCATTGCCAAAAAATCTTACCGGTAATTACGACGCCCGTAAGGTGAAATTCTACGAAAATGGAGCTGCGTAAATTAGCCAATATTATTATAAAATTACATCTTATATATATATTATAATGACGTCTAGAATGTGCGATGAACTTTCATCCCGCCCGACCGGAGAACAATAACGGAAGAAAACGTGAGAAAGCCGCGGCGCAGGAATGGCAACACCAACACCCAGGGCCGAACAATCTTTGTCCGGGAAGTTTATCAAACAGCCTCCAACGCGGCTACCCGCAAACACCTGTGATGATATAGAGTAGACGGCCGCACGACTTACGTTATAGTATCAAACCTTTTTTCTGTACATGTACACTACAGTAAGTAAGAAGGTTTGGATATTATGACATTTAAATTCGAGGGATTTTGGCAGATAACAGGTAATCCAGGTACAAAAAATGTGCGAGTAAAACGTTAAAATATTAAGTATCGGTAATATTGTTAAATAGTGGCTCGAATAAAATATTTATAATAATAAAAACAGAATAAAATATTTATAAAATTCAGATTTATTACCATAACGTGAATGAAATGATTATTTATAGATCTTCAAAGCGTCTGACAGAAGAAATAACACGCGAAAAGCGTTTGGCAATCATTAATATGAATGTACAGTAATGTTCCGTGAAACATATTAAAAAATCAGGTTTGTTTTACTTACACATTTTTTACATGTTTTATCACATTTGTTTTACCTGTTTGTTTGTTATGTTTTACCTGTTATTTACATTTATTTTTAGTTTTTTTTACATTTGTTTTACCTGTTATTCGCCAAAATCCCCCGAACTCAAGTATCATAATATCCAAATCTTCTTACCTAGTATAGTGTAGAGATAATACTTCAGGTTTGATACTATAACGAGAGTCCGGCGGTCGCTGGCTCTTAGTCTAATATTGTATGTAACCCAGCTGAAAAAGAGGTCACTTTATGGATTATTTTTTCACTTACTGAATCGCGCTATAATAAAATGAGTTTGATAACTTTATTAGGCATGTCAAAACATTCTTTTTTTTTTCATAATCAAATTTTACAAAATGATGAATCTGCAACAGCGTTAAAAGGCAGCCGATTTGTAAATGTGGTCCACGGCTAGCAGCTTTTTTTCATTTTCTTTACTCTAATACCTAGAGAATAAACGTAGCCGTTTTTTGAAAATATAATTTCTTCTAAATTTAAAAACTTTTAAAAATTTAAACATTTTAAAAAATTTAAAAATTTCTAAAACTTCGTTGTCTGTGTGTCTATTCGTAAATTCGTAATTTGCCGGAATTAAAACTTAGAATTGTGAAGCGCAATCAGCGTGCGGCTAATGTTGCGCGGTCACGCAAGGGTCTTTCTTATTTGTCAGTTTTTCCCGTGATTTTTCACGGATGTACGCTAGTTTCTGATAAAACGGCCGAGTTAAAAAAAAAAAGTATTTCACAAAAAGCAATCGAGTAAAATCGGCTTGTTCGAAAAAATTCCGTACTACCAAAAAAATCCTTCGCATTTCTCTAGAAAATTGGTTATTTAAATAAAGATTATATAAGTTCTACTGTTGGCCAATTTGAAAAAATGCTCTTATGAGAAAAACGCGTTTCAGATTCAAATGTTGGCATTTTTATATCGACTATGAACCCAGGATCGTTTTTTGAAAATTGTTACCCCTGAAATTACTTAAGAGTCCATGACAAAAAATTACAATTTGACCATTTATTACATTTTCACGTGCGAATACGGGTGTCGGGTTACACGGGTGCACGCACGGGGCGCGCTCGTGCGGGATTACAATGGGGGAGAACCCCATAAAAAAATCGATCCGCGGCCCGGCATTTGGTAAAGGCCGCGGCTAAGTGAGCTGAATATTTTTACACAATAAGTAACGCTGGGCTCGGTTTACTCACTCGTTGCGTTTATTTTAAGACGCGTCATGAATCACTAGTGCCTGCTTAACGATTATGATGATGCAATCGCTACTAATCTCGTACCGAGATATTCCCCGATTCTAAAACCTCAATGCTGTAGGGATAATGGAGTACGGCATGTTATCACATCTGCATAAGTATAATTCTCACCGTCTTGTAGGTCACACTTACTGACACGTACAATAATGGCGCGCGAACATTAAATCGTAAACATGAATAAAATATGCTTATTTTATAAACCCTGCTTAGTATATGTGTATGTTTAATGGCAGGCTCTCTGGCCATTTTCTCAATTAAAAAGAACTACTGTATTTCATTACATGTTTTATACATACCATCTAATCTCTTATATACTACTAGCTATTCAAATATTATTATTATTATTAAAAGCACAAAATCTTCACAATACCACGCATAGTATTGAATTTGATTCTACTATTTTACTCATCATACATATGCACAGGTAGATTTTTGGGCCACGACATATGTACATGCAAGAAAGAGATAACGTTACACGACCGCTTCACGTTAGACAGTAATACAACGACGCACTTAACGCATGCTATCGGAAATGTACACTGCGGGCAGTGTGTTGTTCCTTTAAAATGAACACATTGAACTATTTTTTTTTTAAATTTTCGAAATGTATTGAGGGGCTATCCATTACATAATATTAATATAATAAAGTATACTGTTCAATTTTAATCAAATATTATTTTCTTCACGCAGGTACTAGTTTGCTGATGAAGGGTATCGACAGTTATTTATTATTTTGAACTTTCTATTTTTTTTTAAATAAATCAATTGATTTTTTCAAATTAGATAGTTAGCAGCATGTAGAAAAATATTAGTCTCTGGAAAGAAAAATATTATTATCCTTTTTTTAATAATAAATTTAAAACGGTACCTTTTTTCTATTTCCCTTGTATTAGAGAGTAAGGTAGCTAACAAAATTATATAAATTTAAAAATATTATACATATTTTTCCTTGTCACTATTAATGGGTTAAAAGTTAACTAGGTATTAATGAAATGAAGTTTTTCGGACCTCACTTGAAACAGTTACATTATAGAGTTAAATTAAATACTTAGTAGTATATACGACTATTCATGTACACATATACACATTCAGAATCCAATTTCTAGTCAGCATGGAACGCACTATAGTTTCTTTTGCGTCATTTCTCATGAAAAGATAAGACATTACGTGTGCGGTCGGGAGACCTCTGTCGGGAGCGAAGTTCCTTAAAGCCATGTATTCACTAGGGGACAAATCGCGAAACATTCCGCTCGGCATGTCGCATCAATATCTACGCTCATGTTTCGGGGACAATGACGCGGTCATTTGACGTGTACACACCGGGACTCGCATATTTTGTCGCGGAAATGTCACTCGATGAGGTTATGATGACAGCTGCAGTATCTCATTTGGCGAAAACGGGGTTCCGCGCAATTCGAAATGTTTTTTTGGGTCGCAATTTCAAATTAACAAGGTTTTACTATAGTAAATTGAATATTATTAAAAACAAGGTCCTTTTTGCAAATAATTATTGTTTTCCACATTTCTACACTGTCGCGGAAATGTCGCCCTGATGATGTTATATACAGACTGCGTAATCTTTTTTATGTTTTAATGTTAATTATTTAATCGAAACGTAAGAGGAGCAAAAAAGAATAATGCGAAATTATTTACTGCAGAGAAAAGAAGTGACGGACATTCTATACGATCTTCGATCGATACAGCGCGTGAGTTCAATACCATTTCGTTTCCCCACCCTTTCATCTTGACAGATACAGCGCATGCGTATTCACTTGTAAACATACCACGTGGTACTGACGCTCCGCGTAATGTTGCAGTGAGCTCGCTCGGGTACCGTGCGCATGGCAACGTTGCCACGGCACGCAGGAATGCCGCGCTATGTTGTGCGCGCCGTCGCGGAACAGTGCACGACGTTGCAACGTCACGTAGACTCCATGCCGCGCGTGCTGTTGAGGGACAATTTGTCCCCTAGTGAATACATGGCTTAAGTCTTTTCTTCAATTCTGAATGTAATTCGATATGGATATTCTAGATTGTTTATATTTGTATATTTCGTAATTTTTTAGCACTTTGAAGTTGTTCAATACTCTTTTTGACGCTGAGCATATGATTTCACTACTGTCTCTCTGTAATGTGTGTAAATCAATCAATCAATCAATCAATTAGCCCTTTATCCTGAACTTAGATTTTTGTGTAAGATAAAATGCTTTCCCTGTTTAAAGAATATCTCTAAGTTCAGTGTGCCTTTTGGCAAAGGCCTCCTCCAACAATTTCCATTGAGTTCTATCCCTGGCGACCCTTCTCCAGAAAGGGCCTGCTGTTAATTTTAGTTCATCCTCCCATCTCTTGGGCTGTCTTCCCCTTTTCCTTTTCCCATCTCTGGGGTACCAGCATGTAACAATTTTACTCCACTTTTCCTGAGTGCTCCTTAGCATATGGCCTGTCCATCTCCATTTCAGTTGGTCTATCTTCGTTAGTACATCCATAACCTTCGTTTTGGCTCTTATAAAGGTGCTTTGTTTCTTTTCTTGCTTCTTGATACCTGTCATGCTTCTCTCCATCGCTCTTTGGCATCCTTGCAGCATGGCTCTATGATGTTTTGAGAGAGACCATGTTTCGCAGCCATATGTGATGCAGGGTAGAATGCAGGTATTGTAGACTCTCCGTTTTGTGCCCATACTGAGATCGGTGGCCTTCATAATTTCTTTGAGTGACCAGTATTTTTTCCATCCATTTGCAATCCGTTTTTTAACTTCTTTGTCTGTTTGATCAGTGTGGGAGATGATCTGACCCAAGTATATGTACTCCTCTACATATTCAAGCGGTTGCTTATTTATTGTAATTTCTCCTTTGTCTGAGTTTGTTAATAATTTTGTTTTGTTGATATTCATGGACAGTCCAATTTTCTCGCTTTCTCTATTTAGGTCTTGGATCATTTTCTCTAGTTTTTTAGGGTTTTCTTGGAAAAGGACTATGTCATCTGCAAATCTAAGGTGGTTAAGTCTTCGTCCATCTATGTTTAAACCAGCTTGGTCCCATTCCATCTTGCGAAATATATTCTCTAAGGTTGCTGAAAAAAGCTTGGGGGAGAGTGGGTCTCTCTGTCTAACCCCTCTCTTAATGTTGAAGGTCTCTCCCAAACCTTCTAATTGTATTCTTGCTTTGTTGTTTGAATATATAGTTTTGATTATGTTTAAATAATGAATGGGGATTCCTTGGTTTTCTAGACTTTCCCAAATAGCTTCGTGGCTTATACTATCGAAGGCCTTGGTATAGTCTATAAAGGCCATATACAAGGGTTTGTTATATTCTTTGTATTTTTCTATAATTTGTTTTACAGTATGTATATGGTCTATGGTGGCAAAGTGTTTTCTAAAGCCGGCCTGTTCTATTGGTTGATTTTCGTCTAATTTGGTGCTTATACGATCTAGGATGATCTTAGAAAAAACTTTATATATGTTGGACATTAAACTTATTGGTCTGTAATTACCTATGTCTTCTTTTGGACCTTTTTTGTATATAAGAATTATATGAGATGTTTCCCACTGTTCTGGTATATGTCCTGATATCATAATGTTATTGAAAATTTGAGTAAGAGCGGGAACCAGTTCATCCAAAGTACCTTTTAGTATCTCATTTGTAATTTTATCTGGTCCTGGTGTTTTTTCTAGTTTTTGACTTAATATTGCTTTCCTGACTTCGTTGTGTAAAATTTCAGGTTCTCGGTCTGAGGAACATAAATTGAGTCTAGGGATGCTATAGGTTTTTCGATTGGCATTGTCATGGTTGGAATATAGATCCTGATAGAAGTTTGTGGCTACTTTGTTTATATCTTTTCGGTGTGTTATATAACAGTGATCATATTTCAAGCTTGGTATCCATGAGTTTGTTTCTCGTAGCTCTTTTAAAGCTTTTCTTGTTCCGCCAGTGGTTAAAATATGTTTTTCCAATGTTTGTAGTCTTGTTATTTTTCTATCCTTCCTGATACCTTCCTTAATTTCCTTACTCAGTTTGGTGATAAGTTGAATATTTTCTTTCCTCATTTTACTATTAAATAAATGTTTTCTTTCCTGAATTAACTGTAGTGTTTTCTCACTTAATCTGTATTTATGATTTGATGGTTTGCTTTTGTTGAAATTTGTAAGTTGGTTCTGCAATTTAGTGTAGTTTGCCTTAAGATCTTTTCCACCTGACTTCAGTATTTCCTTGTTTAGTATTGATAAGGAACCGGCCATTATTTTATTGTTTTCTGGATCATGGGCCAAACTGGGTGGTGTGAAATGCCTTCTAGGCCTCTTATTTGGTGTTAGTTTAAGAGATGCTCTTACCATACGATGGTTGGTATTAAAGTTTAGCTTTGATATAACTGAGGTGTCTGTGAACAATCTTGGGTGGCTACTTGCAATGTAGTCTATTTCGTTCTTGTATTTGCCATCTGGAGAAAACCAGGTCCACTTTTTGTTCTTGTTTTTCTTGAAAATGCTATTCAGGACGACTAGTTTATGCTCCAGTAATAAGTCTATGAGCCTTTGTCCATTTATGCTTCTTTTACCGTGGCCGAAGTTACCCAGTGCATATTCGTCTTTGTTTTGCTTGGTACCTACTTGGGCATTAAAGTCCCCCATGAGTACAATTATGTTTTCTGGGTATTGATGTATAATTTGTGATAAGTTGTTGTAAAAAGTAGTGTGCTCTGTGTTTTCAGCTTGTTCGGTTGGTGCATAAGCTTGTATTATTGTCCATGTTTTACGATGATTGGGTAGTTTCATAACTAAAATTGCGATTCGATCATTGATGCCGATGAAGTTTAGTATATTACTTCTTAGTTGTGATTTTACCATAAACCCAACTCGTTTCTGTCCCCCAGGTTCTCCTTTGGTGTACATTATATAGCCTGTATGTTCTTCTATTGTTTCACCAGCCCTTCGTACTTCGCTTATTCCTAAGATATCCCAGTTAAGATCTTTTAATGCTTCTTCAAGCTCTAGTAGAGATTCATGTGTTCTTAACGTCAAAGTATTCAATGTTGCAATGTGCAGTCTGTTGCTTTTTGTTGGAGGGTATTGGTCGTATGTGTGTAAATAGTAAATAGTAAACATTCGAATCCCATTAAACGTATATAAACAGTAAAAAATACTTGTATCAAAATACACAATTACATTAATTTACTTTTTTAAGTTTGTATTACACATACTTTTGCGTTTGTATTACACATACTTGTTGCAGTTTCCTTATTTCATTCATTAAAATTATGTTACATGCACATGGGCATTGGGGAGAATGAACAAGATATTAAAACAATCCCACCATAGAAGCGCATGATTTACAAGGTCAACAAACATGAACGCAGCAGTCAGATCACGTGACAAGGACAGTTCTCGGCGTTCGAAAGCAAATAGAAAGTGTGAATTCAGTTTATGGTAAGCACGTATTACACATTCGATTTGTTGTTGATGACCGAAATGTTATTAATTTGTAACCGACATTTAACTATTGGAGGTTTAATTTTCAGTGTACTTACCAGTAATTACCGAATTACTAATAATCAATCAATCAATCAATCTGGTCTTTACTTAATGGTTTGCACTAACTGAACAAGTATGTCTGGTCCGCTTTATATATAACATTATACACTTCTCCTGGTAATATTATTTTAAAATTTCGTAGAAAACAGTTAACTTTACACACGTCTACTAATTTCTATATAGAATAGTAATACATAGACTGTAATATTATTAATTGATTTGGCGTTAACATTGTAGAGATTATTCATGATGATCATTAAATAATGTGAAAAACATTAACTTTGTTACCTCAATGTGAGTTTAGTAATATTTTTATTTTATATATTTTACTACTTATGTTTCGAGAGTAACAGAATTTCTCGACGACAGCTGAGGTATTAAACTAATGTTTTTGATTAATGTTTTTCACTTATTAATGATCAATATTTGACAATGTCTTGAGATTTTTCATAGAAACTTTACGCATATAAATGAGTACGTAAAGACTATTTTTTCTTATATATATATTATGAAAGGAGCGTTCATAAACCGCGTGGCCTGATCAAACGGGGGGTTAGGGAGAATGCTGCGCTGGGCAACGTGAGGAGGGGGGGGGTTTAAAGTCGACCAACGTTATTATTTCATTTGACACAATTAAAACGGTAGACAAAATGTGAGATGGATAAATCTGTGCAGATCGGTTTGAGCATAATCAAAAATTAAACATAATAATTTCCTTGTATGTCCGTCTGTAACTTCGTTCGAACTTTGGAGGAGGGAGGGGTTCAAAATGGAACCACTCGGTTTATATTCTCAAAGATGTAGAGGTATTTTAGAAAATTTAGGAGATTGTGACGCTGAGAGATTCCTCGCCGAATCGCGAATAATTAGCTACTAATAACTGTTATAATCGAACGGAAATCTCGTCACTTCTGATAAATCTGTTGAAAGACTTTCAATCAATTTATCAGATGTGGCGACTTCTCCGGTCGTGGCTCTCGATCCTCGTGCAGATGGTGTGGGGCGAAGAGTGTGGTGGCCGCCGCTCACGAACTGTGCCGCTTCAGTAAAGCGAAATGCTCGGCGGGCACACAAAAGAGAAATCTTGTTTCTTCTCGTTGAACTTGTTCGAGTTATCGAGTCGGTATTTCGAAATTATCGGGCGATAAATCAATGGATTTTACTATGGCCGCGCGGACCAAAGAAAAGGTACGGATCGAAAGTTAAGCCATAAAGAATTGTAAGAGCTTACTTGTCCTGAAAGCCGGGTTTGTTGCGCTTGTGTGTCGCCGCCGTCGCAGTGGCAGACGGTACCACGAAGGAGAAAGCGCAAATGAATTTATTTTTAATTTTTTAACATACAGGTCTTTTATTCAGTAGTTAGTGACATATAAACAGGCCTAGAATGACACCAGAGTACAAAGTAGAAACGCTTTATAATCGCGCATGTATGTAGTACACGGGTTCCAAGGTCAACGCCGTGTATCGAGCGACGCGTAACGTGGTCCTCGGCGCGACCGAATATTGTTAATGGTTAGAATGTATTATACTTTCGAAGGACCGTCAACTAAGATTATTTTCCATTATCTGAGCCCGGGTCATGAAAAATATTCTAGGCTGCCATTTATGGGTTTCATTACACTGATCATTCTTATGCCAAGATTTTCTTCCCTGCCATAAATCCGCCATTAAAAGAATCCGCCACAGAGAAGCGAAATTGTATTATGTTTTGTTAACAGTCACGTGATTAGACCTAGTTTTGCCTTGAAACCCACGCCCTTGAGTACTTGTGCGGTAGTTTTTAATATGAATTAAATCTACGATACATAGATTTGAAATATTCATTCATCTCCTCCACAAATAACAATTATAAATTTCTTAACTTTCTCCTTCGGTTACGATTTTGAATCATAAAAAAATGTAATATTTCTATTTTCACACTGCATTGTATATTATGTCTTCATAGATAGTATTATCTATTAAGGTCATTTACAGACATGTTGATAATCACATGCTTTTATTTAACTCGCGTTATCTGTTTGTTGTGGTGGGATTTTGTAATTGATTTTTCACCAACTTCCCGACTGGCTAGAGCTCTGAAACTTTCAGCATTTACGTTAAGTGGATTACTATACATTATTAAATCGTTTTCATGATTTGGTCATTATTTCGATAAAAATTAATAATCACGTCATTCACAGGCAAGAGCCGCAGAAACAGCTGAAGAACATGCCGTTCGCTTGATTAAAACTTTAAAACATTTAATATTTGGATACTGCATAGGTGATGTTATAAAATCGATTACGAATGTATGCAAAAGCGTATAAAAGATATCTTCAATTTTTATTTATTTACTTGTTTGTATCATTATAAATAAAAGATAAAATGGCAGACAATTCTGGAGATTTAAACATCATTCAACCTCACCTAATCGTAATTTACAAAATTGACATATTTGTATATAAAAATATACTGTTGGTTGGGCTACTTCCTTGACAGATGTCGTCACTTTAACATCCGTAGTCTCGGTTCACGGACCATAAAAGTATGTTACGTTTGTATCGAAACAAGATCCATTTGAAAACTTTGTTCGATTTTCTAACTTTGTAATGTCGGGTCATGGTTAGGGAATATAATCCTGGAGCACTTTTCCAATCCCGGGATTGGCCAGGACAGCTATTATAGGTGACTAGGAAATAAGAATATAAAAATATATTATGTTGTCCTGATGAAGGTTGAGAACAACCGAAACTAGTTGACGAATATATAATAATAATAAACGGTTTAAAACTATGTATTTAATTTTATTTTATTTTAAATTTTAATAAGAATATAATTGAAAGAATGCAGTTTAGAGTACAACACAAATTATTTATTTAAATTTTGGCACAAAAACTAGATAACGTTATTTATAAGTCTGAATTTTAAGTTATATTATAATAAGGCACATTGCAGGGCAAATGTTAAACAATTTTAACAAAATTAAATCTGCTCTACCTGTATTATAACTATAATCCTACTAAGTATATAATTTATATTACCTTCATTACCTTCATTAGCTGCATAAAATTATGCAACAAAAATTATATAATTTTGTAGGTTACTAGGTGCGCGCAGTTCTCACCTAAATTTAAACCATTCGAAGAAACGCGCTACAGGATGAAAAATGTACTTACCAACTACATAAAACTCGCAGACGTAAAGATAGCTCGAATATAATACGACATCAATAAGAAAATGTTCAGTTCAGTGAGATTCTCTTACAGATTCAAGAAACAAATTTGACGCGCGGAATAGTAGAAGCATTGATATGATTTTTTTATGCAAAGGCAGTCGAAAAAACAGCGAAAGCCGTAAGCCACGGACTACGGCTAAAATTGTAAATCGCCCTTTTCATAAGATAAGGATTATTTAATTAATATTTGTTTCCCAGAATCCTAAGTAATGCACAGCTCTTTGCTTGTGTGCGCTGAATGCTATTGACATAAGTGGTCTATCAAGGTAGTGCAACTTTTTTAAATAAAAAATGTATTTTATAGGATTTTAATATTAACCTGATCAAACGTGTTCATTTAAAATTATTAAAATACACAGCTCAATTGTGCACATATTAATATGTTCCATTTAGCCGTATTATCCGCTTAAAAATGCATTGTTAGCAGCGTGCCACTAAAAGGGTTAATAACGAGTGAATGAAAATAAAACGCGAGATAACATCATTTCAATAATGCGGCGGTGGGTATTTGGTACTTACTCGCTGCCGGTGCAAAATAATAATAGACAATGTAGAGGCCGGTTTCCACAGACAAATGGCCGGTAGCTAGGTAGGTACTGGACACTAGCAGCTACCCGCCCTTGGGCCGGATTCGTGCGCCGCATTGTCTATCATCTGGTTGGTGCAAATGGGGACCACGTGCCGAGGGGCGTTTCGGCCACAATCATTTGTCAAAATCAAACGTTTTTCAAATAAATATCGCCACTGTTCAAATCTGTAATGCAATCAGATGATTGTGAGAATTTAAACATAATTATAAAGAAAAGGGGTTCACGAACACTGCAATGCAAAATTTTTACTTTCACGTGCAAAATTATCGTATAAGAATCTTATTACATTATAATCACACTAAAAATATTGCAACCGCGCAGGTTGTTACCAGTTAAAAAAATCATTTTTTTAGAGTACATTAAAAAGATTATAAAATATCTACATCAAAATAAAAACAAACTGACAGTAAAAAACATCCAAACTAACAAAAATGAATCGTAAACACGAAAACGAATTGTTTTTAAAATATTTCCGAGTAAGTAATATTTATCAAAATCCGTATTTTTATTTTCATAGAAACGGCGAAATATTTTTTTTAGGCTGATAACTAAATTTGAAACTATACATATAACATTGACGTAAGTATGTTTTTGTTTTCATCTTTAATGTTTTTACATTTCTTAGCTTAAACTTTTGCTTCAATATTTATTTTACATTTTTAAACATTTATTACGCTTTACAGGTTTAAAGAACTGCAAATGTAGCGATTTTATGTTTCATGTCATTTCTCCGCACAACGGGCGGAAAAATTTTAGTTTAAGAAATTTAAAACTCAATGGCTTTTAAAATAAACTCGCGGTTTGGGTAAAAAAATCATAAAAAAGAATTTACACTAATAAAAATGTGTTAATTTGAGCAGACATTCGTTAGGAAGAAATAAAAAAACACTTGTTTAAAGAACTAGCGACTTTGTAAGACGGGCAGAAAAACGTTAAAACCGAGGAATACTGAGGACGCCCGCGAAAAAAGTCGCCCTATATCTATCTATACTTAAAAAATAGACAACAGTCGAAATGGTAAAATTATTTTTTCTTTGGGATAACGCAAAAACCAGCGATTATAGACACATACACGTTTTATGAGACTCCCGTAAAATGACCTAAATTATTATTTGGACACAGTGGTGAAATACTTATATAAGTTTAAAAAAGATCGACTAAAATTATGGTTAGGAGAATATAATATAATCTAAATTGTATGTTTATTTAATTCTTATTTAAATATAAAAATGTTATCTTTGAATTATAATTAGTACACAATTGGCCGTATTACCTAAGCAAAGTTGCTATTTCTGTATGTTGACAGTTATTGTATAACATTGTAATGCCGTCAGTTTTTGAAATTAATGCATTCAATCAATTGGAAAGCTCATTTTTCATAATTGTGAATAACTTAACGTTTGTAAACGTTTTTGAGCTTTCTTGATTGATTGAATTCCTTAATACCAAACCTGTCAAACTTAAAACTTCAAAACTGGCGGTATCACAATGTTATACATAACTGTCAAGATACAGAAATATAATATAATCTTTGAATTACGCAAGCCTAAGGAAATCAACATAAACGCTGCACACTATATTCGCAAAATTAAAATAAAATAAAATTTTAAAAAAATTCGAGTGTTTTCCGAGTATAACTTTTTCAAACGACTATTTTATTAGATACAAATTGGAATCGTGAAAATCCTAACAATTATTCTTAAATACTGATTTTGATCAAAGTTAATATTATACCTCTTTTGGCGTACAGAATAACAGATTTAATGTACATATATAAATATTTGTCAACGAAGTATTTGAGTTGAAATTATGTAGGTGTATCAGATTTGTTTGGTAAACAGTTTTGTGGCAATATTTTAGGGTTGTATTTACATTGTATCCCGCTTACGCTAGATTTTCAAAAATATTTATCGGAAATAAAAACCTTTATCAAAATAAGTAATTTAAAAAAAAAACATGCTTGTTGGCTTTTGCGATATCTTAATTAATAATTGATATTTCGATTCCCATTACATTGTTACTAGACTTTAGAAACAGAAAGAATTAATCACACTCACTAGTCGAAGATTTCTCAGCACTCTGGACAGTATTGGAAATTGCGAGAAGGTGCTAGAATAGACTACTAAATTCGCGAAACGTCTGGAAACACGAAAATGTTTATAAGTGCGACCATGCTATTGAGTAGAATGAATGAATGTAAGAATACATTAAAATAAGAGCAAGGCTTTATTACTTAATATTTTATTAAATTGGCAGTAAATATATTATATATATATAATACATTAAATTATTACATTATTAAAAACATAACATTTGTGTTATTTTTTATCACACGTTTGTAAACACAATCCATTAAAAGATTTAGCCTTGGGCGAAGTCGACCGCATTTTGTGATTTAGATTCTTAATAAAATGTATATTTATTATTTAACGTCAAATGAACGTAACTAATGACCACTAAAATACTAGGAATTATAATAATTGTTGTACATACATAGGAAACCTTAATTCAAACACTTATTTATTTATATTTCGTAAACGAAATGCACCTACCTATTGATTATAATCAGACGTCAATCTCAGAATACGGCAAAAAAATTACAATTATCTTCATTAGAAATAAATCAATGCAAGAACACTTTTTTTCGATTCTTTAGGCCCGAACACAGAGTCAATACTTAAATGATTTATAGGTTAAAGTATGCTTTAAAAGTGTAATTTCACGGTCTAGTCCGCCTAATCTACTTTAACAAGTGCGTCAGCTCTATATCCACAACACTTTTACTAACTACTTGTTGAAATAAACATCAATTGTTTTATTTCATTACATGAATTCGGAAGGGTTAAAAATTCTGATAAAAAAAACCTCTAAACAATGCAAGAACACTCGTTTTTTGATTTTGATTATTCGACCTGTGCATATGTATTACATTTGTTTCAATTTTAGACAGCTTTGAACATTAATATATCGCATCACTAATAATATAGGTACCGGGCATAAACGCTATCGCTATTTGATGTGAATTTTGGCACCTAATTCGAACATAATAGCTTGCGTCATACTGTTATGCCAAAGAATCACGTAAAATAATAATAAAAACAAATAAGGATTTTAAAGGTTTAAAGGTAAAAAAAAACTGACTCGAATAATCAAAATATTTAACTCGGGAATAATCACGTAACGACTGCTCAAAAGATACAGAAGTTAAAATGACTTAAGTATTAAATAAAGTAATATTTGATAAAACGATCAAAAGCAACCAAACTTTACTTAATGCTCAATATATCCGACATGTAATACAACATATACAATATTTTATCTGGTGGATAATTAATTAAACCTCTGGATATCGTAATTATTCTGCACCATGGTTACAGATATCAAGGTCCAGGTATATGACCGTGTTTGGATATTGACGCCATTTTGAATCAAGATGGCGTGCGGAACCATCGAAAACTGCTGATTTCAAACAAACAAGGCAAGATTGCACATGTATTAGTGCAAATTATCGATAGTTAGACATCAATAACGGCTTCAGAAATAAAGCACATTCATACCATTCTCAGAATTATTATTTTCACTCGATCGTAAAACCGCGAGTTAAACCAGTTTTATTTAGTATTATATATTATTTTCACGTTTTACAGATAATAAATAATACATCATTTTACAACAGTTTATAACATAACGTTAAATTTCTGAATATTATATATCATTTCAAAGATAAGCGTGTGATAATCCGTAATACACCTATCAGGTTATAATATTACGCATACATTTATGATCAATTTGATTTCGTTAAACTAATTTAAAATATTCCACTTCACTATTAATAAAAAATATAACTAAATTCTTTGGCTAAAGAATAATTCACGACCTGAAGAAAGAATTCAGCTCCTAGGTAGGTGTGTCAATAATTTAATTTAAAATAAACGATTTGCTCAAAGAATTACGTAGGTACCTACCTACCTAGCTCACAAAAAATCCCAGTAATAATGTCATCCGTGTAGAAAAGCATTCGCTTTAACGGGGAGACCGAGTGAAATGAAATTAAAAAAAACTTTCCCGGGCAGAAAATTTCCAAACAATCGTAGCAAATACGTCATCAATCTTTAATACAAGGATAAATTCCGACACGATTGAAAAAAGAATCTCACAGAGCGAATTTGCGGGAATAAAAAGTTCGTTCTCGTAAAAACAAAAAAGTTTTCGGCGGAAACGCGAAACAAAACGGAGAACTTGGGCAATTAAAATCCAAGTTGGTTATAATAGATGTGTTTCGTCACCGAGAAGTTAAGTTTTCTTCGAGTTGTTTATTCGGCGCGCTGGCGATCTGACAACACTGTATCACGGGTAATAAGCAGAAATACCGCGACATACGGCCGCACGAATGACTGATCTGTTTTCGAAACACACCATTAACCAAATTCACTTCGATAAACTATCACTAGGTATTCACAGTTGGTTAGCGGAGACGTGGGAGAACAAAGAATCTTCGTTGCGCAAGTACACATGGACACTTCATTCAATAATTTCAAACCGCTTGGGTGACAGAAAAAATGTTGCAACGACTGAATGGTTTTATATTACGAAACCGCAAATACCTTCTCTCCAACCTTTTCTTCCACTGAACATTTATTAGGGACGCACACTTCTGAGATCAGACGAGGCGAACCTTGATCGATCACATGACGAAGCGGTATACAAACAAAAAGCGATCTCGTTCATTCCGCGGGAGAAAGAATGGCGGTAAATGCCGACGGAATTATTTTTAAACCCGATCCACGGCGAAATGTAAAAACAATCACTCGGAAACAGTATGCTGTTATAACGGTACAGCAGCCGACGTCGAGCCACCAGCGCACGACTTGGTGTGTGCTGAAACTAGCGACTCGCGACCGAGCGGAACGATCGGGCCAAGACGACTGCGGCCTGATCCTATAGCAGCCGACACACGGCCAGAACTCGGCTTCAAGAACGTTCGACCAGAGCTCTTCCCATCTCGCCGAGCCCTCGAAGCGTCGAATTTAATCACAATAAACATTCGCGGGCCTTCGCAGCGTTGCGGGCGAACTTCTACGCCCATCGGATAGGGAAGGCAGATAAGAAAATCAGGTTGAACAGGGACGTGGCAGTTTAGACCAGAAGCGGCACTAGCCGCGCGGTCTGCCCGCGAGCGAGGGAACAAAGTTAAAAGTTAACACTTCACAAAATCACATTCCGGAATAGGTAAGAATGCTGGACACTTTACCTCTTTACGCCGACGGTGGTGAAAAAACCGCTAACGTCTCGGCGATGGCCGAACAACGGTGAATAATAATCCGAGCACACAGAACGTCGCCATTGGGACGAGTGACGAGCACTCACTCTTCCACACGCACTAACTATAATCTGTCCGGATAAAACTTTGTTTTTTCGACAAAAGGGTGAGGGCCCCCGCCTATTATAGCACTTTTTATAAGTTTTAGTTTATATAACACTTCCAAAACGATATTGAACACGACAATTCAGTACTGGTGTAACAAATCGGAACAGACGAGCGCGACGACCACCCCTCGCGGCTTTCCGAACTCGACTGAGGAAGGGCGGGGATCGGCGCGGGACCAGGAGCCGAGCGGAGCCGGACATAGCCGAAGACGGCCGAAGGGCAGTGTGCACATTTCTTATAAAAATAAATAGCGGGTATTAAACTTGCACAGAGCCCGGAGCGGATCGGAGTGGATTATTGGATAGATCGGTGTATAATCGCGGACTACTAACTACTAACAACAATGGCCGACACATCGCTCAGTCGGCACCGAGACTCACTTCCGCCACGGATCTACCTGCTTGTGACTGCGCTACAAATCCAGCGCCGTGTGTGCTCTGCTCACCAACACATGCAATTATCAGACGTGCATTATTTAGGGTCGAATCACGAAACGTTTCGCGTTCGCTTATCCTGCTTTTGAGATGCGATTTTTTAAAATAATGAAGTGTTGAATATTGTCAATAAATAGGAGAACTAACTTTTGTATAATCTACATACCATTTAATTTTAGTAATTTATTTATTTATTTAAAGTTAAAATTAAAATAATTAATTTAAAGTACAGCACAAATGTTAGATTTTGGCGAGTTACGTCTATATTATTTTAATTATTTAAAATCAGGTTTCCCAAAAATCAAACATATATAATAAATATCATAATATCCGATATTTTGATATTTATATCGGATATATATCAACGATGAGAAAAATAAGCAATTTTCGTTCTGTAAGGAGTTCAAAATGGTAAGGTAAAATAATAAAATGTGAGCTTGAATAAGGGAATCACCAATTTTTATTACTTCATGAAAACTTAACATTATGATATGGATAAGGCTTGAATTTCAATAAAAAGCTCACTCAAGAAGATAAGAAGAAACCCAAGATTAATTTATCAACACCTATAGACTCCATCCCGTCTTCCTCTCTCCTCTACACAAATTCTTAATACTTTTTGATAAGAAACTTAGTACCTACATGTTAGCCTTTAGTTAGTTTAGTTAGAGTAACACGCATGTGAAGTGTATTTTGTGAAGGTGTTGGTGTGTAAATAATACAACGGGTGTGGTGTGTAGTGATTTTTACATGCTGTATTTTCCTTTGTGCCTTTATACTGTTATTATACACTTAGTGTTTTGTATATGCTTATAGATTGTATTAATGTATTGAAATATTTTGGTGGTTTATGTATATATTTTTAAATAATAAAGAAGTGAACTAACGGGACAATGAGGGCAAAATTTTGGATAGCAGCCGTGCGGCCCAATTCTGCTTTGCAGTGCTGGTTTGCACGGTTGCCTTTAGCATTAAAAAATGCCAACCTGGCGGCGAATGAGTAGGACCGATATAGGAGCTTTTGCTTATAAAACGGTCCTGGGTAAGCGGTGGGTCTGCCCTCATTGTTGCCCTCATTGTAGTGATATTTATATTGCTAGTGTAGTGGTTGTCTTGACGATACTAGTTGCGTCTCGAAACCGGTAGGCACAAAAGTAATTTTTAATGGTTATATAATAACATAAATAACATTTTGTTAGCCTATTCACTTCAACAACTTACTTCACGGTGTCGCATTTCCGCTACACGCTGTGTGCGCAACTTCCGTTACAATAAATTTTTTACCCTCATTGAGACCCAATTTATTTTAGTTACGCCACTGGGTAACCTGTAGAGTTAGTTGGTTATGCAAAACATGTACATAACGAACTGTCGTACATACGATAATTAGCTAAGGAACGAAGCAATCTGTGTTGTTATAGGTACTGCAATAAAACTTGTTATAGACTGAGTTCATTTTAAACAAATTGTTTCCTTTTAATTAAATATTTTTGTAAGTATGTAGTTAATTATATTCGTTGTCGCTAATATATAATTAATGGAGTATATATAGCACCCTGCGTTCAAGACTATCTATCACCTTTCGAAAAACCCTTTTTGAGTTAAGAATATCAAAGACTTATCTTTGTGTGACTTTCCATTATTGTTTTAGAAAAGAAAAATGTTCACTAGCATTTAATATATTTTTCTTTAAATTGAGTTCAAAAATATCCCTTTTAAAATTCGATTTTTGGACCAGAAGGATCAGAAAAATAAATGCGTGGTTTAGAGCGCAGAAGGAAGGTGAACAATGGCAATAGGTTGTCCATGTTTTAAGGCAGAGATATTCGATGAACATAGAATATTGAACAGAATTGACCTAGAGGACCCCCAAAGTATTCTTGGCTAGATAAAATTATCATGGGATCGTGACTGAAGGGTAAATGAAATACCAAAAACAATTAAAACGTTAATTTAGTAAACGAAGTCACTGGACACGAATCTAATCGGAGAACCGTTCTTTAATTCATACTAATTCAGAATATTCGACACATGTACTTCTTTATTTCGGATTATACTCTTATCTACCGCAAGGTCGTTTCGCTGTGGTTCGAACTAGATCACTTATATTTAGCACTGTGGGCTTGTCTCTGGTAAATCGCCTTTGTATGGTCGCTTCTATGTCGCTTGTCAACGCTCATCAATTCCACCATAAAAGCATCCATACATTATAAAAAATGTCGTTTATATGTTCTTTATCTATCTGCTTTCAAATATTAGAAGGGACTATGCTATAGCCATCTTTGGTCGAAAATTACTAATTCCCATGACAAGGTATACATAGATGTTACCGCTGGTAATAATACCTCTATATTTTTTAAAAAATATATATATATATATTTATATATTTTTCCCCGTGGGGGTAAGCGGAGGGGATAGAGCACCACACTCTTCTGTCCTGACTGTACAACTCTCGCCTCATCCACATTCAAACATCTTCGCATGCAAGCTCGACGGTTGTGGAGGCTTCTAACGGGACCATCTTGCAGCATCTGGTTAATCTGGTCGTGCCACGTCTTCCGTGGTCGCCCTCTCTTTCTGGCACCGTCAACACTTGCGTTATTTTTTATTTTTTTACAAAAACATTTTTTTTACAAGATAGGGCTAGTTACATATGTTGGATTTTTCTCTTCTACATGAGTGACATAGACTCGTGTGTAGAAGAGGAGTATCTTTACATTTTACATTTACAGATAAAAAAATGATAAAATGTACATATTCATCATTTTATATGTATAGTTATAATTAGTAAATAATAGGTTATATATCTTTTTTTACCATTCTTCTTTCTTCATTCATTCGCAAAATGCCCAGACCACCTGAGCGACCTTTTTTTAATTCTATTAATTATGCTAAAATCAGTTTTACATTCAGTCATATACCTCTATATAAAGATGTAATATTATTTCATTCCCTATCCATAAAATAATTAAACATTAAACAAATCAATGTACTTGTACTAATATTGTAATATTGAAATTAGCAACAAGTTTGTCATTTGTACCTACAGTGAATTCAGTAAAAAATCGTCAGTAAGAAATTTAAATAAACGTTTTTTGTAAATGATTTTTAAGTTAGAATGGTGATTGCAAATGCTTCTAAAATTAAACATCAATTATCAATTCTGAAGTTGACTGTTTTCTCGTCACGTGCAAAGGCGCTTTTATTTCTAACCCCCTAAATGATGTAACCATAGAGAAAAAAGCGGAGACGTGCGGCTTTGCATCGTCCAAAGCTCTCTACAGTTCGAGTAAAGCGCATCCGATCGGACAAAGAGAAACAATGTGCCTGGTGCATTTTTTTTCTATATTTATCTGGCCACAATTAGAATGCGAGCAAATAAATCACACCAAAACGCAGCCACACTGGCGGAGGGCCAAGAAAAAATGGCGGACAGCGCGTTAGCAGATGGCGGGGAATGACCGACTTGTAATGAAAAGAGTTTTTATTTTTGTTTTGGCAACAAGGCTCTCTCAATCACATGGGATTTCTTTTTTTTACGTGCGAGTATTTTTAAAATCTAATCCGCCCGACGGTGATTTTAAGAATGACAAAAGACAAAACCACGGACTCGAGGTCTAGACCGGAACGTGACGCGGGCAATGTTCGAATTTTGTTTTGTTGGAGAATTGGTCGAATTCAAATTGGGAAACATTCCAATTGGAATTTACGCAGAGTTTTTATAATTTTATTTAACTTGTATTGAAACGAATAAATTTTTCGTAATATATATATAAGTTACTGTAACGATAGTTCAACGTTTTGTAAAAAATAAGTCAGAAATATTGAAAAAATGCAAATTTTGATATTGCATAACTCCATAATTATTAGTGATGCAACAAATACGAATACGAGTTACGAATAAGTTTGTGTTTACTGGGGTATTATGCCGTGTTGTTACGACCTTTCGGGCCGAAAGTTTTAACGAGTTTTAACGCCGCCACCGTATTCGCCGAATATCATCACGAATATTAAAAACAAACTATTTATAACTGAACGCAATGAATGTTACAGTTTGGCTGTGCATCGTGTATGCGAACACACCTATGCACTCTATTATCGGGGATGCCGCTAATATTGAAGGAATGGATTTGTTGAGTTCTCAAGTTGCCAATTGTCACTTGTTTCACAGCGTAACATGAGTTCTTTCGTTTAGTTTCGTTGGGTTATTAATAAGGTTAGGTGCTCATTTTATGTAGTTTTTGTTTTGTAATACGCATTGTTCGTTCCATTTTATTTCCGTTGTGTGTATAAGTGTTAACTCTTATAAAATAATTTCAAATTAAATCTAATTACATGGCAAAATACTAGCCCAGAAGTACTTTTCATCAAAGCCGTCTACTGTCGAATGTAGAAACGGATAAAATAACGGATAAAAAAAATGCCTGAGAAGTTACAAATGTTGCGCTTTTTGCCAATGGTAAATTTTAATTATTAAATCTCTTAGTAAAAAAAGAACAGTGGTGTATTATTTATTACCTTGTTGAATTATTCGTATTCGTATTCGCCGAATAGAGAAGGTTTGATATTCGTATTCGTGAAAGTAGTATTCGTTGCATCACTAATAATTATTGATATTAGGTCACGGCCGCTTGAACATTTTCTACTCGTAATCAAGGCAGGCAATTCCAAATAACCCTGTGTATATATTATTTTTATTTACCTATACCTGCCTTAAATCAGTGCACTAACTGCATGCGCCTGGTTATTTGTCTACGCTGTATCCAGACCCAGAAGCTGTTTATAAAAAAAGCATCGACCCGCTGTTTAAAGAATTAACGACACCACTGCTGTAACTCATTTACCGTCAGGTCCCACATTGTCCTGCCGCGGAACGGGACATTCTCTCGCGCCTGGCCCATCCCGTGTTCCCGGCCCGGGTCTGCAGTAGGCCATTGCGCCACGAGAACCTGCTCCGAGCCGCGGTGGAAAGTTGCGGCGCGACCTGCCCCGCCGCGGCGAGGAGTGTAGTAGACTCGCAGGTAGACCCGCAGCGCCAGGTACGCATCTACCGCCGGTGATTTCTTCACGTCCACTGTACTGTGTCATTACTGCGGCGGCATAAGGTTAAAGGGCATTTTTTACACTTCACTCGTATTGTATTGTACATGTGACGAAATTCACATTGAACAACAATCGGAAAACGCATGGAAGAACCGAGAAGCGGCGAGAATCTTTTCCTGAATACTAGAATAATCTAGAAAGTTTGAAAACACCAGAATTTGGATATAAATGGCTATAAACGCGGATCTAGGTAGCCGCGCAGATTTGTCGAGTTTGACAGTTCGTTCGGTGCGAAATCGGCTCCGAGCCGCGTCGTGAGATGAAGCAATATAATCGAGCGAAGTACCTACGTGGGGAAATAAACCAATGCGAGAATTGGATGGAATATTCTTGTGTATGTTAAATAAAATATTCCTACTATAATCAAATGTTCATTTACGAGTGATATATTGCGAAATAGTGTAATTTAAAGAATAGCGTTAAGTTTAATTTATGTTAAATGTCTTTGTACATTAATTACTAATTAATAAATCACTAATTAATATCCAATGTTTTCATTCATTCCTCCCTAACCAGTATAAGGTTTCCCGCACAATCAATAATATTGAAGATATTATTTTTATATGTGTAATGTTTCGCCCTTCCTATCACGGAAGGAACTTTATCGGGGATCGGGAGTCCTTATACAAAAGTCCTTGTACATTCTAGGTTTTTATTGTCTCGTGACAATTAGTAGGGAATCGCGACAATTACAACAAGCGGCTTAAAGGTAGCTAGCTCTACTAGTGTGTGCTTTCGTGTTGGTTTTCTCAGTGGCCACACCCGCTTGGGGTGTCCTTCTAAACCCATTCGCTCGGTCTCCCGTCTCTTTCATTCGTTCAGACACACGTTCATCTAAATACATCAAAATAACACAATTGGGTCTTTTTTTTGTACTTAAACTGTCCATGTCCATTTTCGTGACGTAGTGGTATTTAAAAATGTTAATTTTTGTTTTGTTTAATAATATAGGTTTGATGATACCTTCTCATAACATGAGTAATGCCATCTCAAAAAAATTACAAACTGTAAAGAAATGACCCAATTACTGGATTGTATCCCCAGAGGGATAATCTTTAATTAAGATAAATTATAGAAGTCTCACAATTATTAATCTTGATTATGATTATAATTATCAGCCCTCTATGGAAAAAAATCCAATATTCACTGTATATTAACCGATCTACACAAGGCGTTAAAAAATTGACTATATTTTCATGCGTTATGTTAAATAATTAGGAAGAATATCACATGTGTATTAAAAATAATATCGCTAAATACTCCACACTAAAAATTTAGAGATATCATTACCAGTGGTGACAAAAGTGATTTTACAATAATAAAAATACATATATAAACCGGGAATTTCAATAAATTATTTTCCACTTTTTAAACTCCAATATTCGGCCGTTTTCTGAAATAAGCAATATTGTTATTTCTGTATCTTGACACTAGTTGAATAACATTGTAGAGCCTCCAGTTTTGATGTTTTGAGTTTGACATTTTTGAAATGAATGAATTCAATCAATTGGAAACCCGATTATTCATAATTGTGAATAATTGTAACGTTTGTTTATGTTTTAGAACTTTTTGATTGATTGAATTCATTAGTTTCAAACTTGAAAAACTAAAAAACGTTAAAATTGTCTGCAATAAAATGTTATACAATAACTGTCAAGATGCAGAAATAGAAATATTGCTTATTTCAGAATGCCGATTATATTATCTGACGGTATTGTTGAGTGTTTCGTTGTACGGTTCGTTTACCGGAAATTTTCTCCAGCGTAATACAATGCGCGCACGTGAGTTGGGGATTCGAGAGTAATCGTCGCGAAAATCACTAGCCAATCCATCTATAAATTTAATTTTTTATTTACCATAATTGAGTAATAGTAAGATAAAGCGGTACTTATTAACCGGTAATACAATTAGGTCGTATTTACAAGTAAATTGGTTTACTAAAAACTACACTATTACTCAAGAAAAGCTACATTATAAAGATACGTTTATAACTTATGTGAGTTATAAACGTATCTTTATAATGATATAAAAGAGAAAGTCCTGAAATAAAAGATTTTATTATTTATTTAAGGGAAACTAACAGTATAAATAAAAATCAGGTTACACATGAACATTAAATAGTATAGAGACCATCTTGCAAGTTTCCACAGAATTAACATGTTATGTATTAAAATATAGCAATAATAATTTAACAATATACAAAACAATAAAAAAACGAAACGTTAAGAACAAACCGTGAGAGTCAAAGAATTAAAGCTATAAGGGGAACCAGGAATGGGGAGGAAAGGACAGATCTACTTAGTAAAAAGGGGAAGAGATAAGAAGAAAAAGAAGAACAAAAGAAAGAAAGAGCGATACATCCGCATTTACACATATGAGGTCTGGACAAAAGAAAGAAGATGTATTTAAAAAAAAGAGAAAAAGGTTTATGACTGAGGTGAATATCCAAGAGTTTTAAATTCGTAGATTGATGAATTGAAGAGATCTAAGTCACTGGATATGGTGTGGAACAAATTAGACAAGCGATATACAAAAGAGTTTTGCCGGGAGATGATATTACAATGCGAAAGGCTCAAGGTCTCGACCGATCTAGTGGATCTTCCGGGTACTCTCAGGAAGATGCGTTGCAGCAATGCCGGACAATCAATCTTAGAAGTGGCTAGTTTGTGAAGAAATATGACATCAGCAGTATTTCTGATATTATGAATTGAATTGAAAAGATCCAAGTTGAATTTAATGAATTTAATGTTGAACATATTTGAAACATTATTTAAAAAAGTTTTGTTTCGAGTTAGGGAGGCTCTAGGCCGGGAAAGATTTGTTGCAAATTATGCTATCGAATGAATATTTATATATTTAATTAATATTTAGTGAATACATAATTGAATTATGGTTCCAACTCTAACGTATGGAAGTGAAGCTTGGAATTAGCAAAAACAGAAAGAAGGTAGCCTGAACACGATGAGGATGCGGTCGCTTAGGCGCACATTTAAAAATATTTGTATGGTAGAGTGAAGATTTAGAAATTATAAATTAATGTAACGCTGGATGTAGCGAAGTATGTATAATAAAAAACGGACCACTGTGATAAGTTGCTCGTGTGAAACTGTGAAAGGAAGGTAAAGGAAATATATGAAGCAGTGTTGAACAGAGAGCGTCCACGAAAGACCTTTCCTAATCAGATAAACCAAAATATTAGAGGATAGCTCTGTTAAAATCTTTCCGTGAGAAAATGTATGAAGAGCGTGGCGTTCTATTCTCTTTGCCTGCCCCTGCGGAGAATAGGCGAATGGTTAGATAGCCAGTTATAATAAGCGTAGTAAATTATTTTCAACTGATGCCATTATGCTGATCATAGGCCGTTGTCTAGATGCGCCTTAATGTGAGTGGGAACGGAATGGCTGCGGTCGCTGCAGCTTTTCCAATCATTCCGTCTTTGGTCTTTCGATCGTCTATAAGTATTTGACTTTTCTGGCTGAATTTTATTTGTAACATCAATACACAACTGAAAAGACTGGCGTTGGGAGGAGATAATTCACAAATCATAAGTTTCTATAGTTAATAAGTAAGCATTGTCTTTGCTGCCTGGGTACTTGCCATTTTTTTTAATCTCGCACACTATACGCAACCCGTTCCACGAACACCGGAAGATTCCTCAGGTAGGGTGAGAATTCTTCCTTTCACTACCAAGTTGGCGATCTTCAATATACCAATGCGGCAGCGTTATAAACCCCTTCAAATCATTAAAGCAGTACGGCGTAAGTTTCAGTTTAGTCGTCAGGTTCAAGTTTGGCGACCCCTGCCTGTGGCAGTTCGTTTTCCCTGCTCGACCTGTCACATAATCGATAGCGCATGTTCCCGTCGCTATGGGGATGTTAATACCTGAGAAATCGGCAACCATTACTTGGAAATAAACTTTTTTCGTAATATTAAATTAACATTTTATAAGGACGGAAGACGCAACGACTATAAACTTCTCGTCACCCTGTTCTGGTGTGAGTACCCATCATGTATTCAGTGCCTAGAGAGTAGGAGATTCTTGACAATTCATAAATATCCAAAATATTGCTTTTATGACATTGTTCATATTACTCGTATATTCGTGAGAAAGTTAACTTCAGTCATCTCTATCCTAGAACACATAGTGTCAATATTTATTTATAATAATTTTTTTAGGTGTAACAACCACAACACTCGTCCTTAAATTTGCGATGTATTAAAAATTGTTAACAATTTTATTTTGTTTGCTTGTTCGTCACTTGCACTGTTCACGCCCATTCCGCAGGATGTCTAACAGGGGCTACAAGAACATACTGCTTCTTCCACATTCCTGTTGTTCGCACTAGCTCCGGATTACGCTTACCCATTGTGGGAATGTACCGAGTTTACAACGACTTATTCACCTACATTATTATTCTGCGTCACAACTTTTAATTAATATCCAAATGTATAAAATGCTCTGCGATGCAAAATATAAATGAAGTTTTACTTGTTTAAGTGTTCAACAAGACGGATATTTTATTAGAACCCTATATTTTACAGAAAAGCAAATCTCTACGTTTCGCTGAATAGTTCGGCCTGCACCTCGACGCTCTCCTGATGAAGCTGAATAAGACTTCAGCGAAACGTCGAGATTTGCTTCTCTGTAAAATATACGGTTCGTATAAAATATCCGTCTTTTTGAACACTTAAATACGTCCAACAACCGTAATAATAATCTTAACTCTTTAAGTTTCACTTGGGTATCTTATTATGTCTTCGTTTTATTGTCACTTAATTCATTACGTTATTACTTCATTATTTTCACTTTTTACATTCTATTGCCACTGATCTTGTCTTCGATTCTTTGTTTGTTCTTCTTATTGTTTATGCATTACAAATTTGTTTGTATGTGAAATATGTTAGGACACAGTTTTGATTCTGATAACTCATGCTCTTATTCATACATATCATTAACTTGTGTCTGTTTTATTTCCGAAATAAATAAATATAAAGAAAAGAAGTAAAAATTAAAAAATTTCGAGAGTAACATAATTTCTTAATGGTAGATGAAGTGTTAAAGTGAACAAAATGGAAATACGAATAGTATAATTAATTGATTAAGTACTGACAAAATGAGGCAGGGTTCGTAACGGCATTTGGCGGATTAGGTGTGTTATGATGTATGTTTTCTGAGAGGAAGAATATGTCCACCCGTCCAGAGGCATATTCTCCGTATCGGCACGTGACGGGCACTGTATGAGTGCGCCTTTATTTGCGAGATGTGTCAGCAGAGACATGATAGGTAGATGAATATTGGAGGGTGAATTACACACACGATTAGCAGTGTTGATTTATTGACACAAATTTACAGAGGTGGCGTTGAGTACAGAAATTATTACGTGCGATAGTTACGTCTGTCGGCGAAGTGTGATCACACTTGCTAGCGACCGGAGCCTAGTTACCCGCATCGAGTCTCCGATTGGTGGATGCCAGCTCGATGCGTATGGTTAGAAACGCATGGGGTCTGGATCACCACAGGTAGGTATGTGTAAGCTTACACATACTAATTCGATTGCCTTTCTTAAATGGAAAGATGTTTACAAAGATGATTGTAACGGGGATATTGACAGAAAAGAAGAAGGTTAGTAACAGTAATTTACCACTCAACTAATAACCACCACACATATTTCACTATTCAATGGATACATCGACTGGCAAATGGAAAATGATTTAATTTCAGATATCCACATATTTAACATGAATTTATTATAAAATGTTTTTAAAATGGCTTGAACGAGCTTCTATCATCAACTTAGTTTATCTGTTTCTACATAAATCTTGTAAATTAGGTTATTATTATTCTGTTTTATTGTCTTTTTCCATTTCTTCATCGGGTTTCTATCTTTATATTTTTCATGTACACAAGTTATTTTAATATTTTATTTTCTCTATACATTTCTTCAAATGTCTCTGGTCTTTTTATTTTTTCTTGTTTATATTGTTCTATTTTATTTCTTCATTTATACTTATATTTTTTTAATTTTCTTGTAAACAATGTATCAAAGAAATTTAATGTACACACTTGTTGCTGTACTACATTTTGTATATATGTAAGTATATTAAGATGTACAAATCTGTAAATAAAATTTTAAAAAAATATATATATATATTTATATAAAATTATATATATATATATTGTACGTATCTCTCGAACCCTATTAATTACCTTCGAATTAACATTAATTTGATATTTCAGAAAATTATTACAATATGTATTTTGTAAAAGGGTAAAAGTTATTAAACCTGGGGCGCTTGTAAAAACGCAATAGGCAGTCTAGCCACATTTTGAGTACTCAGAGTATCGTAGACTGTAAAGATCTGGAAAAATAAATTCCATACAGATTATTTTAAACGACCGCCGGGATATTTTTAATCTACGGAAGGGCGTATTTTTTTAAACATCCTTTCGTGTATTTTATACGGAGAAAGTAATCAATTTAATTCACATCTCGATACCGCTCGAGTCTAATGTATATGTACATATTTAATTAAGCCCACCCACTTTTGAGATAACACTAAACTAAAATGGTTCGTAATACCGGAGACGAAAAGGTGCCTCCCGCCTGCCCCTTCCCCGGCCGCCTCACCCCCCTGCTCCAGTTCCCTCCTTTGTCGGCGGCAAAAACTCGAAATGAATCACAATTTGGGGGTTAACTCAAACGAACTTCGACCGGATTGTAAGCGAGAGTGAGCAATCGATGAAGCCCGAGAAAATGACGCATTTTTGACGCAAACTTTCATCCGATAACGCATAACGTATTACCGTTTTGATAGAAAAATAAAGATGATAATTTATCAAGGGGTTACACCTTGAGGCTCGTGTTTTCTTTAATACCATTTACATTTACTAAAGTTAAAGCTGCGAGACACCCTGTATATATATTTTTTATTTGCTTATCCAATAGGAAGACATAAATACAAACATGGTAGGAAAAGGATAGAGAAGAGTAGTTATATACTGGTATCTCCCACGATTATCGGACGACATAGATAAGGCAGTGATAATAATAGAGATTAATTTAACAGATACAGATAAGACGCAGTGATAATAGGAAGTAAACAGTGAAACCTACGTTTAATCTATACAATGCACATGATCAGGGAGGGAGGCGAGTTTCTAGTATTTGAATCACCATGACGATACTCTTCATATTTTGGATTACAAAAATCTATTGAATTTAATCTGCGGGCAGCTGTACTGGGCGCCGCACTGCCGAAAGTGTCCGCTACGCGGCCGGTGGTGTCTACCATTTTCTATCGGCTATACTGGCCGTAGCACGGCCGATAGAGGCCGCTGCGCAGCTATTAGTGTCTGCGATTAACTATCGCGCATTGCGTGCTATTTGTTGCTTCCAAAATATTTCATTCCTAAGCGAATTTATAAAACTTTAATCTTTTACAAATAATTTGTCAAATAATGAAAATATCATCTAAATTGATAAACTGTTCTTATATTATGTACTTGTTTATTTATTGAATAAAATTGTGTTTATAATATTTATGTGAGTAAAAACTCGCCAATATTAATATTACTTATGAAATATTTGAATGAAGAAATACTATTTGGAACACATGATTTGTATTTTTATATTTTGAAAAAATAAACGTCAAACGCCTATAAAAAGGGGAGATTTTGTAAAAAGCGACAGCATTTTTAAATTAAGCCTCCCAGATAGATACGAAGCATCGTGCTCGCTTTTGATCTTTATTCTTTTTGTTTGCAATTTCGAAAAAATTAACTTTTGTCCGTGTTAATTAAATTCCATTTCGGGTTTAATTCAATATAAATATTTTTCTAACGACGATATCGCCTGTGAAGGTGAAAGTCTAGAAGCTCGCTTTGTGAAGTAAATTCTATTTCTCAATCTCTCAATGTGCGTCGTACGCACGGCTTACACGTACTAATTCGATGATCTTTCTTAAATGGAAAGAGGTCTATTTTCTAATCTAAAAATTAAATTTAAAAAATATAGTTGCCTGCAGAAAAAAAATTGACGTAAGAAAATATAAATATCGATGTATTTCGCATGTAAGTTATTCGAATGTTAAATAATGTAAAATATATAAAATTTCTACACATTAAATAATATCTGAATGTAATTTAAAATAATCTATACACCTCGTTTTTTAAAAAAAAACACGATTTGATTAATTTTTGAAGCTGGCATTGGAAAACAACGCATTACTCGATGTGTTTTAAGCGCAATCAAAATATAGATTATAGTCTAAGTATAATATGTGGGATGGGAGAGATAGGTTGAAAACGGAAATAGGAAGCTCTGTCTAGTATGATAGATAGATTTGAATTGCTATTGGTTAAATCTATAGCTTAAATAAATAGCTTTTCATTACTGAGTCATGACTTCATGGTGTGAAAAATTTCATTGCATCATTCGCACGCATTTCGCTGCATCTTATAGTATAATTCTCAACGCGCTTAAAAAAGTGTAATATCAAAAAATTCAAATAAATGTATTGAGTTTTCGTCTCCGCGATGTTGTACAGTGCGTATTAACAGATGTATGAAACGGTCCAGGTGATAATATGATTTCACCATATTTCGTCACTGCTCGATCGGTTCAAATTCGTTAGCATTCAATTTTGCATTTTTATTATCGGATATGACGAATATGAAGTTGATTGGAACTTCTTTACGAGTGATCATATCAACATGACGTTACATTTTCCACATCAAATGTAGCCTAAACAACTTGACCATTTATTTGGCTTTGATGTTTTTTGTAACATTTAATAGTTTTTCATTCATTCAACACACCCCAGTAAAAATTATCACAAAAATGTTATAAAATAACGGAAAATTCTTAAAGTCGCGTAAAGAGGATTTTATAGCCCTCTGCACGTTTTACAGTAAATTAGAAATCACTGGAAATGTTTAAAAGTCTGTCGATCATTCTCGAAACTTCGCAAAATGACATTCCCTATATAAGGGGCGACATGATGCGCAGAAGAGTTTCTTGTGACAGTTCAGCGAAACCAAAGGACAACAAACGACAAGCGACGATTCAGTGTGAGCTACGACAATAAATTATGAGAGTACCTACCGAGTGAATATTAGCTGTGCGATTATTCTGGAAAGACGATTATAAAATATTCCACAGACTAGTGATTATTACGAAATTGTGTGATCCAACGACTGGTGATAAATAAAAACTTTAATTACTTTCAAATGTTTGATTTGTCTCCCACCGCCGCGCTCCCTTGATAGTATATAATAATTAGCAGTCGCCTCCAATTATGAAATCAAAAAGATTTTGGCTGTGTTACCATCATTGATTAATTCATTCATACAGGCAAAATTATGGGCTAGTGTAAAGAATATGCCCCTTATTCTAATTTTTCAAGAGCAAATATTCGCGGTATTGTCGAGCGCCCTGATTTCAAAATTGAAATCGAAATCAAATGTATTCGGTGGCAAGTATTAAAATTTATTCATTACCCTTTAAAATTGCGAATTTTCACCATACATTTGAATCACTTTATCAAACTTAAGGCGCAAACCATAGACAAGAGAAGAACACTGTGAAATAATAAATTCTTAGATTTGCAATGGACACTAAACCAAGAACTAATACGTAAAGTCGAGGCTTTTAAGATGTGGCTCTATAGACGCATATTGAAATTTTCCTGGGTAGATAGAATGACGAATGATGGAGTTCTTCGGCGTATGGAAAAAGACCGAGAAGTTCTGCGAGCTATCAAGACAAGAAAGCTGGAGTATCTCGGACATCATAATGAGAGGATCAAAATATTGTCTAAACCAACCCAGGGGAAAATAAATGGTAAAAGAAGCATAGGAAGACGCCGCATCTCATGGCTGCGTAACTTGAGGGACTGGTATAAGTGTAACTCGACTGAGTTGTTCCGTGCGGCGGTAAATAAGTAATTTTTAATATATATTATTATTAAGTTCTGCGGGTTAACTATTTTAAGTGTGACACTGTTTCGGCTTGCAAGGTCATTAAAAAATAAAGTCGTAATCGCCAGAATGATCCGATAGGAGATGGCACCACAAAAAGAATAGATTTTGCAAAAGTATGTAGGAATCATTTATTCCTAATATTCTAATTCGTGTATGAGTGAGTATATTCAGTGATCGTCACCATTATCAACCCATTAATTTATTTGAAGCTCTTTCACAGAAAAAGGCTGTCTTTGTCTTTAAGCGAATGAATTTTTAAGTCAGGCACTCAAGAATGTGTTGTGTACCGATATCCTCTGAAAACGTGGAAACAAATAATTTAGAATATTCTCATGCTTTCAGGATTGTTCAGAATCTTCTGATGACATCGCATCGGCTTTGTCTCTGAAGATTCCTCCTCAGACGACTTGACCCTGACTGACTCCGATCCGACCGAAATCGACCTGTATATTAGAAATATAGAAAAAATGCAATCTTAAAAGTCATTTATCTCTACAATTACTAATATTGGGATTTTGATTTCTGAACATGTTTTACTCATAATTGAAGCAGGAGTCTACCATGTCAACATGGGAACAAATCAAGCACTTCACGACTAAAGTCACTAGAGACGAATTTAATTGGAGCACTATTCATAATTTACACAATTTCGCACTAATCACTCCGTGGAACACTTTATATTCGTCTTGCGCGCGTCTGCGGTCACATTTGTTTTGTTTGATATAATGTCGCTTGGAACATTTGTCGCGTTATGTTAGCTGGATGTCATTTCATTTATTTGGCCAAAGCTGTACGTAGACTCCCGATTATCCCGGTACAATACAATCGGTTATTTTGTATACAACCGGTCCAATTAAACATTGTTTTTTTTTTTTTTTAATATTTCGAAATTCTTTATAAAACCTAAAAATACTTTTTCTATCTATGAAATATGTACGTAAATAAAATATAAAAATAAAATATAAACTCGTGAACGTATGGAGACTCAAATTTGCGAAATTGTGAACATACCCTTTTTGGGAATCCCTCTCAATAGGGTATTTATTTTGACACAAACTGGAGCACACGCCGCGAATCGTTAACATAAATACACAAATACATAAGTACACAAAATATATTTTGGACTTATTTAATATTTATTCTCTTATTTTATATCCCCAATATTATAATTTCATGCCGCATAACTGTGTGTGGTTGTAAATCTTTTTGTGGTTGTAAGTTTTCTTTTACCATTTTAATATTTTAGAAGAGTCGTGTGTAAATTTTGCGTCAGCGTCATTGCGCAACAAGTGAATGCCCTATTTTAATGTTAGTATGTGCTACACTTGCGTCATATATTTTTCTTACCCTTCTTTCCTCATTCACTCGCTCAACATGCACAAAAAAATTTAACAACTCTTTTCTGTTCACTATGGTTAGATCAGCTTTATTTTCTTAGCTAATTTGTTCATTCTTCACTCTATCATAAATGGTTTTTCCACACATACGTCTAAGGGTCGGTTGTATCAAGTTGGTGACGACAATTATTATTAGTAGTTGACACAGCAAGAGTAGCTTGTTGGCCTTGTGGTTAGGACACTCGCCTCGTGATCCAAAGGACACTCCAGACTAGCAAGTTAGTCCTATTTTGCGCATTGATGTGACATGTATCCCGTGTTCGTTTCTCTATTTAAAAAAAAATTAAATCGTGTATCTCGTTTAAGCCGGTGCGCGTGCGCACTGCGCGCGATTTAATTGACATAAAAATCGTTTTTATTGAGTTTTTCGACATTGTAGTATCAATAACGGTTTACCCTATCCGCGATCCAGGAAACAGTACTCCAGATACATATTTTCTGTGGCATATACTCGTAATTGTAAAGTTATCAAAATCTGATTGATGGATGTAGAAAACAAATTTATTGTGTAGAATGCCTAGTGGCAAAACTCTTTTAGACTTGCGGCAATCCATTTCTTCCGACAGAAAAGTATTCTTGGAAGTTTTTCCTGATAAGAATATATTATAAAATCAATTGATCGTCAGAAAAATCTATGGCATCTTACATAACATTGCACATTTCTATAGTACAATGACGATAAATTTAATAAAAGCGAAGTCATATGCCAAATAGACGTGCGCAGTGCGCACGCGCGTCGGCTTAAATGAGATCCACAGTTTAACTGTTGTTGGCAACCATAATCCAAGTTGATATAGCTTGTCCTAAGTGATCTCATCTCCGCCGCATTCAGTTTCATTTCATTAGATTTCATATTTTTTTATTTTTTATTTTTTTTATTTTTTTATTTATTAGAGACACTAACAGGATAATGGGTACATGACACTCAGATAATAAACATTATAGTGAAGACTATGCCCATTATCCCAATTACAAGTGTCTTCAGCACGCTCTAGTAACATGTATTTTTGTAATTAATTATATTTCACATGTACATTTATGTATATTATATATTTGTGTTTGAGTGTAGTGCGTATTTAATGAATCTATAGGTTCGTCGTTTAGAAAATGGATGTTGTGTATGAGTGAGTTTTTGAACGAAGATAACGTGTCTGCAAGAATATCAGCATCAATGTTAGGGTCAGCACAATACAAATTATATGTGCGACACAACCTTGTAATGGGAGAAAAGTAACCGACATTATTAGTGTGCTGACTTATTCTGAAGAACTCCGGGTTTCTTATACGGGGTTTAACATGCGAATTTATATCAGATAGACAGAGAGAATCAATAGCTCATAGCATATATTTGGAAGCGTCCATAAATCACGTGGTTTGATCAAGGGGGGGGGGTTAGGTTAGGTAGAATGCTACGTTGGGTTACGTGTGGGGAGGGGGGTGTCAGATTCAAGCTACGAAATTCTTTAATTTATTTTATTTGGCACAATTAAAATGGTACAGAATATGCGATTCATAAATCTGCGCAGATCAGTTTTGCACATAATCAATAATTTTGAGATATGAGTTTTGTCAAGAGAAAACAGCACAAAATGTCTTCTGGAATTAATAGGGAAAAAATACGTTCCACTCAGGGAGGGAGGGGGGATCAAAGCAAAAGCCATAAGAGGGTTTCAAAAAATACAAAATGGAACCACGTGGTTTATGGACGCTCCCCTAGTGTTGGCACCAGAATTTGCTCGTGTACCGCCAGTCCCGCCTCGGTTCTCCTATTATAAATGGATGCGTTCAAAGCACCGTGCACTAGGGAAGAGAAAGGGGTAAATTGATCGGAAACAGAAACTCCTTAGATAATACGAGACAAACGCAGTTTAAAACGATCTCGGTCGGCAGTCTGACCTCATATTACGTAATATCATATGTTCGAGATAAGCGGGTCAACCGGGCTGACCTAGACCTCGGGTCGGCTGCAAGGTCGGCGCTACCTTCGCTTGGCCGTCTTCCAGCGCGGTGGTCCTCGCCCTGCCCCAGTTACAGCTCTAGCAGCCGAATATTCGGTTCATGCACCCGCCGGCTGCACGTTTCAAATGCAGCGAAATGATTTTCGCATCACGAATTTCATATTAACCCTTCGCCAGAATCGTACGTCCATTATTACCCATAAAAAAAAATCTCCCAACCGCCTGACTAATTTATATTTTTCATTTGTACGCAGTCAACTGGAGTCTGGATCAATAGTCTGTGAGCGACTTGAAAATATCCAACACAAATTTTTCAATATTTTAAATTTCCGTTCTCGTTTAGAATCCAACTCATACACAGAAAGCGAGTGTTACCATAAAATCCCTCCTCTATCATATCGAAGATGCATACAAGATCTGTGTTATCTTTATAAAATCTTGAATAACTTGGTTGACTCACCCTATTTATTAGAGCAAATAGGTTTAAGTTGTCCTACATACCCAACGCGTTCAAATAATTTATTTTACCCAAACTTTGGTAGGACTAACTACTTAAAAAACTGCTTTGTAACTCGTTCCACCTCAAAATACAATCTGTTAAATTCTACAAATAATCTAGACATTTTTACTAACAATTTGCTTTTATTTAAAATGAAACTCTGTAACTTAATTTACGATTATTGAAATAAATTTGATAATTCTTTAATTGAATCCCATTCCCTCCCTCTTCCCAACCCTCCCATTTTATGCATTATCATAATTTAAATCTTTGAAATATTTATTATTTGTCACATATTCTTTATCATTGTTTTTTATTTAGTTTTTTTTTTACCAGCTTCGAGGAAACTTCACTGGTCATACTCAACGAATATTTTTTTTTATTGTATAATTTTTTTTTAAAATTGTACTGTATGTTTCCCAAAAAAAATAAATAAATAAAAATAATCTAATTATGTCACGTGCTGCGGCGGGCGCTGGACGTTCAGCACTTAAAGTTTACTAGAAGCGGAGGTACGCGTTGCTGTCGATACGATACCAGTTACATTAAAGTTTTTGTGTATTAATTTGTTTTATATTTTTAGGGGCTTTAAGATAAAATGACGGCATATCGAATTACCAAGATTTTTTTAAAATAAAAATAGAGATGCGGACACGGAATACGTGTCACATCAATATTCTTACTATTTTCAAACTAAGTTAAACGCTTGTGCTATGAAAATAGGACTAACTTGCTAGTCCGGAGTGAGGTCCGAACCCGCGACTTTTGGATCACGAGGTGAGTGTCCTAACCACAAGACCAACAAGCTACTAGATACAAGACTAGATTAAAAGAGAAAGTTACTTATGCGGTCTAAAAAAAATAGGTAATAGTCGCAAAAATGTGATAGATGTATAAATTATACTTGTAATATATTATATGTAATAATTTGAGAAAAAATGTTACTTTTCTAATTATTATTTTTTTGTTTAGTCTGTCATTTTTTTCATTTTCATTTACGTCATTTACGGGTATAAACACCAACACAACGAAACAATGTACGTCGTACGCACGGTTTACATATACTAATAATGGAAAAAGTATACTAATAAAGAATACAGTGGAATGAAATTGTACAGGGTTATTTGGAAAACATTAATAACCTTACAGGACTGTATTCCTGCTTTAATTACGAGTCGAAAATGTTGAAACAACCATGACCTTAATATCAATAATTATGGAGATATAAAACATCAAAGTTTGATTTTTTTTAAATATTTCTGACTTACTTTTTGTAAAACGTTGGACTATCCGACTATCATTACAGTTACTTATATCGAATATAAAAAATTCATTCCCTTCAATACAAGTCACGTAAAATAATAAAAACCTTCCAATTCTAATTGGAAAACATCCCAATTGTATTTCCAATTGGAATTTCTGCACGGTTTTTATCATTTCATTTAACTTGTATTGAAAAAATTGTTTTGTTAAAATAAGTCAGATTTATTGAAAAAAATTGCTCAATAACGAAAATGAAAAAAAACTCCATAACTATTCATATATTAAGTTCATGGCTGCTTGAACATTTTGAATAATAATCAATCAGGATTATAATAATCCTGCGAAGATATTAATGTTTTCCGAATAAACCTATATATGAAACTACCGGGGGATATTATGGATGAAAATAATATAACCACTTTTAAGAGAAAACTAAAAAAATACGTGATAATTACTTTTGAATAAAAATTTAAAATACTTGTATCTAATGCTGTATATTTAAGGAAATATTGAAAGTATTGTATTATTTAAGAATGAATAAAAAATAAAAAATATTAAGAAATTAGACGGTATTTTTTTTTGGGTCCATTTGGACCCACGATTTCATATACGTTTGGCAAAATGGCGATTCCGGTTAAGGGTTATTGCTCGACGGTCGCCCCACTTCCTAGCGGCGCTCGGCACTGCTGTCGGGCCAATTCCGCCTGCCATCGAATATTTCATAACTTCAGTGAAATAATATTGCTGTGAGCTTACACCATCACCTGAAATTTTGAAAGAATTATTTTTTAGGTGATAAAATTTTCTTGACCTTCTTTTCTGTATAAGATAAACGTGAACTGGAGAAAGTTGCATTTCAGTCACGGCCGAGGAGTTCCGCGGGAACGGACATTACGCGATAGTTTTTTTTCAGTAATTTTCCATTCATTAAAGCTTTGTAAAAATAATAATTTGGAAAAGGCAATAGTAAAATATCGCGTTTCATCAATTAGTCCTTCAGGTTTAACGCTTTAAAAATCATTTTCATTTTCAAATTCATTCAAAATTGATGTAAAAGAAATACATTGGAACACATTATTTTCATTTTTAGAATTCATTGTGATTTTCCACGTATCGGTGACGTCATCAGCGCGTGGAATTAGTGAGTTGCGTGGTTGCGTTAGCGTTTCCTAAGGTCAGTGACATCGTCAATGGGCCAATAATGGGCTCATATTAAGGCACAGTTTCACAATAAATTAAGGATATTAAAAAGGATTACCGTGCCCCGTGTCTACGATGAGATAAGTCTCAGATATTTAGGTAAGCTCAGAGATCAGTTTGAGATTGATAAAAAGAGACATAAAGCTTAACTTGCGTATTATATTATTAGTTCTTGTATTGTTTGTATTTTTTTAATTTAAACGAAAATGATGCGAGCACGGAATGCGTGTCACATCAATATTCTTACTGTTTTCAAAATATATTATTTCTTTTTTAAGGTAGAAAATAAATTAAAATGTGAGGCGATTTCTCGAGAACGGGCCTAGCCTAATTGGGAAATCGATGGAATATCTACCTGTGAATAATTAAAAAAAAACCATCGTTGCAATCGAGTACCAATTGTACAATCACACACACAGTAACGGTTTGGCCCCTCACTGCTTCAAAAGAATCTCACGGGAGCGTAATCGCTGTCTCGGAGATTATTTCGAGATTATTAATCTCATCCCTGTGCACGGCCACAAAAATAAACAAAGAGAATAAGAAATAATTCGAATGTTAGGCTAATTGATTATTTAACATTAATTAGGTTAATAGATAAACAAGTTACCGTTGGTACCTTATGTACTTATGTACCTGTTCTAAGTTAATCGGCCCATCCAAAGTAGTAAATATCAGGGTCGTGAATACGTCACGTGCTATACGTAACTGGAAATACAAGGAAATAAAAAATATTAATAGACCCTGCAAAAACATATCACGATACAGTTTGTGAACGTATGATTAAAATGACACCTTACAGATCTTGCAAAGGGCCTCTCGAAGGTCTCCAACATGGTATTGACTGCTACAGATAGTGTCCGCGTTTCGAAGTACAATCTTTAACTAGGTAAATATTTCATTTAAAATTATCATCTTATACAGGGTTGTTTGGAAAACGTTAATAACTTCGCAGGACTATATTCCTGCGTTGATTATGAGTCGAAAATGTTTAAGCAACTATGACCTAATATCAATAGTTATGGAGTTATGCAATTTTCAAAGTTTACATTTTTTTTTCAATATTTCTGACTTAGTTTTTACAAAACATTGAACTAATATATCGATTACGAAAAATTCATTTGCTTCAATACAAGTTGAATAAAATGATAAAAACCTTGTAGAAATTCCCATTGGAATGATTTCCAATTGGAATTGGAAGGTTGGTCAGACGTGGCTGTGGAAAGCAAACGAAACAGTAAAAACAATTTAAAGTTTTATTTATTCAAAGTCACTAGACACGAATTTTGTCGGAACACCGTTCTTTAATTCACACTTATTGTCACTAAAATATTCCACACAGGCTCGCACTAAATCACGCCGATTTCGTAATTCGCACGTTAGTGGTCGCACTTATTTCCAAACGCCTGTTAATTACTTCTCTTAATTAAACACGCACTGTACGCCGTCGCACGGTTCGCATTTATATGTGGAAAATTTATTCGCGCTGTCAAACAATAACAAAAAGTCCACGCGCACGCCCGCTCGCCTTTTATACAGAACTTTGATTTCGCGATGCCTCGAGAATGTTTTACTAGTTTCTTCATATTTCAGTTGATTCTAGATTCATGTGAACCGATATAGGCAGTTAGACTCTATTTTCATGTGTATGCTTTATGCTTTGCTTATTATTCTGTGTTTATTTCATACTTTATTCTTGGATAATATTTTGAGGAGTACTTTTGGACCGATTCTTGATAATGGACTTTGGCGCAGGCGTTGCAAAAATGAACTCTATATGTTGTTTAAGGAGCTCAGCGTCACAAAATTGATAAAATTGGGAAGACTCCGGTGGCTGGGTCATATGGAGATAATGACTGAATAACAAGCACCGAAGTCCCTGCTGAATTAAAGACTAATAAGGCGAAGGAACTTAGGAAGGTCAAAACTAAGATGGATCGACAATGTTCTCAAAGACATATCTGAACATAAAGAACGGGAGAGAGCTGGCACAAAACCGAGATGAGTGGAGGAAGACTCTCGAAGAGGCCAAGACTCACTAGGATTTGTAGACTCAACAATGATGAAGATGTATACCATATACAGGACCAACCTGCCGATGCTTATGCCTGTTGGAAGAGCTAAAGCTATGCTGAACAATATCGCTTTGGACATTGATCTGTTTCATATCTCTGAGAGAGTTTTCTGAAGCAGGATTCTCTTACACATTTGACGAATATGTATGTTAATTAAAACATTTTATAAACTCTTCATTTATAACATTTACGACTTGAAAGTACTTTTGTTATGTAAATGTTATATACAAAAATAAAATTATAATAATAAAATAAAAAAATGATTCCCGGATACTAAAGAAAAGATCACTGAAATGGTGTTGGCATGGGGAATTCTTGTGGAGAGGAGAGTATGAGGTTTGGCATAATCATACAAACCAAACATTGGATGATGGCCCTGTTAAAACTTTTAGGTAACAACCGAAGAGCGTGCATGAGAAGATTTATGAAAATTGATAAACCAACGGAGTATTCTAGGACACAAGTGTGGCGTACTATCCTTTCTAATTACCCTTGCAGGTTATTACGAGATGTATTACGAAAGTCTGTATTTGTCTCCAAAAATCTTTTGCGAGCTAATCAAAGTCACAGAGCTCGTCTCGAGTCAAAACAATGCAGTCTAGTTAAAGTGATATATTTTTTTTAGAGTACAAGTTACTTATATACATAATTTTTTAGAGAAATGCAATTCTATTAAACCATTTCCTCGAGATCTTCCTATTTTTAAAAACATGTCAAAGGGTGAACAGAAAAATTTGCTGCGAGCAACATAAATAAAACTAATAATATTTCGTACATTTCTAATAAAACACTAAATATTAAATAAGAGTCTTGTTTGCGGTAAAAGGTACACTAATAATTAGAAAGCTACACTTAAAATCTTATATTTTTAAAGGGTTTTCTGCGCAGTGTTCGTATATTGATAATTCAGGGCGGGCTAAAAGGTTTAAAGTGTAAAAATGTTGCCTCAAAACGGGCAAAATTAAGGCAGACAGGAAAAATATGTTGTAAGTTTATATTGTTTTTTTTCCTCTCTAATTTTCCCAAAAGAGTTTTCAGTTTTCTTGTACTAAAGTGTACCGGCGAACTTTAAAAACCAATTTATGAAGCCAGTTCACTGTAGGGATGTGGGATGTCTCCCCTGGTGGTAATTATTACAGCCGGAATTAAAATGGATATCGTAGGGTTGTTGTAAGTGACAAGGGAGGGTTGCAGTCGTAGTCTGTGTGCAGAGGGGTGAAGAATAGACACCTTCAGTGTGCAATGAACAGTCGTGTTAAAGCATATACTGGTATGTAATTCATTAAAATCTCCTTCCCGCTAACGGAAAATTTTATTCGTAATAAATTTACGAACTTAAAAATGATTTCAAAGTTTTTTCATTTTTAACCCTTTTACGTGCAAAGTTTATTTGATAAGTTGTCGAGTGAGTTATTGCAATAATTTATAGTTAATGGTACACGTTATTCGATTATTTAAAAAAATATAGCAAAAGCATAGCTTTTACATAATTAATGTATTCACCCTGCTATTTATAAAAAGGCTAGTGAAAACCTTCTTGTAAATAGGCAAGGTAGCATTCCACAAATCAATTTCGGCTTTATTGACATAAATACATTGACGTTAGAACATACACTCGTAATAGTGATGGTCAAACCGTTATTCTAACTGGTTATTATCGGTACAGTTATTTAGGATTTGTATCTGATTGTACTGATGATTGGTAAGATATATCTAGTGCCGTTGGTTGCCCATGGAATTCTGAAAAATTAGTTGCCAAATATCGACGCAATCAGATACAAATACGGTTAGTGTGTCACCGGTTATATCACTATTGCTAATTTATAATTTAGTCAGGAATCTACCTGTAAAGTATTGTGGACTAGCTCTGTTATATCTTTAGCTGAAATTTCAAAATACTGTCTACCAATACTTATATGAAAAATACGACTAATTTGGTGGTGTCACTAGGCTGGTTTGGAAACATTAAAATATGTATTTGATTTGAAACATTTTAGTGGCGATGCCTAAAGTGTTGAAACTGCGTAAACTGAGCTTTTGATGCAACGGAAATGGGTCACGGAAATGACGTCATATTTCACCTCGAGAGAAAAGTTACCGCTTGCAACGCAATGCTGCACCCGTTACTGTGACGTAAACCACTGCCCGGGCTTCGGCGGCCGCGTGACCTGTGTGTTATGAGGAACGAGCGTAACGCTTAAACGTTTCACGAGTGATATCTCACTTTTGGGATTCTTACTCACTTGTGCTTGGCCGAAAGTTATTTCTATTTTTTATAGTACAACCATTAAGCCTACTCTAAAAAATTGTGCAAAAAAATCAAATGGAACTGTAAAAAAATAACCATTACATTAACACGATCTTGTTTATTCTCATTGGTTGAAATATGTAAACTAACTAACTAACTAACTAACTAACCATCACGCCGTTTCCCTACAGGGGTAGGCAGAGAGGATTGAACGCCACACTCTTCTATCCTGGCACACCACTTTTGCTTCGGCCACATTCATACATCTTCTCATACACGTTCTACGGTTGTTGCGGCTTTTAACAGGGCCATCCTCAAATACTTGTAGTACCTGATCGTGCCAGGTCTTTCGCGGACGCCCTCTATTCCTGTTGCCTTCAACATTCGCCTCATATATTTTCTTAACCATCCTTTCCTCGTTCATACGTTCCACATGACCAAACCATCTCAGCACTCCTTTCTTTATTCTTTATTCTATCAATATATCTACATATATTGTATTTGATTTGAGATATTGCTTAAAACTTTAAAAAAATATCTATTTATAACATAATTTCCTTCTTGAGGATTCTGTGTCAGCAATATTTCATGGTAATCTCTCGTGATCCTGGACAGGAGCTTTGATTTAAAACAGTATCCTGATTCCCTTACATCCGGCGTTATCGCAAAAGGAAGAGGGTTTGTTAAACCATGTACAGGACTGATAATCAGTTTGTCTTCCTTCATAATCCGGATGATTATGGAAAACTATTCAAAAAATCTCTCCATAATTGATTCGACTATCTTCCGCCATCTCCCGCAGGGAGCGAGGAGCGGGGCCGGCAGCCCGGCCGAGCCGCCCAATCGAGAGCATAATTGAGGCAAAGCGGTGGATATGTCACTCGGTTATCACAAGAACGATCGACGAGTTCTCACGGGAGATCCGACTGCTGATATCACGCTGCAGCGCCAGTTGTCCTTGGTACCCTCAACGTGGAAGGATTGCATTCGCCGATGCTGTTAAAGCGTTGGTCGCTACTAGTTGCACTTTGTTCTGAGCATCCTTTGGAGGGCAATGAAATGCTACCTCAACTAATTCTCCTCTATAAAGCCAAGAAATGGACAACTTAGGACCCTAATCGGTAAATTCTTTCATCTCAAATGTTGTATTCCAAGACACACGCTATTGCTCATATTATACTTTGGTAGACTCAATTGTAAACTATAAACTAAACTAAGAATAATTAAAACTATAGCAAGTAAAAAACAAAAAGAAGAATTTAAGGACCAAAAGAAAAACCTAATCACATTGTGTAAAATCTTACCGATTCAAAAACAACTTTACTGTAAACTGACCCTGGAAGAATACGAAACTGAGAGATTTAAAACGCTAGTACAACATGAATATACAGGTCAAACAACGAATACGAAACTATAAATAAAAAAACAAACAATCATTACGGAGACGGAACCAAACAGTGCGTTATACCAAAACTATTCAACAAACTACCGGATAGAATAAAAAATTTAACGGAACAAAAAATATAGAAAAAAACTCTGAAGAGATACTACAGTGATTTGTAAAGTGAATACTTAAAAGCATAAAAAAGCTTTGTAAAGTGATTTGTAAAGTATATACTTAATTTGTAAAGTGAATACTTAAAAGCATAAAAAAGCCAAAAAAAAGTTTCAAAATTTGTAGTTTTATACTATATTATAATTTAAGGACAGTTAATTAAAAAAATGTACATATACTATAATCAAATCCTAGCGTTTAAACTGTAAATACAGTTTTGCTAGAGGTAAAAATAAAATGGCAACAATTAAAAAAAAGAAACCTCTACAGAGTAGGAACGTGAAAATTGTAAAAAGGAAGTAAAAAGACCTTGATGCATTTGAAATTTGGTAGAAGCAAATACTTAATAATAAAGTGAAATAGTAAAATACCTACTTAATAATGTTTTATGATCCAAGAGAGATTAGATTGCACATAATCTGTCTGAGATGCATTCTTTAATTTTTCTCCTGCATCACTCAGATAAGCTCATAACTAGGATGACCTAGGGAAGGTGGTGTAACCGAAAATATGGAAAACCACAGAGGAAGAGGGCACCTCTTAGAGGAACTTAATGGACCAATACCGTCAAATATCTACTGACTGTGGGCTACAGTTTGCAGAGAAAGGGGAATCGATGAGATCATCAACATAATATCACAAACGAAGGTCACGGTCTTTAGTAATGAGGGAATCGATTGAAGACCAATAAGGAGTCCTATAACCAGCATCGAGAGACATAACCCGATAGTGATAATGATGACATTAAATTCTATTACTGGACGCTGAGTGCGGACATAAAGCATAAGTTAAAAGCGGAAATGCGAAAACGGGAGCTGACGTTTATTTATGTACATAGATATATTAGCGCTAGATTCACATGGGGTAACGATGACTAGTCAGTATTATTATTATTATTATTATTATTATTATTATTATTATTATATATATAGTATATTTAAAATGAGTAGCTTGTTGGTGTGGTGGTCATGAGGCTCGCCTAGTGATCTGGTGATCGGTGGTTCGAGCCCCATTCCAGGATACCAGCAAATTAGTCCTATTTTCATGGCACAGGCTTTTAGCTTAGTTTGAGAATAGTAAGAACGGCCGGTATTCACGTCTCTATTTAAAAATAAAAATAAAAATTAATTTTCACATTAAATAATAACCATATATACTATTTTAACATTATTAGTTATTTATTTGTATTTCTGCCATTTTTCTTTGGTATCGCTGTGTCTGTGATCGTAGAGAAAATGAAAATTTGCGTTATTTTCGAATATTAGTTTTATCGTGGCACTAATGCCGCACAGACAATGATGAATTAAAAGCTATTCTGCAAGCGGATTCATCTCAACATCAACATCATCTCAACTCAGAATCAGCAACAGTTTTCAACGTAAGCGATAAAATGATAGTGATTCATTTTCATCAAATTGGGAAAATAGAGAAGCTCGCAAAGTGCGTACCGTATAAACTTACTGAAGAAAAACAGCGACTTGCGTCGAGGCTTGCCTTAATTTATTAAGTCGCCACATAAACAGATTCCTACTTTTGTTGGAAAATTAATTCTGTATGATAATCGGAAATGTTCTTCGCAATGTTTGGACCCAAGATAAGTAGCCAAGTTATGTCCCAAACGCAAATTGAGTCAAAAGATACTGTTTTTGACTATATATATGGTGAACCTGTGCTGGCATTGTTGATTACAGCTTCTTGAGATCTGGCATAACAATTAGTGCAGAGGTAGACTGTCAAGAATTGAAAACGACTACTTGTCCACGACAGCGCTCATCCATACACTGCATAACGGAGCCTCTTAAAATTACAGCAGCTTCGACTGGAAATTCCCCGTCACCCACCTTACTCGCCAGACCTGGCACGTACTGATTTATATTTTTTAGGAATTTGGAAAACTTTTTAAAAGGGAAAAAAATCATTGCCGATGAAAAATTCATGCATTCCCGTCTTCAGGATTTCTATAGCAAAGGTATCGATGAACTTACATTAAAATGGCAAAAATGCATCCAAAACAGTGGCTCATACTTCAATTGATTAAATATATATTTTCATAAAAAAAAAATGTTTGAATGTAAGGGCCTGAAACGTGCCTTATTTACTAAATAAATGTCAAACTTTTTACTATTTTTTAAACCGATTTATTCTAAGCTAAAGGAATAATATTTTTTAATTTTCACATCATTTTAAAGTATTCAGTCGCATATACTTATTTAAAAATTATCTTAATATAACTTAAATATATTATTTGGTAAGAACAAAAAATATAAAATTTATTTTTCCATGCTTATGTAAATTAGATATTATTATTGTTGGCTCCAAGGGTTTTTTAAACCCATGGCCGACCGAATAATCGTCCTCCAGGTCCCTATGTCTTAAGCTGTAGTATCTCAACAGAGAATTTGTAGCCTGTGGCTGTAGCCATCTTATTCTTGGGCATCTCAGGAGCCGGGTTCCCGATAGCGTTACCTCATAAACCTTATGGAGTGCTCTAAAGTCGTCACATCTGACGACATGTTTTGCCCATCTTAGTCTTTTTGGATTTAATTTAGCATAGATATTTGTTTATTGGAAAACTTCGACAAGCTCAGCATTTATGCAAATGCGTCATCGACGATTATCCTTAATTGGTTCAAGTAGTCCCTGGAGAATTTTGGTTGTGAAATACTTGGATTGCTTTTTAAATGATTTTCTATGAGGTTCCAGGTATTACATTCAAATAACGCTTTTGACTTGATGATCATATTTTAATAATGAATTACATTAATTTTATAAATAACAATATTTAAAGCAGCGTACAATTACTTGCACGGATAATTTTGTATACAGAAATTTAGAATTTTTGATGACTTAAACGGTTAGTCAAGTATGAAACTTTTCTAGTCTCGGGTCACTCACGTTTTCGTACAATAAAAAATTGATCGAGATCAATAATCAAGCTAAAGGAGTACCTACATGTTTTAGAATATTAAAAAATTGTATCATAATCAATTGAAAGAGGATATTCTAGATATAAGAATAAAGTATTAAGAATTCAGTCAGTCTAATTAGCACTCTTGGGGCAACATAAAACTCTACATCACTAATTGAAAAAAGTCATTTGTCAAAAAACAACTAGGTTGTTGTTATGTTACATTCATTATATAACAAAACAAACCGTTATTTAATTCCCTAATGGACCATTGTTAAAATTTGAATTATTTAAAATATTTATTATAACGTTAATATCCAAAAAGTATGATTTCATTAAAAAATAAGTCCAACACCGAAATACAATAATGTTGTTGCAAAATATTCTCACGCTTCGTAAGATTGCCTGATGTTCCATTATCAGATGGTACGAAGTGGTTTAAATTTTTGAAACTCTCTTGTCCTGCCGATAATTGTTAATAAAAAGTGGTCGCTGTCATGTCTCTTGGTAGAGTTATGGGACTATTCAATGAATATTGACCATCTCTCGACCCATAAAACCAGATGTAAAGAAATACCACAACTAACGGACCCCGCTGTACAAGATCGAATACAATAATATCAATGTTGGATAATCTACGAATTTATGTGATTAATTCTGAAATGTCATGTGAAGTACTCATTTTACAACATTTTAACAAGGAGCGAATCTTGATAATTATAGACAAGAACAGAAGAAAATAAAATTGCTTACTAAGAATTAATTTTGTAGGCAGTATAATGTTAAAATTAAAAATGTACCTATAAAGTGATAATATAATGTAAAACTGCTCTGGGGTACTTTTATGTAGGCTCGTGCAGTGAGTACGTGAGTTTTACGGAGACATATATTTTGAAGAAAATATCGAAATAAAATATTTATGTGACAGAATATTATGTTAAATTAAAATCTGAATAATCTTATAATATAAATAAGTAAAAATGGTGTAAGTATTATACGTGTTTCCATTGCCAGCTTAAAAAAACAAATGGCGAGATCCTATAAAGTAGCGAGAATCACAGAATGTTTTAAAATACATATATGTAGATAATATTTAATGTATAGAAATATACACATAAAATATTATCTACTGGTCAAATAATAATGTATTTATACGCACTCACCAATTTATACTAGACATATATGTATTTTAAAATTGTGTTTTTTCTCTTTAAAATGTTTATCGCTTTAAAATACTACTTTTAGTTTGAAAAATGTTATACTTCAGTTTGAATCAAGTCGCAAACTTTATATTACGGTAACACGTGCAGAACATACATTGTCTATGATACATAATATATAGGTTAACTGTCATATTCCTGTCTTTCAGGTTAGAACGTCGCATTCCGAATCGGACATCGTTTAGCGAAATTTAAAATAAACTAAATTTTAATAAATATTATTATTAAGTTCTAATAATAATAATAATATTTATTAAAATTTAATTTATTTTAAATTTCGCTACAAATAAATATGGACTTCTACAAATTAAACACAAAAACCATAAGTAAATAAAATACATCGTTTGCCTTTATTTTCTTAATTTTTATTTTTTATTTTCCAGAGCATTAATAATTTGAGGACACAGCAAAAGAAAAAATATGTCATTATAGGAAAGTTGTCCTCAAAAATCAATAATGCAAAATAAGTGTATCGAATTTGTGCGACTTTTTATTATTGTTTTACAAATCAATTGTATTTGATAGATCTTTCTTTAAATTTAGTACTTGAATTTAAAGGGGGATTGTTCCGTTTTGAGAAACACAATTTTTTTTAACGGCCTGGCCATTGGCATCTACCAACGGCGACAGCCTATTTCAGACAGCAATGGCCGCGGTCACTACCAGACGCGAAGCGGTAACCATAGCCGACCACACTGTTAAGAAGCAAGCAAATAGCAATGGCCGCGTAGCGCCCATCAATAGCCGCGCAGCGGGTACTGTAAGCCGCGCAGTGGCCCAGACAACTGCCCGCAGGGCCTAGCAGCAAGCAATCGGCTGTCGCTAGTATGATTATAAAATTGTGTAGTAAGTGCTAGTATGATTATAATTGCAATACCAATATTACGAGATATAATATTATAATATTTAAAGCATTAACTTTGTGGTTAGACATTATAACAGATTGTTAGTTAACTTTGTAAAAACCACTACCAGAGTAGTGGTTTTCACAAAGATATATATATATATATATGTAGTGGTAGTGAACAAAAGAGTCTTCGAATGTTTTGGCGACTAATGTCGACCAATGCATTATTGGACTTAACGTTAAGGTGAAGAAGACTTAGAAGATTACTACTAATGTTTCGCGTGTATCTGGAGAACAGCTATGAGAGCGACCCATCGAGACTTATAGAAATGCATTACAAGCCGTCTCATCTATTTGAGGGCACAATATATCAATACTGATATAAAGGAAGATGTACGATAATTAGTCGGATAGATGCGTGGTTAGGTTAGTTATAGGGTGTAGGTTAGTTATAGGTCGGCGACGACTAATATAAAATCATATACAACATGCGAAAATTGAAAACATTAAATAATGTTTTTAAGATGGTGACGTATGTTAGAATTTGTGAAATGAAACAGGGACATGGATGAGAGGACAGTGTTGAGCGTGAAGAGAATTATGATTCATGTTTGCATATATTTTGCATGCAGAACGGAATGACGTGCTTATTTGTAATTCGCACTTGCTATAAATACATTTCCTTTTACCGATTTATTAAATCGAAAAGTGAAAACAATTTTTTGAAAATGAAAAAAAAAACTTACCATGAAAGAAATTCAACGCTATGATTGCTGTCCCTTTTCTGCTTGCCACCAATTAATTACATCCTCCATATTCTCACTGCCGTCCATGCGATTTGTATAATTACGGTTAACCTCTTCTGGTTCTTGTTTTAGGTTCATTTCATTTGTAAACACCACTTTCTCACTCAAAACTTCGTGTGATGCTAAAATAAGTCCATCTACGGGTGTAGAATTATTAACGGAGACCAACAGGCGGTTGGACGAGGCGTCTTTTAAAATTAATGGCATGGCAGAAGAATTTGAAACAAGTAATGAATTGGGATATAAAACTTGCTGTCTAGTGTTAACATCAATAATGGGATCATATTTTACATCCAGATAGTCAGAGTCTTGATGGGGAGAAAGGGAACTCTCACTGTAGAAGTCTGAAGATATCATGTCTGGGTTAATAATGGTAAATTCTTGCCCCGATGATTGAATGAAATCCATATTTGAATCAATCAGGTTTTGGTGAATCAGCATTTCTTCCTGGGATATGAGATCAGAGTTGGGAGTGAGAGGATGAATGTTTTCTTCATCTTCGTAGTGGTGAAGAGGTGCTGGACCAGGAATCAGCTGGAAAGTATTCGTTCCGGGAATTCGTGAATAGTGATGGTTACCTACGGGAGGTAAGGGAGTCGGAGGGTTTGAATCTTCTTCATCTTCGAGCATCGGTGATTGCATCGAGTAATAGCTCTGTTCGAAGGACGAACTGTTGAGATGAGATTCTGAAGATGCCGGTGATGGAAATGAGGAAATCGAAAGATTTGTACTATTTTCTTGTGAATCCCTGCCATCGTCAATCGATAGCAAACATTCTAGACTTCTTATGTATTCAACAGCCATTCTTAATGTTTCTACTTTGCTTAGTTTTTTATTTGCTGATCTGTTATTGTTAGCATTTTCGTATATTTCTGCTATTTCATTTGGAATGTGTTGTCTTAAAGTTGCGAAGCCGTTGTTCACTTGTTTAACCCTGTTTCTTTCCCGCGCGTTTCTCCTAGCAACTGCAATGGGCGGAGGGTTGTGGACTCTTCCCACGTTTTCTTTGGATTTTGTAGGTTTCTTCCCTCTCGCAGTGCTCGGGGAGTGGTTCTGAATCATTATAGTATTTTGACTGTTGATCAAGCTCGCTACTGAGACAGTTTGAGGCGCTGGTTTGAGAGTAGTCGGCAGTAGTCTAGGCTTCTTTCTCAGTATGATGATTTCACGCTTGTCCGGTTTGTTTGCATTGGTGGTGTTGGCCATGTTATTGATGGTCTCTTGTAGGACGTGCACCTTGCCGTGGGACGAGCCGTTCCTGAAAGCTACGACGTTAACCGTGGCCATGTTTGATTACACTCGCGAAAAGTGCCGCGTCATGCGCTTAATAGTCCCGTAATTCCAAGAATGTTCGACGCATTCCCTAAACTGATGAATTTTACGAACTAGCACCCTTCACGCATGTCAAAAGACAATAACACCACATTGGTAATAAATAAGGCCCGGACTGTTCTTTGTTCGACCTGGCTGTTAACCCGTTTATTCACCACTGATAACACTTTGCTGGCAGGAGTCGGCGGTGCTGGAAGGCGACTGATAACGACGGCAGCCGAAGCGCGGCGGAAATAGGCGGATTGACTTGGCGCGTGCCGAAGGTTCAATGGAGGCGAGTGCGGGGCGGCAGCACCCTGCAGCCGCGGAGGGAGGGGGAAGGGGACAATGAGTGTATTGGGGTATTTTTTTCAATACGCGGATGAAAAACCCCGCGCGATTCGGCATCGGTGTGTGTGAGAACCGGAGGGGTAGATATTTTACCGGATCTGAGCATTGCGACGGTTGTTTTCAAGGTAGACAATTCGTTAATAATTTTGCTTTCTTACGGACACCGATCCTGTCCGACGTAATATAGGTATGTAATTCCAACCTCTCTTGTCGTTCCAAATTATTCTATGGTGGACGTTTGTTAATTAATCATCCGAAGTTTATCAATCTTAAATGATGACAAAAATGGTATAACGATACAGATATGTTTATATGACACTAAGAAAGAGGATTCAGATAGCTCTACCAGGTTTTATAAAGACAAAATTATTAACTATACATATAAGTATTATTTTTTTATTATACTTGTTGAATTCTTTTTTGGATAAAATATTACCATTTTAAGTTAAAAACTTTGACGTCTGCATTATTGATTCTTTATTAAAATAGTTTTTCAATAAGTTAATATTTTTTTATTGCGATACCAACATACTCCCTTTTACACGAGAACAATTTTATCTTTTAAAATTCATTTACCAATTAATAAAATATCTTTATTTTATGAATTATAAAATAAAAAATTTATTTATTTTTATTTTTATTTAAGTAAAAAATAAGTTTGTGTGTTGCTTTTACGTCCAACAGCTGTTGGACGATTGGAATTATTGATATCGTTATAAATATTTCGTCCGAAATAGAAAACCGAAAAGTGCATTTTATATATAAACATTTTAGTGCAAACAACTTACTGTGTTTCTAAAATGAATCCACTTTTAGAATCGTAGAAATATATTGTTTTGTGTTTTAATATTGTAAAATAATGCGGTGTTAAAGGATTTTATGAATTTCTGAATAATGTCGTTTAATACGATAAGCTGGGAAGTGCATTTTATCATCGGCTCAAACGCTTTATTTAAGTAAAGACAACCGAATGTAATCAAAAAATTTAAATTCGAAAAATGTTAAGTTGGTACATTTGAATATTTATCAATATTGAAAGGGTAAGTCCCTTTTTTTCAAATAATTTGTGCGAATTAGAATGGAACGTTGTGTCAAAATTTTAAAGTAATACTCGAAGAACTTTAGGAGATTTAAGATTTTGTACAATCGAACATTTACAATTTTATTTATATAAATAAATAGTAGGTATATAAAAAAAAAGTAGGTATACAAAACATCTTCGTATTAGAAAGCAACGTTGTGCCAAAAATTCAAAGCAATCGGTGAAGAACTTTAAGAGATTAGCGATTTTGTGCAAACGAACACTAACATTTTTATTTATATAGATTTTCTAGTGCTTTAACAATCTGAGGACACAATACACGTACATATAGATAAAATATGTTATAATAGAAAATTTGTCCCCAGATCAATTATAAATGTTCAACGTTTTTATTTTATATCTGTGAAAAATGCAACATTAGTGTATCATACATAATAACATAACAATTATTCATATGACTAAACAGATATATAGATATAAATATATGCTAGGTATGCAGTAAAAAAGTGACTCAGAAAAAGTAATCAACATATAATGTTAAACATATAAATCTACATACAAACACACCATCTGTAAGGAACTATAAGCGATTATACATTAACCAGTAAACATTATTTTTTTATAATTTATTTAATCAGGAAGCACTTCAAAAATATAGAGAGTGCAGAAATTCTATCAGGGGATCACCTATAGATGATAGAAAAATAAAATAAAATTTAAACCATTTTCCATTGCAGGACTCTGACTACGGGTAACAACAACTAAAACTGGCGGGTAAAACATATGGCGGCTCGTTATGTTCACATCAAATTTGTTTTATCAATTTAAAATAAGAAAATTTAACATAAGAATCGAGAGAATATTGTAAAATATAATGAAATAATAATTCGCTGCAGATATTATAAAAAAATCATAATAACAATTTTTAAAAGAATGGTAATCCTTTTATGCATATAGGCTAGGATTAATAGTAGGTCCGTAAAATATTATTTCAGATTTTTATTTTTAAGGTCAGTACCTACAGTATTAAAAATAATTTATAAATGGAAATTAAGGAATTATAAACATATATATATGTTTAAAATTTTAAAATGTACTAATTAATTAAATACATTAACAAAAACTACAATCAATTTCAATGGGATGAATTCTGCATATAGAATATTAAGATACAGGGATGGTATTAGAATAACATGTGCGACCATCTATTTTCTCTGTTTACGGCTGCAGAATACAGCCTGAAAGTAGAGATGTACAAAGTAATGTAACAAATATTCTAAAATAATTCAAAATGATAATGATAAGTATGTAGTGATGAACCGCCCATGGAATAACTGCTAATATTGCCACATGGTACCCGCGTATTCCGCTGATGTCAGACAGAGACGCCACGATTTAATGAGGCCCCGCGATAGAAAAATGGTCCGGAGGATAGAGCGGAGCGAGCGGGACAGCGATGGGCATGTGCCGCGGCGACAGCTGTTTAACACAGTTCTATACATTCCCATTCCCGTGACGTGGACAAGAGAGACGAAGGTGTCGGGAACATTTGTAAGGTATCGTTCACTCATTTAGGCAGATGAGAATGAGTAATGATACTGTAGTGTAGTGTAATGATAGTGTAGTGATGCAAAATCGTCATACCTACCTTCCATGAAAATATTTAAAAAAATAGTGATTTAGAAACACGAAAATCAGTAGAAGCAAATTGGTGCGCGGTGAATTATAAACAATAAATCCCAAATAAGATTACAGTTTGTCTTAATATATTTACGTTAAATCATCATTATCATCTATTTCTTTAAAAAAAATAGAGATGCGAACACGGAATACGTGTCACATCAATATTATTACTATTTTCAAACTAAACTAAACGCTTGTGCTATGAAAATAGGACTAACTTGCTGGTTTGGAGTGAGATACGAACCCGCGACCTTTGGATCACGAGGCGAGAGTCCTAACTACAAGACCAACAAGCTACTCACTATCTATTCTATTCACTATCTTTTTTTCTATTCACTATAAAGGTATACCCAAGTATCTTCGACTTTTCTCTGTCTGTTGTTGTTCGCTGCCAGTGGATTTAAGACATATACACAAATATATTTTTTTTATGATTTTTTAATTATAGATTACCCCGTTAATTTACTTTTATCTTTTCTATAAGTTTGTTGTACGCAATTTATAAAAATACATTCTGGATTCACTTTACATTATAATGATAATGGCCCACTATTTAAACACTTTTTAACAAATAAGAAATATTTATTCTACTAAAAGTGAAGGGCCATAGGTTAAATATGTCTATTTTAAATATGTATGTAACTTGCATTGAAAGTAATTAAAAATTAAACGCTTGTTATAAGGCGGGTATTAAATAGCATTGCACAAATGCAGTTAGGTAAAAAACCTGCTACTTAAACAATTACAGTCAAATTTTAAAAATACGAATTGAAAGATGACTGCGAGGAAGTCCGAAATAAAAAATATCAAATAATAAAAAATAATGTGGCCTAATTCAAAAACTTTTCGTGAAGATGAAGAAAAGTGACAGGTATAAAATGCTATTCTGACAAGAACACTAACCTTAGAGAAACAAAAATTAAAAATGCGCGGATCGAACAATTGCTTCAACTTCATGTTGTATATGGTAGCATAAAATTATTAAAATATTTCGCATTTTTACCTGTGATGCAAGGAAACAATAAATCACCAACAAATGATATATAGTGGTTATGACCGTATATATTTAAATATTTTAATGTTGGGGGCTTAAATTTTACTGAAAAGATGAACGGCGTTCTTAGCTGAAACATCAGAAAAATATTTCCCTGTCAGTAATAATTAGATAAGCGCCAATGAACACAGTAACCAGTTGAAAAACATTGTTTCTGTGGACTTGAAACATCGTACAGTTATAAACAAAATATATAACAGCAGAACGTATAAAAAGAGAATGAAATATTTTACTACATTTAAAAGGTTGTCGATATCTGTGGAAGGACTTTTGTAAACTGCTAAAACGGGATGCGATGAGAGTTCATAAAAGCATTTCATAAACTACAAAAAAATATTTTTTACAGTCCTAGTGATGTTTCAATTGTTATTCCCCTTCATTAATTAATTAAATTTATCTGTCGGTATAATTACATTAAAATCAATTATTTTTTTAAAAGTATTAATATTTTATGAATCACTGAAAATATTTTCTGATAAATCTTTGGGAAATCACTGATTGCGCTGATTCCTGCAATATATAAATATGTAATTAAAATGTTATCATAAGTTATCAATAATTTAATTTATTTTATTTTTAGATAAGGTGGTACAACAAAACATTTAAAATAAAGAAATATATTTTTCTACTATCTCTGTGAGAGTCGGAGACTCGTGTATAGAATGGAAGTATAGGTTTGAAATCATAAAAAAGCTATATTATACAAATTTTCAGCTATTAAGTATAAATATGCTTTATTCTAAATATAACAAAATAAAATAAAATATTAAATAATGATTCAATACAAAGAAATACATTAAGGATAAATTATAATAGAGACGAAGCTATTTATATATGAGAAAAGTGGATGCAAGCTCTTATACGACGGTTTACGGCTTACAACCTGTTTGAGCTGGCTTAAGTGATCACTCTACATAATGCAACGTTCACTAATTTCTTTGTAAGAACATCCACACATTATCAGATATTGGAAAGTTCTTCATATGTTTCAAATCAAGAACATTTCATGTTTTGCCCTGGTCTCTGCTAGAGACATCTGTTGTTATATTTTCTCATTAATAAGTTAGTATACATGGATATTGTGTGAATACGATGAAATTGGTGAACGTTGCATTGTGTAGGTAGAGTGATCACTTAAGCCGGCTAATTCATGTTGTAAGTCCTGAGCCATCGTATAAGAGACTTCCATCCACTTTTCTCATATATAAATAGCTTCGTCTCTGTGAGACTTCTATAATTTATCCCTAATTAATTAATCATCCCTCTGGGGACCAAATCCAGTAACTGTGTTCTTAGAACACACTTTCATATAAAAATATTGTTAAAAATAAATATATATTTAGTAGCAAGTAGTATTAGCTTTGAAATTCTTTTTTTATTTAATAATAATATTGGGGTGGAAGGTGCAGGGTTGTTGTGATTTTCCTCTCCAAGCACAGGAGTTAGTTTCTTTTATGGAGAGGTAAAAAGTCTTAAAACTGTATACAATATTAAATAAATAAATAAACACATAGGTGTGCTGATTCATCATGTAAACGTTGAAATGAAAAATTCTATTATTGTTCAGAGCCAGTAAGGATTCTTGATATTACAAATATTATGTAAGATGTAAATTTGTACACAGAGGAATTAAAAATTCTTTGACGCATTAACCACACAAATTTATGTGATAGATTTGATAGCAGATCTTGTTTACCTCATTGTTAATACCAAGTTGCCACGCAATTGACGCAATTATTTGTTTTGCGCCGCCACGTGATTACTTGTAATATATGTTGTATTATATGTTGCCTTGCGACATTTAGATTTATGTCGCAATGCGACTCCAAATACGTTTATATATCACATGAACAAATGAGTGGACGAACATATTACGGGCTTCCCTATTCAGCCGTAAATCGTCAATTTCGTTTTAGAAAAATTTTTAGGATCTGATTGCGTGATCCATCATCAGAAATGTATCGAAAGGTAGGTCAACATTTAAAAAGTACAGAGTTCGGTAAGGATCTATGTGGACGGAAGAATAACTCAAAAACCACAAAAGGTTTTTTTATCACCGTGGATACCTGAGAACTTATTCGCATTTTATTTGTTTAAACGAAATGTTTACACTGAATTCAAACTATTCGCCTAACATTTAGTTCCAAATAGAGTAGTGCAATGAATACTGAATGCATATGGAAACTTGAACTGAATAGAGAATTTAGATATTTATTTTTCTTCTTTTACATGCAGCCACAAAAAGTATATTTCAACATTCCATTTTTTTTAACAGCAATTGTTGGAAATGTTTTAAATATAAAAAGATATTTTACTATTTTATCTTATTCGTCATTGCAATTAAATTTCCGTTGCCACCAGGTACCGACTGATAACAATAATAAAATATTTGGATAATTTATTTAACTAATGGGTCGATAATAAAATAATCATTTTAGCAAAATATTGAAAATGAAAGAAATGTATAAATATATTTTTCTTGTCCTGAATTCGAATGAATTACACTTTATCTTGAAATATCGTAATGAAATATATTTATATATGGCAGAAATAATAAAAATAAAGTGTTTTATGGTAATTTAAAAAAAGTATATCAATAGCAAAAATCTTTAAAGAAAAATATATAATGGATTCTCTAACTTCCAGGTGTACAAGATCATTTCTAAATCTAAACACTCCAAAATATAGAATAAGCGCAGCCCAGGACCATTATTTCTTTGTAAGAATTAAAGCATTCAATTCATTACCAGAAAAATCTAAAAAAAATCAAGACCTTGCGTCATTTAAAAATGAATGAAAAGAAATATATAAATAAAACCTCTTAAAATTGTCTTAATATTTATTTATTTTATTATTATAATCATCATCGTCATCACTTTTGGCTCTACGCCCCTGGGGGATCTTGGCCTTCTTAAGAGCATTCCTCCACTCATCCCGGTTTTGTGCCAGCTTCTCCAGTTCAGAATTTTCAAGGAAGATTTGTCTTCGAAGACCCTTCTTAATTTAGGCCTTCCTAAGCTTCTTCGCTCGTTCGGTTTTGAATTCAACAGTTATTTTTGCTCGGTCATTTTCTGTATATGACCCAAACACCGAAATCTTCTCAGTTTTATAAAATTTGTTACGCTTAGCCCCTTACAGAGTATAGAGCTCGTTGTTGTAACGTCTGCACCAAAATCCAATCCATTTTATAGAATCGGCCCAAAGATATGCCTCAAAATTTTTCTTTCAAAAACGTTCAGTGCTTGCTCATTCCTCATAGTCAGTACCGACGTCTCAGCTGCATATCCGAGCACTGGTCTAATGAGCGATCATTATTAGTATTTAGAATTTAAATATTTTGTTAATAGTAAAACCATTCATATCTAAATATATTCAGCGGTGAATGGTTTTACAATGATCAATATATTCAGTTATTACTATAGGTTTTACAATGATCCAAATATTCAGTTATAACTATAGGTCTGAACGATCAATATATTCAGTTATTATATATGAAAATGCAACTATGAGTGTTATAATTGACGACGACACTAGAACTGAAAAAATAAAAATAGAAAAACGTGTCCGACAAGGTGACACAAAATCGCTTAAACTCTTCACGTTAACCTTAGAAGATGTATTCAAGACCCTGAATTGGGATAACAAAAGTATGAAGATAAATGGCATATATTTAAGTCACTTAAGATTTGTTGACGACATAGTAGTTGTAAGTAAAAATGTGAATGAACTAAGTATAATGATAAAAGAACTACACGAGGTTTAGAGAAAAGTTGATCTTAAGAGTAATAATATAAAGAAAACAAAAATTTTGAGTCCAGAGAACAAAATCATCACTATCAATAATAATATTGAAATAGTAGATGAATATATATACCTAGGACACAAGATAAAAATGGACAAAGAGAACCAAATAGCAGAATTGCCAAGACGAACAGGAATGAGCTGGGCTGCTTTTGGCAAACTCAAACATATCTTCGAGAAAAAAGAGATCCTAGTTAGCCTAAAGAGAAAAACATTTGAATCATGCATACTGCCAGTGATGACGTATGAAGTGTAGAAAAGCTCAAATGCACGCAACGATCCATGGAGAGATATCCATGCTTGGAGTAAGCTTAAGAGATTGGAGTAAGCCTAAGAGATAATTAGAAATTATGAAATTAGGCGCAGAACTAGAGTAGTGGATACCATGGAATCGTGTAGCGAAGCTAAAATGGCAATGGGCAGGACTTGTTGCAAGGCAAGATGCTACAAGTAAGCCTCCCAGAGTTCTGAAATGGAGACCTTGGGAGAATAGAAGAGGCATCGGAAGACCTCAAAAGAGATGGGCCGACGATATAGCCGCTGTGGGGGGAAATAAATGACTACAATTAACAAACAACAAGGAAGGATGGAAGGGAATGGAGAGGTCTATATCCAGCAGTGGAAGTAAAGGCTGAAGAAGAAGAAGAGGATTACTATATGGCTACGTAAGAACAACTTAATCTAACCAAACCTAGTCAATAAATAATTGACAAAAAATTATATTTGATTATCGCTTAATTATTGATTGATACTTAATTATTTATAGGTACTGATGAAATATTATAAATTATCCAAATATTAATTTTATTATACACAATTTATGAATAAAAACATTGACTTAATGAATATAAATTATTATTTTTACGTTTTACGCCCGGCATTTTACGTTCTCTATATAGAGCAGTTTTTAAATCTGTGTACCTACAGGCCCGCCCTGATATGCGTCGTTATTCTACGATTATGAGGATATATGGCCATCAAATTTGGATCCTAACGGAGTGAGAGCAAGAATCCTGGCTACCGAGATGAGTTTTGTAAGGGCGGTAGGGGGAGACACATTGGTGGATAGAGTGAGAAGTGCCCTACATAAGGCGTATGAAATAGGGCCCCTACTTCTTCATAGATAGAAATCACAAATAAGGTGGTTTGGTGACCCCCGTGGGTCACTCCAGATTAAGTTGGGAGAAACAACAGAAAAGGTGTACGAAAACACGATGGACTGGTGGACTACGGAAGCAGCACAAGACAGGAGAACATGGATACACCTTGTCGAGTCTTCGGGCCCCCGACTCTGCTAAGACAGTGGGATGACGATGATAATTATTATGTAAAGTAATATTTACATTATATATAGAGAAATGTGGATTTTTTTGGGTCACAAAGCTAGGATTGGTCTGCACCGAGCACTCAATCTCTCTTCTCCCCTATAGGTGATAGCACCTGCCAGCCTCTTCATTTATTGGTAGGTGCTATAGCCTATAGCCTAGTCTAAATGGATTAAGTATATCTATTAAATACAGAATGGATAGTAAGTGGGTGGGAGGATATTTAAAGGTTCTTGAATGCTTATAAGTCACATATTAAAGAAATTTAACTGAGTAACAAATTTTCAAGATTTGACAATTAAACATAAAAATTATGCAGGCTATGCTTTAGTGCAAAGCTAGGTAACCAATACAGGTTGGGGATAAAACTTCAAACACCAACAACAACAAATGTTGCGAGATGCCAGGGAGCGCGCCATGCAGCGCTACCATATGGTACAGCATGTTCCAAAGGTAGTTTTTATCTTCAAGGTATAGGGCGGGACGCTGCCGGCATGGTGCTGGGATGAATCCTTGCGGGGGCTTTCAAGCCACCATTTTTAATATCTAAAACATTATCTTTTTTAATTTTATTTTATTTTAAATCATATAATTTTTTGCTGACACGTGTATTCGTATGCCTAGAATAATTAAAAATATTTTGTTAAGTCACGTAATGGAATTAATGGATTAATCAGTTTTCCAAATATTTTAGTCAAAAAGTATAGAAAAACATATTCTGTAAAGGGGTGGTGTGATGCATATATATGCACACGACATATAAAGAATTTTTCAAATATATTTAAACAAAGGATTTTTACAAAAAATTTCCACTAAAAAACAATAAATTTAATTTGTAATGAAACTATGTTTTTTTTAGAACCACTTAGAGATAATATCTTTAATAAAAAACTTCCATTTGCTTAATCAGAATGATATATAAATAATTCTAAACATTAAATTATTTTCTTTTGTGTACATACCTATAAAACTCAATGTCTGTCTGTCTGTCTGTTCTCTATATAAAGCTACACCGTTTGTCCAAATTTTGCATACTCATTTTTCAGGATCCGGCGAGTAACTTGCGACATTTCCCCACTCCCCTTCTTCCCCTCCTTATCTCCTTGTTATATTTTCCATGCAAATCTGTACCGTTCGACCGATCTGACTGAAATTTTGCATACTTATTCTTTAGGACCTGGCGGGTAACATAAGCAATATTTCCTTCTTCCCCTGATATATTTTGCATGCAAATCGGTATCGTTTGACAGACCTGACCTAAATTTTGCATCCTTATTCTTAAGAACCTGGCAGGTAAAATAGACGACGTTTCTCAGCCTAGATTAAAGGCAAACATTGTTTTTATTGGAGACTTTGCAAGACAATGGAACCTTTGTGTCCCCCTAAAAACTTTTAGCTAAATTTTTAACCCGAAAAACGCCGGGTATGAACAGCTAGTTTTAGTATATAACTACTCACAGAAATTAAAAAAAAAAATGTCTGTTCACAAGTGCTTTAAATATCAAAAATATTAATAATAAATTCAAGTTCATTATAAACTTGAATATGAAAAATGAATAACCTCAACGTATTTGCATTATGTAAAATAACTGCTGACAATCTGAAAATAGTTTTCAAAATCTTTTAATTTAGAAATCAGAAACAATCATTCAAACAAATTTTATACAGTATTCTTCTTCTGAGGCACTTAAAAAGGGTGCGTTGTTGCCTCTAGGGACCAATATATAGTTGGTTGAAAACATCTGATGTGATTTAGAAACCCTCACAGAATCGGAAGTTCTGATGGCAGTCGAGGGAGTTAAAAGCTCCATATGTTGCCGTTTTAAAGGGAATATAAAACTTATACTCTCAATACAAGGGATAGCTTATACCTAGTATTATAGTCTGATTAAAGAGATTTAAATGGTACCGCTTTACTTGGTGCCATGTTGCTAAGCGTATAATTTCACAAAATGAGTACGGCATATCGGACGAATGAGCTTTTTTATTCGTTTCGAATGTCCGCTCACGGTAAGGCACCATAAGCTTGATGACTCGTACGGGGAGTCATTACATTTTTATGTTTTATTTATGGCGAACTAAAGTGATGGGATTTTGATATTCTTCGTTTTGTATCTGTTAAACCACTTTTCACTTGACAAGTAGAACTTACTTCCGGTGACATCAGGTGAAAACAAATAAAATAACCCTACTATTGGGTGTCAGTAGGTGTGCAAGATGATGGCGCCATCTATAAGATGACTTTGCTTTGATATTTTTCAATTAATCCATTCAAACTATTATATTTTACAGTGTTTGGGATATTTTGTGACGTGCAGACCACACAATATTATTAATACATAATATATTTATAATTCTAGGTAATTGTCTTACTTATGTACCTTAAGGACTTCAGGAAGAAATGTTGATATTGACACAGATAAGGAAAATTTAATATTATTTTTAAAACATGCCACTGCGTCGTTCTTCCAATCGTTATATATAGTAGTAAATGAATACATAAACAAAATCTACATATTAAGCTTAAACAGAAGCTTCAGAAGACACAACGATAGTATGGAAAAAATAATGTTAGGAATAATTGGAAAAGCAAAATATGTAAGTGGATTGGGATAGATAAAGAGGAAGAAGAAAGAGCATGAAAAGCAATGACCGGCCATATTTCGATCTGTAGAAATATACGATGGACATAAAATTTTCATAAATGGTGCCAGTTAGGACTAAAACGCTTTAGAGGACGCCCAAAATCTCAATGGATAGACGAAATAATTGGAGCAGCATCATCGCCATGATCACTATCGTCATCATCACAATCATCAGACGATGATGATGATTAAAATTGTTCTAAGGTTTTCACAGCCATTCAGAATCATCTGGTTTGTATTTTCTGGAATATTTTGTTTTGTTTCTACGGTCTTTTTAGCCAACGTTTCTGATCCCATTGCAGAGTCTATCGTCAAAGCTAATGTGATATCACATGACATTAAATTTGCTTGACCAGAAAGATCATAGAAATACGCCAAAATACTCCAGAAAATACAAACCGGAAGATGAAGAAGATTATAACGAAGACGCGCTTGATGGTCGAGTGCATACGACACTAACCTATTGATTCGTTGGTCGGGAGCCTCATTCCAGGATCAGATATCATAGAATAAGCGTTTTGCTTAGTTTAAAAATACATAGCAATCATATTGTTGCGACATGTACCCCGCGCTATTATTAAAAATACAAAACGTAAAAAAGTCAGCAAAATATCAAATATAATAATGGCGGCAAAAAGTGAATTTTAACTAAAATATTATTTACATTCCAAAGACGTTTGTCCCGAACTCAGTCCCAGTATCCGTGACATGGAAATGGAGTATCGAAGGAGTCACAACAAACCTGCAGCCACATATTTAATGCGCCGCATACCATATTGCATTAGCGCAGCCTCGCCCCTAACTAATTGGCCGTGAGTCTAAATGCAGGCCAAATGTTCGCGATGTGTGCGGATGCACTTTTTCATAAGGTGGGAGATCGCGGGTCTGGAACCGTATGGTGGGACCCACGTGAGACTTGAAGATAAATAACGTCAGAAGAGACGCCATGTCAATGTGACTATTCTGAGTAGTAGAACTGTTTATATCTTATTTATATAATTTACTTCATGTTACAAATTTGATTTACAATATATTTACAACATATAACATTTATAAATCTTATACATAACGAGTATAAAGCGCCACATAAAACTAGGTATCCTAGGCCCGGTTGTATCAAGTTAGATGAAAGTAAAAGGCGCGGGCAGAGCGTATAGCGAGACTTAGTATGCCCGCGCTAAGCGTGGGCGCAGCACTCAAGGTGTTAAAGCAAAGATTTTAACGGAAACGGCTTGTTTGATTGGTGGAGAACGCAAAAATCTACGCTTTAAATGAACTTTTAATTTAATCCAACTTGATACAACCGGGCCTTAGTGTCGTAATGGAAATAATATCTTCCGATTAGTAAACCAAATTTTTCAAACTATTATTTAATATAAAGTATTAATTACATTATTATTAAAGCCAAATTTATCTAGATTACACCGCTGTAAAAAATCGAAAATAAATTTGATATTAATAGAGCGTTGATAAAAAAAATGTGTACGTATTTAAAATTGAATATGTCTGTGTATACATCACTATTTTGGTAAAATATTCCTATAAACTTTTCAGACAGCATGTTAACTAGACTCTGGTGAGCATGTGGCGAGTGTCTGATTTTTTCCACCAACCATGTTACATATTACCTTTCTTGGCATTTTCCTACTAGAAATACTTTTTGCTAGCTGTTTAGCTTAAGAGCGTGGCAAAAAAGAGGTTAATAAACCCAAATTACCATCGAAACAGACGGAAATAAATTGTTTTCGGAGCAAAACGGAACATATGAATTATCTCATATACACATCTTGCGGTCTGAATCGTGAGGGGTAGAAATGTGTATTAAATTTCAACTTCGAAAGGGGATGAAGAAGTGAATTTAAAACGTTGTATGCCTGTGCTGCGTTTTCGTAAAGTTATAGGTCGAAAAATCCTCTGGATTAATGAAATCATTACTTTGCGGAAATACGACAATACCTATAAAAGTGATTTGTATGATCAAACATCAAAATATAACGGATTATGTCAATGATACTACTTCTTTTGGGAGACGATCCAGCACTGTGAAATTATGTGTTAATTATAATGAATATCTTTATTTAAATTTTGTATTAAATTTATACATATTTTCTATTGTTATATATCGTGCCAAGCCTTGTACAGCTTGTCGGCACGTTTCTTTTCCATTTTATTGCGTAGGTACATTGCACATTTAGTTATAGGTATAATTTACATTGGATAAAATATACATAAGAGATAATAATATTTTATGAACATAACAAAACTTAAAAATAAAAATAAAATAATCAATAAAAACTAATCAAGAGGATAATGTAGGAAAAGAAGAATATATCATGTGAGAATATAATGTATCGCCTTTTCTGTAACAGACATTAATATTGTCCCATTAAACATGGGATTAAGTACCTATTATGAAATCGGCATGTTTCATATTGATAAGAATTTTTTAGAATACATTTAGAATACATAATTGAAGGTTTTGAAAACATGTCTGACTTTTCATCCTAAAATCTCTGGAACACTCTCTAAGTATTTTATTACCCTCATAGATGTAAAACAGATGGCCTTTTCAAGGGTAAATTTCGCCGACGCTGGTTCAGCATTATAAGGTATCACGTCTAATTAGAAAAAAAAAATATTCATTCGGATATCATATCCCATAAAAACTTTTTTTGTTGATCCCCATATTTATTGATTAAAACACTGTACTTCATAGTTTTAGTATTATTCAAATAAAATACATATAACAATAATATAATAAAAACTAGACGTTATATAAATATCAAACACTTTAAACTTGTGTATTAAATCACTTAAAGATAATTAATCTTCATTAGTTATCAACGTACCTGATGATGAGAGGGATTACTCCTCTCGAAAGTATTAGTAATTACTAACTCATATGTGTGTGTAATACAAAGTTAAAATAAAACAAATTTTAAATGAATATATTACATATTTATATGAAACTACCCGTAAACCCGTGAAAAATCACGGGTCATAAAAAACTAACCCATAAAAACCAAGTTTTTATTATACCCACTTTCTCACTGAATTAGGTTTCGTGCCTACTGCACGCATCGGGGTCATTACTCATTTGTATTGATTCCAATTTGAAAAAACTATTAAAATTTCGAAAAATCTAAAATTATATTATAATTATTAAATTTGTTTAAACGAAAATTTGTTAAATCATTTTTATCGTCGCCACGAGTCTGCCTGCAAAGTTTCAGCTCGATTGGATCACGGGAAAAGGGTTGAAAATCGATCCAAAGTTTTTCCAGCAGACAACAAACCACATTCGCTACGAGTTAAAAGAAAGGGAGTAAAAATAATTAATAACGAAACTTTTGCGAAGTATGAGCAACGCTCTGATATATCACACTCAGTTTCCAGAGCCTCATTAGTGGCTAGTCATCATCAGTGTTGTCATTGTAATTCCATCCTAGTTCCAGCGAGTTACGGACAGACCTTAGATATTAGTATTGTTGGAGTTGGTTATGCCACAATATACTAAGAACAGTAATACGTCTTCATACAATCTGGCCGCTACCCATTAGAATGTGTGCGTGCGTGCTCGGCGCCGTGAACGCACGCAGTGGGACGTACACATTGACATAGAATATGGTGGCACAAGGCGGCGGCAGTAAGGGCCGTGCCTTCGGTGACATTCGCGCTCGCAGCCGCCGCTTTAGAAAAAAATGCGCTTCCTGAAAAAAATGCCTTTTTTTATATTTGTGGTGCTTTACTAAAAATGTGTGTTGATTATCACAAAGACTGTGAGTTTTTAAAAGTCTACGTTGATGTTAATCAGCGTTCTTGCAATTTAAGTGCAGAAACTAGGTATACTAATTATAGAAATTTTCGGGTTTCGTGTCTACCTTATGTCAGACGCTACAAGTTAAAAGAAACGGAGTAAAAATAAAGTGACAATCCTAGCGTCAAAGCAAGAGTAGGCTAATAACTCGCCGACAGGCCGGAGATAAACTACTGTTCTGGGTATACTGTGGTTATGCTAAACACATTTAAATTTCACAACTGTAAACTCATATAAAGTATGTTTTCACTTTACTTTCGTTGGTTTTATTTTCGATCATATTGAAAAGTTTGTTAAGTAGGCTCGGAATTTTTGGATGTTTTTTCTGTCATCATAAAAATTATGTCCTTTTTTTTTACTAACGTATAGTTTTTTGTGGTCTATATAAGTAATTTTGGTTGATTCTTATTTTATATTTATCATTCCAAAGTCTTTTTATGTTATTCATTTAATTCAAATTCTATGTTATTCAAAGAATTACTTTGTTACTGCTGCCTTTAAACCTTTATACAGTTTAGATAAATAATTTATTAGGGTCGTCTCTACTTATTTCCATAAAGCTTTTATTTGCGATTATTTTTAGAAATCTTATTTGTAGCTGTTTAATTTTATCAAGGTAGGTTTTAGAAGTTAGTTCGAAGCTACTGAAACTGTAGATAATAAAGGGTTCGACCATTATATTTATTGTAAAGACAATACTGTGTTTGTTTGAAAATAATAAAATTTATCTAAAACCGACTATAATTTATTACATATATGTTCTTTGTGACGACTATAGTTAAAATTTACCTCTAATGTCAGTTTTATAATGTACACTCTCTTTAGTAATTGGTATGAAAAATTAATCACATTTCTGTGAAAGCACTCGCATGTACTTATTTATGGTTAAATGTATTGCCGAAATTGGCAAAATGTATTGCCATCTACTTATATTTATTTAATTTACTATGCCGTTATCGTGAGACCATTTTATTATAACACTGTCTAAGTCTTCTTGTAAATTATTTAAATATTTTTACGGGTGTATTGCAATCTAATTATATTTATTTAATTTACTATGCCATTATCGTGAGCCCATTTTATTATAACACTGTCTAAGTCTTCTTGTAAATTATTTAAATATTTTTACGGGTGTATTGCCATCTACTTATATTTATTTAATTTACTATGCCATTATCGTGAGCCCATTTTATTATAACACTGTCTAAGTCTTCTTGTAAATTATTTAAATATTTTTAGGGGTTAGGTACAGGTATCAAAGAAGAAAAAGCGGAAAAATCCAAACTTTCTAGACAAATCCTCAGATGAAATCTAGACTATTAGGGTCAAACTTTCTATAAATCAAATTGGGAATAAAATATTTGACACATCACTAAATAAAAAAAAAACTTATAATATTATTTGACAGTTTTAATAATTTACACAATTCATAAGTGTTATAAATAAAAATGACAACTATAAGTTAATCCAATTTAATTAAAAATATCTTTACAAATACATATATTAGTGGATATTATATTGTTGATGATAAAAATAAATGTTTTTTTAGATTTTTATATGATACTAATTTTCACTTGCGCCATTATAATCCCGAGTATTTAATTCAAATTCCCTTCAATTTATCGAGCGTGTTCGTCACAAAGCGCCATCTACCATTCAGTTACTTGACGACACTTGTGAGAAGATAATATGACATAACTCCGATGGCGTGACACGCGCGCCATCCAGCGGGGGCCTTTGTCTGAAGATGTTGGCAGATGATTAACCGAAACGTGAATGGAAGATACAGAATGATCGGGATGTCAGTGGTGAGTTGGGACTTGTAAGCATGTTCATTTCAATAAATGGATTGACATAGTTTCAGTGATTGCAAATAATTCAAGTATTCGGATTACTAAATCATGAAAACTTACACAATGCGGGTCAGGTAAAATAAAGACTAATGAATTTTTCACAATTTGATTTAATTTATCGAGGGTAGAAAAAATTAAAAATAGTCCAAAATACATCAAATTCTAAAAGACTTTAAAATCAAAAGCCTTAACTAAGTGAAATATAAGTCAGTATTTGCGACTACTTCCCGTTATAAGACCAAATGATTGAAGAACTTAAGATTGTGAATTTTTCAAGTACTCTGTGAGGAAGAGTAGCTTATTGGTGTAGTGGTCGTGACGCTCACTGGTGGTCGATGTTTCGAGCCTCATTCCAGGACACTAGCAAGTTAGTCCCATTTTTATAGCACAGGAATAGTAAGAATATTGATTCGATACGTATTCCATGTTCGCACCTATCACTATTTTTTTTTAAAAGAAAAAAAAATCCATGCCTCCTATAAAAATATATTTTCTGTGACATTTGTGTGCTTAGTAATTTTATTCCAGAAAACATTCAGGGAGAAATTAATGTTATATTTTCTGTACCTTTAGATAACTACAAAAAATAATAAATACAGAACATTCAATTTATATAAAAATATGTATAGTTAAAGATATACTTTTGCTACATACTTTTGCCAGTAGTAAACACTCTCGGAATATTGAATTAAATAAAAATAGAAATCGAAAAGCAAATTAAATTTGAAATGTGAGAAGACTTTTATATATTTTATTTATTTATAATAATAAAAAGAAAACACTTTTTATAAAACCACTATTTATTCAATTATGAACATGTTTTGGGGCTAATCGTCCCTTCATCAGGATACAAAAAATAAAAATTTGAAGTATAGATTTCAACATAAATAAAAAATAAATGAATGGGAGATAAATATACTAATTAAGGATTAAATTTTAACTATAATAACATAGGTTCAGTAGGATGAATTAGAAATTTTAAAAATTAGAAAAAATGATAGTAGCAAATTTAATATAAATAACCAAATCATTTTTGCAAATTTGTTTTTTACATTAGTTCTTAATTAGTTATTCAACTCCCATATATTTATTTTTGTTTTTGTGATGTCTATATTCCAAATACTAATTTTTAGTATAGGCTGTAGCCTAGTGAAGGGACCCTTGCCCCGAAGTGGTTTGTTCAGTGTATTCTTTTTATAAATATAAATATATAATATTTTTGTTTAGTACAGGTGTTGAATTATTTCGAAGTTCTAACCAGGTCAACCCGTCATGTTGGTGATAGTCCAGATCTGATCTGCCATACTCCCTTGGACAATCAAGTGTTTCATAGTGTCCTCCTATCTGTGAAATTATCATGACATATTGATAGAAGAGAAGAGGGACCCACCCACACACCCAGGGCCGTTCTACGAATAATAGCTCCCATATCGGCCCTACACTTTCGTCACGCATTTCGGCATTTTTTAATGCTTAAGTGGCCATGCTCACCGCCCCGCTGACACTCATGGGAATGCGAGCAGGATGGGGTGGCGCCCACACAAAACCTTTTCTTTGCCTCCAGGGCGCAGGGACAAATGGGACAAACGGTAATTGGAACATACTCATGAGGAATTGGATCTGTATAGTTGAAGATAGACGCTGCTCGAATCAAATATGATGTCCACAATATGCAGATCATTCGTTGCCAACCCCATTTCCAAAGAATCTCTCATATGTAATATTAATACTGTAACGAGGCTAAAAAGAATTACGCACTCCTGCCAAGTAACAGTTGTTTGAAGTTGTTACAATACTATCGAAGAATCAAGAATGGTCTACAATATTCTACGGGATTCGATACATCTACAAGAATCTAGAAGCCACATGCGAAAACACTCGAAAAAGTCAGAAAGTACAAAGTATCTCTGTACACGGATATAAATACGGCCAGGTCGCGCGCGAGTAGTTGTTGTTTTAGCGCGCTTAACAGCGAACCAAAGCGAAGGCAGCCGCGGCCTGTGGAGGCCAGGGTGGCCAACCGCGCGATAACGACCGAATAATCTAGTAAAGTTCTTACATAACGAAATAAACCGAAGCCAACAATACGTGCGAAAATTGGATGGAATGCTCTAGTAAATTATTGAATCTTATCTTATATTTTTATTGTTAAATTATTATTAAGTACCTATATACTGTAAACAAAGATTTATTGAAATAAATAAAATAAAATAAATAATGAATAAAGTGTATATTTACGAGTGATAAATTACCTAATCGTGTAATTTAAAGAATATCGTTAAATATTATAGTGTTAAGTGACGTTGTACGTTTGATTAATTATTTAATCAGCAATTAATAAATCTGTAATTAATTTCCAGCATTTTCATGAATTCCTCCCGCACCCACGAAATGTGACAATATTTAAAATAAATAAGACCGATAAATTGACCACATTGAAATTATGATTAAATAAGATATCTTTTACTTAGAAGTTTTTTGCGTACATAATAATGCATTTAATATTATTTTATTCTGTTAATAATAATATAAACTATTTATTACTTTAGATGGGTGCAGAATTAGTAAAGCGATTGCTTGATTGATTTCATTCCGAGGACACAGGTTCAGATCTTGATAAACATAAAAAATATTTTTCTTTTGTCGTATTCAAATTAAATGAATTTTGCATTAATTAAAGTAATTTCACATTGACAGGCAGCCCTGAAACCTTTGCAAAAATGCAAGTAAGCAACAGGCATACAGGTAACCCTACATTACCTTGTCAATGTCAAACAAGTTCCGTTTTAGGGCATTCATGCGTACACTTAAGGTTGCGTTATTGTGTACGTAAGTGTATATGCGAAAATATCAGGGTTCCTAAGCAGAAAAATTTCATTTTTTTAATTTACAACTAATTAATTTATTTTTATGTGTTTTATTTTCTGTAATCTATGTATTTAGTAATCCGTATTACATGTGTTTTTTTTTAAATTTACGAATACATGACATGCCACATTTCATCCTGATAGATATTATTTGTTAAGTTGTCAAGAGAAGAAACAAAATAATGAAATATTTCGAGAACGAAAGATCTTACCAGGATATTTAGCTCTGGAGGTAATTATATAAAAATAATTATGAATAAATAATTAATAAATATTTGATTTTAAAAATTAGACCAACACATAAAACAGTACTACAAAACATAATCTTAAATTTTGTATGATGTAATATGATTGAACACGTAGACTTTATACTAAATTAAACTTTGTGATAAATACACGTTGAGCTATATTTACCAATATTATAGTTTTACCACATTCTCCAATTCAAAACGTGTTTCTTCTAGTAACCAAAAATCCTCTACGCTACCACTATGCGACCCGCTGCTCTACTCGAATTAGTTGATTTTTTTTTTGTTCTTACGTTAGTTATTAACAATACCTTATGATGCGAGAGACTGCTCCTCTTAAAATTATAATGGTGATAAATATAACTCAACACGTGTGTATTACAAAGTGTTATTTAATGTAAATTAAAATAATCACGTTGCAGCACAAATAACTGTAATATAAATCATTTGTACATGTAGACCAGATGTTCAAATAATTTTACCTAACCATTGACATTGGGAGAGATAATCGTTTCTTAAAAAGAAATGAGTGGCCTGGCTATAATGGCAAAAATAAAAAATAAATATTATTGTTATCTTAGATGCCAATAAGCCCTGCATCGATTCACATCCCTCAAAGGTTCAGGTGATTCCAGTAGGGGAGAGATTGAGAGTACAACAAAAAACAACAACTCTGAACAAAATGCTTACAAATAATAATGAATTGTGTCTGGAAATTTTCAATAGAAGTCTGCCTCTCAGAAACAACTCGAGCTGTTTCTGATGAAAGGAACGAGTGGCTTGTGGAGAGAGAAGGAAACGCGCCCGTGCTGGTGACCTCTAAAGGTCCTCCCGTGGGGCAGGTTTCGGACCTCAGACAATAGGCTCTCGCAATTATTTTAGTCACTAAACTCAGCATTTCAATGTGTCAATTAAATGAATTTACTGTTCAGTTTAAAGTTACCGAATGTATGTAGTTTAAGAATTTATTTATTTATATATTATCACAATTTATATTATGACACTTTTTTACATAAGTTTATAATGCCCCATTAGGTTAAACCTATTATGGGACTGTTATAATTAACAATTTTATATTTTATAATGTAATGAAATACGAAAGAAACAAAATATGATAGAAAAATACTTATATATCCAAAAATATATAAATAATATAGAAATACGTAAAAGAAGAGGAATATAAAAGGTAGGATCAACTTATACTATATACTAAAAAGAGTTATAATACAAAAGTGTAAAAACTTCTTCAAACAAAGCAAAATTATTTTGTGGTGACATTATAATTATAATTTATAGAAATAAACTTTGTTTACACCACTTTTTTCGCCTCTTCGTCAGGATACAAATGTGTACATTTTTATCCTGACGAAGGGGCCAAGAGTAAAAAGTTACTTGGGGGTATGTCATTATGGTGAATATTTTCTAATCTCACCATCTCATGTCGTCGTAGGAGAATACGATGGATAGAAAGATATAAACTTTTGTATTGTATGCCACATTTTTTCATTCCCCTAAAGTTTCATTACTGTTTGAGTAGGTATGTTTGATTTTTTAAAGATTCCGAAATATATAATTAAATTATTTTAAAGTTATTTTTATATTTTCAAGAGTTTCAAAGTTTATTTTATTTTTGCTTTCAAATTCTGAAGAAATTCTTTTAATATTTTTGGTACATCAAATACCAAGGCAGAATATATTTTTGATATCTTCAAGCATCTCAAAAAAATTTATAATGCAATATACAGAACTAATTTAGACTTTCTACTTCAAATGAAATTAAACTAAGGTTATTCAGAACTGATGTATTATTCTTATACAAAATTTTAAACCTGTATTATAACTAATAATTGACGGTTCTCATTTACTTACTTACCATCACGCTGTTTACTCGTGTGGGTAAGCAGAGACGATAGAGCGCCACACTCTTCGGTCCTGACTCAACTCTCGCCTTATCCATATTCATACATCTTCGTATGCAAGCTCGACGGTTGTTCAGGCTTCTAACGAGACCATCTTCCAGTATCTGGTTTATTTTATTTTATTTTGTTTATTTAGTACCCACAATTTAAAATGCCGTCTAGAGGTAGGTACAAGGTAATAATCACATTTTTAACTGTGTGAATTCGTTACGAATTTGTCATTATATTACTTAATAATATCTAGTACCAAGACTTCATACTCGGCAATATAATGCCTTTTTTGTTTGTTTCAATCTAAACATATCTTTAAAATAAATTTAATAATCTCTCAGTTTTTTTCTTACATCATTATGATATTAAAACTTGATATTAATTTAGAATATTGATATTATGATTATAATTATTAATTTATATAATGTATTTATCAAATTATCTTATTTGGAAAATTACTGTTAGACTAATGTATTAATTTATATAATGTATTTATCTAATTAAACTTTTGATTGTATTAATTTAATTAAAATATTTGTATTGTATCAATCTAATTTAAATATTTATAATGTACTAATTTACTTGAACTTTAAATAATTAATTAATTAAATATACTAATGAGTACCTATATTCGAATATTGTGCTTTAAAATGAAATATATAACTTGCCCTAAAACAGGGTAGTTACACATTTTATCATATGATTGTATGATAAATTATTATTGTATAATTATATTTGTAATGTAATTTAATGTTATGTTATGTTAAATAAATAAATAATTAAATAAATAAATCCCTGACATTAATTTGTACTTTATATTATGAAGTCATACAAATTTTTAATTACTCTGGAAATATTATTTTATTTCATGTTTTCTTCACCATATTTCATTTGTGCTTTATACATAAATATTTAGAAAGTTTAGAATAAATATTAATTTCTGTACAAGATCCAACTTGACAATCTAAACCTCTTCGGAATAACCTTTTGATGCAAAGAATAATATCAATTTTGGCCAATGGCCTTTAACGTCCCACCCCAAGCGCTGTAGGGACGAGTGTTCTGGTTAGATTTCAACCCTCGCAGACGGCGCGACGCGTTGCATCGAATTTCTGGCTTTGTGCTGCCTGTGGTACTCGACAGAGCCTTATTGTTGTGCAAATCTCAACCAAATAATTATTCCGCAGGATAGCGACGCGCCCGGCGACAGGCAGTGTGCGGTGGTGCCTTCCTCAGGGATGTTAAAAACAATTTAGTGAAATCATAAATCATAATGGCAGTTCTAAAAAACTAAAATCATAAAAATATTAATTCTCATATTTTTTGTTCTGGGTTTTTGACTTTTTGTGATACACAAATCAAAAAATTTCATATTGCCCCAAAATTAAATATCAATGTTCTGAGATAGTGTGTGTGTGATGAGCAGACCAGATGGCCTTATTGTCAAGAGTCAAAACTGAATTAAGAATATGTATTAGCAGAAGACAACGAGTAAGATCTCAAGCAACTTGGTGGTCAAATTTATTAGAATATTCTAAAGAAAGAGAAATATACAAAAAGAAGGACGCTCTACTAAGTACGACGTATTCCTATCTAGAAGAGCCGGCCCCCGCTAAATGGAAAAAGGAATAAATGGTGAAAAATAATCAGTACGTCTTCTCTTTCCTATCCTTTAGTGCCCAAAACTTAAAGACTTACAAAATACCTTGTGCACAAGCTCAAAGTGGCCTTTATGTCAAGTTTTGTCATTTGTCAAGAATTTACGCCAAGGTGGACTGATGGAATTAAAGAGAAATGGAGACAATCGTTATTATTCTACAGTATATAATCGCGATCTGAAGATCTCAAAGTTTTTTTTTAATGTTTATTGAAAATTATAAAATATCCAATATTAATGAATGAAGTATTCGATATTGGCTTCTTTATCGATACTTCTGCTCACAGAAATGTCTTGCCTTGGTGGATTGGAAACGTCTTGGGAATGGCAGAGAAGCGACTATAAAGATGTAACTTCTTGCCAACTGCAAAGGAAAGGCGATCGGGGGTGGCCCCGACTAAGCAGGGACAAACAGCAACTAAAATTGAATAAAAACGGATTAGGCCTTGATTGGGCAATAGTACCGAAGGGGCGCAAGACAGGTGAACACGGAGGCACCTCATCGAGTCTTCGGTCCTTCTTCTAAGAAAAAGAGATGATGATGATAATGGTTCATTGCTTAAAATGGAATTTTCTAAAATTTATTACGAAAATCCATTAAAAAACCACATATATTTTATTTTCTATCGTCATATTTGTAAAATAAATTTCATTTAACATTTAGGACATCTCTGGAAAAAGCATTACCTTGCCTGAATTTTAATTGTAAACTGATTTAATTGCCTAATGTCTGCCAAACACCCCAGCCCTTGGTAGTTTTATCCCGAGCAGCCTTCGCCGGGACGCAATACCCCTGATGGTCGTGAATGCGCAAAGTATTGTGCGCATTTACGTCGGAATACGCGTATCACATATCTACACATTAGCGGGGCCCAAAACAATTATTTTTCGGCACTAACTTTTGTCTGTATTGAATAGGGGTCGCGTGGTATAAGCGTGCCTGGATACGCTCTCCCCCACACCCCTGAGGATCTGTCGTACTTCTCTTTCTAGCAAATTACTACAGATTACCCTCGTGATTTGTCGGAGAAGGATGGAAGTGGTCAGTGCACGTGTGGTGGTAAAATTTGAACATCTGCTTTCCCCCTCCCGATCTGGTGTTAGATTGAAAAATGATATTTTTTGTTTATTTCACGATATAACTGCAGTTGTTTAAGTATAATCTAGAATAAGCGACGATGAATGTGTATTACTGTATCACTCCTTTGTAAAATTTATCAACAATAAATTATTAATTTAATTTAATTGGCCGTAATTTCTAACCAATATTCTCGTTTTAGAACATTCTAAATTTTCTGATAAATGTAATCTACATATGAATTATTAATTATTGCCAATTAAACAAGTTGAAATGATTTTTGTATTGATTTAAAGAAATGATAGAATTAATATTTATTTGCATTAATCACGGCGTATATTAATTAATGTAGACAGTATCATTGTTCTCGGAACATGAAGGAGACAAGTGTTAATTCTTTTCATTTGTATGTTTTGGTTATAATTTTAAAAAACACAGAATATTGGCCAACAATAGCTAGAAAAATATTTGAAAATAATTATTTGAATCGGGGGTGTGTACACAAATTACCCTACCGATATACAAATATGTATATGTGTACAAGTACAAGTATATCCAGTGGCATTCCAAGTAAAATGTAGCTCTAGCGTGAGGTTTAGAGCGCCTCTACTATTTTTCATCGATCTTCTAATAACTTTAATGATATAAATTTAAAAATATACCCAAAAAAAACTATCTTGTAGTGCGATTACTTTATTGACAGATTTAGAACTAAAATCATGTTGTTCTTTAAAATTATATGAGTTTGTGACCCGGTCTATTTCATGCAATATTTTTACATTTACATGTCATGGGCCTTGTCCATTGATATTGTTTAAATACATAGGTACATTGTTAGTCTGATTTTATATGCACAGTTCTGAGAATTTGATCCTTGAATTGCCCTTTAAGGATTCTTTTTCACTATTTTATAAAATACGATAAATCTAATATAGATAAGTTTTAAATCTAATTTATATATATTATCATATGCATATTATATTCCGCCCCACTTTGCCGCCCTTAAGCACTGCCTTGGGGCGTCTCTGAATATTTATACTGATCATCACAGATCAGCTTCCTACGTTATCTATTCTCTGCTGATATATTTGAAACATTAAAACAAATGCACGAATATTAACTATGCTTGCATTTTCTAATAAAAAAAACACATATTTATTTTGTGACAAAACTTTAGCTATATAGTACGTCCTAGTTCCTATAGACTATAAACTTACTTAAATACCAAAGCTTCACAATACTGTTAGGTAGTTGTAAGGTATATCATTCTAATTTACAAACAGCTCCACGAGGACAGGGGAGGCTTTAATATTTTTTGCCTGTATAACGTTAGGTAACGGACTCGCCCCATTCAAAAAGAGATCCTTAATGTTTCCTTGCACATTGTTCGCCGCGGGGTCCGGGCCCAGATTTCAAGGATCAAATATTTGAGGTACGATTTATTCGGAAAAATCTAATAGGACGTCCTCTATTTGTTCTACGGGACAATAAGGACGCGCGAGGGTCATTGCGCGGTGTGATGCGTATTGTACTCGTAAATATCTAAGCGCAGAAAATAAAATCAGGGTTGATTAATAAATTTTGTAACCAGGGGTTGGTAATGAAATATTTTATCATTACATCAGGAAGAATTCTATACCGTTCTGTTAAACTCTTCTTAATCTACATTTGCATATCTTTTGATGTATGTTGAGACAGACATCATTTTGCTAATTCTTCTAATCCAGTTGGTTGCCTTGAATATTTTTTTAATACCATTTACTTACTCCACGACTGATCATTTCATCTTCTTACCATCGATTCTTCAGAAAATCTTGTATAGATTTTATATACTTCAATATGACGGCCTACTTTATTAATTTTCCAAAATTTTGTATAGATTTGCATTGCATATATGACCTAGAAGTTTTTCAATTCTTTAAATATATCTTGTATGTATTTTTGCACAGAAGTCTGTGATCAAATTTCTATATCATTCAATCTATAATACTTTAATTCTTGGCAGTTCCATTATACATATGTATAGTATCCCTTATGTACATAAATTATCCATCTATAAAATGTACCATAACTTCTACTGTTGGCCTAATGTGTTCTAAGCATCACTCTCTTTATTGCGGATAATTAATTTCATAAAATATATATATTTTATGAAATTAGTTATAGAATATAGTAAGTATCCCTTCTGTACATAAATTATCCATCTATAAAATGTACCATAGCTTCTACTGTTGGCCTATTGTGTTCTAAGCATCACTCTCTTTATTGCGGATAATTAATTTCATAAAATATATATATTTTATGAAATTAGTTATAGAATATAGCAAGTATCCCTTCTGTACATAAATTATCCATCTATAAAATGTACCATAGTTTCTACTGTTAGCCTATTGTGTTCAAAGCATCACTCTCTTTATTGCGGATAACTAATTTCATAAAATATATATATTTCGGCCTAAAATTTGGAAAGAAAACGCTACAAACAATATTATATAGTATTTATAAATATGTGGAATATACTTAATTAAAATAAAAAAATCTTAATCATAGTAGATAAAAAAAGCATCACAAAAGATTTTGTCACAAAGAGTACCGTACGTATCACAAAGGACTGAATTTCATGACGTTTTCTGCAAAAAATAAAAAATAGGGGAACATTAACTGTAAGAGATTAAACTAGAAAAAAAGGCCGACCTTATTCAAGTTCATCCATCATAAATTCAGCTTTCAATATAAAAAGTTCCCAACACGTGCACAATGATTAAAACATTATTTGATACATTCAGATATTTAAAAAAACTTATAATAAAATAACTAAAATAAAATAACTATAATATTTTTATACGTTACAATGTTACGTGAAATATGTATTTTTGGTAATTAATGGATGTAATGAATGATAAAGAGAAATGATAACAGACAACATGAGTGATCCAAACTTAGAAGGTCCCATGATCCAAATTTGGTCGACCACACCACGTTGTACAAACTAGAAACGACTCTCAGAATTTCAATCTTATGTCAAAGTTGAGCCAAGATTTCTATATTAAGTATAATCTACTTGAGAGCGAACGTAGAGTACATTTTCGCCATTTGCCATTTGGTTCGCCATGTACATAGTGAATGATGTAAATATGTATATGTATACAGGGTTATTTGAAAAACATTAAAAACCTCGCAGGACTATATTCCTGCCTTGATTATGAGTCGAAAATGTTCAACCTATCATGACCTAATATCAATAGTTATGGAGATATGCGAAGTTTGCATTTTTTTTCAATATTTCTGACTTATTTTTTGTAAAACGTTGGACTATCATTATAATAACTTATATCGAATATGAAAAATTCATTCCTTTTAACACAAATCAAATAAAATAATAAAAACCTTCGAATTCCAATTGGAAAACATTCCAATTCGAAATTTTTCAGGGTTGAAAATAATGCACGACCTCCCTTCGCGTAATATTCTCTGGATGGTGGAAACTGATACACCAGTTGCCTCACTTGCTGAATTAAGAAAATTGTAATCCACTTTATATTTAATTTTTAATAATTTTAAGTGTTCAGCAATATTAAAAACAATTTCCCTCGCTTGCCCACGAAAACTTTCCAGAAAGACCGGAATGAGACGTGGTTGGTTTATGTCTGTTAAGTACAAAGACTGTATATTTACTCGCACTACTATCCGTAATTCTTTTCGGTTTAAATAATTAAAAATCAAAACTCGTCAGATGATCAAATTTCAGTTAATTCGGAACACCTGAACACAAAATATTTCAAAACGTCATATGTAGGCAAAAATCCAAACATATAGAACATTATGAAAAAATGTGTTGGGAAGTTTCTAGAAAATAATAAATTTCGTTATCAAATAATAATCCGTAGTAACTAAGGTAATATTATAATGTTTTAGAAGTATCTTGGAAAAAATATTTTTCACTACAATAATAATAATTTTCACGTTCATAACACCGTGTAAACTGGGCTTCTGCCTAAATTTTATTCGAAACATTGAATTTGAACTGATAAATCACGCCTTTTCTGCGCACGGCAAAGAAAGTGCGTTTGCGCACGTTCTTTTGAATGCGGTCTAGTTATAACAATGATTCTGTTCAAATTTAAATAAATAAGATAAAAATAAATAATGGTTAGGTACTGGAAAAATGAGTCGAAGTTACTGGTGTAAGGGTGGTTGCGCTTGTAACGGAAATATTGAGAGAAGAGGAGAAAACTTAATGAAGGTACAGCTCATTCAAGTCTTTAATAAATATTAGGTATCTATTTACGAGACAACATTTAAAACATACACTACTACATACGTGTATTCAAAACAATGAAGAAAATGCAAATATGTATACCTATTTATTTTAGAATTAAATTTAGGTGTAAAAGATTATTGGAAAATATTAATAGCTCTACGAACACCCAAAGACTTCCGTACTTATTTTCCCATAAAAAAATATAAGTTCGTCTCTCTGAAACATCTATACCTATAAAACTCAATGTCTATCTATCTGTCTGTCTGTGTCTGTCTGTTCTCTATACAAATCCACATCGATTGTCCGATTCGATTCAAATTTTGCATACTTATGCTTTGGGACCCGGCGGGTAACATAGGCAACATTTCCTCCCTATTCTCATACCCTTTCCCCTCCCCCTGACATATTTTCGATGCAAATCTGTACCGTTTGACCGATCGGACTCAAAATTTTGAACTTATTTTTTAGGACGATATTCCCCCCCTATTCTCAAACCCTTTTCCCTCCCCTGATATATTTTCGATGCAAATCTGTACCTACAGTTTGACCGATCGGACTTAAAATTTGGAGACTTATTCTTTAGGACTCGGCGGGTAACATAGGCTACATTTCCCCTCTCCTCCTTTACCCCTTCCCCTCCTTCTGATATATTTTCGATGCAAATCTATACCTTTCGACCGATCGGACTCAAAATTTGGAAACTTATTCTTTAGGACTCGGCAGGTAACATAGGCTATATTTCATCCCACCCCTTTTACC
>JADDOH010001758.1:0-191331 GCA_016648135.1 Agrypnia vestita | reverse complement strand
ATTTTGATAGGGCGGTTTTATTAATTCGTCTCCGTCTATCAATAAGATGCCTTGTCAAGGAAGGTGGAGCGGGAATTTCAAACACTCCGGCGGGTTTATATACATTTATTACAAATGAAAAAAAACAGTTAAACCTTACGTTCTAAAGCACTATTACTAATTTTATAACTAATCCTAACCTAAACGCCAGCAGTTCGACCGTCACATAAGTCCGTCCTGTCCTTTCACATTCTGTTCAAACAAAAAAAATCACAACACACTAAAACACGTGTCCACTATCAGAGGCCCTCGTGGCCGCCATCTGGGTGCCGCGGGTGGCTCGCCGCGTGGTCCAGACCTGGCGCGTCCGGCGGCGGGATCCACGATCGGCTGGAGGCATCTGGCCGGAGTCTCGGTAACCCGCGGGAAGCGCACATGGTCCAGGCCGCGGAAGCACGTCGGTCCCCTCCGGTCGCTGCTGGGGCCGAGCTGCAGAAAAGCGTCAGGCCTTCCTCGGGAGCCCGCCGAGGTGAAGCGGCCATCGCCTGGAACCGTCCAGAGCACTGCAGGCCGCCTTCTCCTCAAACGACGTTGACGGCGCCGCCCCGCGTTCTTGAACACACGTGGCGGCGGCTCAGGGCCCGCCGCCGAAGGGGCGGCCGCGGGCGAGGAGCCCGAGCTGTTGCGGCGGTGGCGGTCGGAACGAGACAAGGGGGCGTTCTTCGCCCGCCGGCTTCGACTCTCTGTGTATGCGGGGGAGGGGGGTAGCCTCCCCCACCCGCAATGGCACCCTATCAACCCCTGGCGGTGCGGGGTGGCAACCCGTGGTGCCGCGCGAAATTTAAAATTACCTAAACCTATTTTAAAATAAAACTTATATTCTAATTTAAAAAGGACGCGATGCGGAACGTCACATGCAGGTCGCGGACGCATCAAATGCCCCCCCCTTTTTGTGACGTGTCCGTATCGCGTGTGATTAAAATAATATTCTAAATAATATGATATACTTATACACTACCCTCCCGCGATAACCTTTAAACCTAGTTAGGATTATAATAGAATTTCTATTGCTTCACTTATCTCACGGCGCGCGCGTCTCGTATGTACCAGCCCTCCTTGTAATCATAGCCGTCGAAAAAAATCTAAAATATTCCACCTTCTCACATGAAAATGAATATTAATTGAAAATACCGCGCGCCCGCGGTCTACGAATAATGCAGGTTGGCGTTTTGATTCGTGCTGTCGCCGCCCTTGGCAACAACGGCTTCTGCCTACACGAATCTCCACCCTCCCCGAATTAACTTCGCGTTCCCGCATGCTACTGACTCTACCCGCGCCCCAGAATCCTTGTATACTTTCCTAAACGGATATTCTGCGTATCGTCGTTTTCGTTCTTTCCTCGTCGTCGTCCTCCTTGTGCATCCATATCGGCGCCCTGCCGATGATGGAGCCGTGCTCATGACCGCTGCCTGGGTCCTCCGTCGTCTCACGCTCGTCTCGCTTCGTCTACGTCGGTTCCGTGTCGCCCTGACACCGGAACGATTCTCTCTCGTTACCCGTATAGGCTCGTACACAAGGCTCACTTACGAAAAAACATTTACCCCGCAAAATTATAAAATCGGCTATGATAAAAAAAATAGAATTAAAAAAAAACACTCAAACTCGATCGCGTTAGAAAAAAACAAAAAGGGGCCGTTACACACGCGACATACGGTTTTTTTGCGTATGTACCTATAAGATAAATAAAGCACGTAGAAATTGTCCATTATAAGGACCTGGATATTCTAAACCTATCTTAGAAAATATTACCTACGGTCTAATACTTGTGTAAATGCACGTGGTGTGCTCGACCCGGCTCGAAATCCTCGGTAATGCCCACGCTCGGCGAGGCTTAACCCATCTGGTTGCGCGCTGCCCTCGGCCGGCCGGAAATTCCGAGAAGTGCCCCAAATTCGCCCTCTGACCACGACCACGTGCGTTTTACATCAAAACTTTCATTAAAATCAATAAAACTAAAACTATCCTAATCTATTGTTGGGCACCACGATTTTTTTTTATATATATTCTAATTTACACACTATGAATTTAAACCGGCACAAGATTATAAAAAAAAATCGAAAAAACTAATCTCGCGGTCCCTATACACTATTTCGCGCCGCTCCGACTTTCCTTGACATTCTGCACATTCTGACCTCAGGGTAGGTTCGCCGAGAAACACTTTCTCGGCGCGTCCTAGCAAAGGACGCGTGCCCCACGTTGGGCGCCACTTGATATACCGGGGAAGGGGGGGGTAAGGTCTGAAGGGGTCAGAGGGGTGATATAAAATCACGGTGTGGTAAACCGGCCGGGAGATCTCAGATCTACGTATGCCGGCGGTTACGCCCTCCCCTAGGTACAATCAAAACGTCAGGTGACTGACTAGGACACTGATATCTCGAGGCGGGTGAAGGGATATAAAAGTAATAAAATCGAAACAATTTTACAAGTCTCTATATTGGGCACTGTAGCAAATTAAATTACATGAAACATTAATCCTAACTTACATATGACGCAGCAAAGTGGTTACTAAATTAAAAATTACATGAACCCTAATTTAGAGGGAGAGGACAAAATTATAAACAAAGAAAGAAAAAGGCAAAACACATAAAAAATCTGATCTTACTGCTAAAATGAATGGTGACGAGATTAAATTAACACTTCGGTAGAACCAGGTGGGCGGAGAAAAAGTCTTTAGATCGGGGTAACCTGTTTCGGAGAGTTCGGCAAGTGTCTTCTTCGTGCTGCTTCGTGGTGGGCGGCGGCTTCTGGCGTCGGCGTCGTCCTCTGACTGTGTAGGCTACGTCGGCGGCTTCTGACGTCGGCGTCGTGGCGGTCGGCAGCGGGCGTCGCTTCTTTTGTCACTGGGCGTCGCGGCGGTACACTGTGCGTCGCGGTTTCTGATACGTCGTTTCTGGCGTCGCGATGCCGATTCGGTGGTCGCTACCGTTCGGACTTACTTTCTTCGAGAGTTACCAGGGTATTCGGCCGGACCGATTTTACGGGTCAGGCTAGAGTTCCTGGTCTCTCCACCTTCAGCTTCTAACTTCAACTCCTAACTCCAACTTCAACTCAACTCCTAACTCCAACTTCAACTCAACTCCTAACTCCAACTTCAACTGGTTTCTCGGCGGCTGGCTTCGCCTTATATTCTCTTCTCGCCGGCCTGAGGCGTGACCGACGGTGGAAAGGGGGCATCCCTTAGCTCCCTATTGGTCCGGATGATGTAGACCGTCTCCCGGTCGGGCCGCTCTTGATCCACCCTCGTCGTCCATTGGCTTCCTCTGGGTCCATCCCAGGCCCCGATGGACGTTACTGGTTACGGGACCCGGCGTCGCATATGTTACGCCCCCTATTGTTCTCCCAGTTTGCGGCTAATCTCGATGCTTTTCTGGTATGTAGGCCTAAACACTTTGTTATTTCACGAACGCTTTGTTCACTGTTCATATCCCTATCCCGTCACCAAAACACATTGCAAAATGAATTAAACTTAAGGAAAATACTACAGTACAAATTGGCAAAGGCGGAAAATTGAAAACACAAATCCGCATCAACACTTTACCCAACATTACCCAAAAATAAAACTGCTTACATATACATACTTAATTAAATCGACACGCCAGACATATTTTTATCGAGCAGTTATTTCTACCATTATTGACTAATTACATGGGATTGACGCAGGGTTTCATTAGATCACAGTAAAATTCCTTGAGTATGCATTACAATATTAATCTTATCATTAAGTCGTCGGTTTGATTCTTACAGTAGGCCTCTCAATATTTAACGTTATTTATACATTACATCGTTATAGGTCAATCCTTATCATTAACATTGATTCAACGTTATTTATACATTACATCATTACAGGTCAATCCTTATCATTTACATTTAAAATTTACCACTCCGCATATCCTCTTCCTTTCTTTTTCTTTTTATTTTTTTTTTTCTTTAACAATGACAACATGTACTTGATACTTAGTTTTATTTTTAATTTTAGCTTAAATAAAACAAGCTATCGTACTTCTTAGTTGGACCAAACATATTTGTCAATATGTGACATAGAGATACAAAACAAAGGGCTAAAACTATACAGACATCGTGGCATTTCTTAGTGAATCAATTAACATAAAAACTTATTTACATGGGATACATGCTTCAAGCGGGTCCCCCAATGTTAATGTTCTGTATACATCTTTGTAATTTCTTTTGGGATTACAAAGTACATGAATTTGCATCAACGCCACTTTCCCGAAAGGAATGCTTACATATACTAACATAATCAAATTCGATAGACACTTTTTTTTTCAAGAAATTATGTTAAACCTTATTACTAGAAGAACAATCAAGAAGACTTGGCGTAAATTAATTAATGTAACATTATTTACACCTAAATAATGAAAATTCTTACTTCAATATGTAAGCTGGATTGAATGCAAAACATTTTTTTTTTTGGACTTTCATTATACTAATCATTATCTTATCAAATCAGCTTTCTTCCACCCCTGGTATAAGAATATAGGAAAAGAATAAAAATAGAGAACACTAAAAAATTATATAAGCCACATTCCACCCGGCAGACAATTGAAAATTTTCCAAACAAGAATTATTTTGAGCTTTATTATTACTAGATTAAAACAACTATTTTAAAATAGACCGACAAATTATATTGCTTAAACGAGTAATCAAAACAATAATTGCATGTTTACAGATAGGTTATATACCTACAACCTACAAATTTGTATAAAAAAACACAATATTGGGAGCTTAAATAACTAATGACAAATTAACATTATTCTTAAAAATAATTAAAACTCACAAATTAACATTATTCAACTAGGTGTATGTAATATATGAAAACATAAGACATGAAAGCCTCGATCTAAAGTAATATTAATGTTTATTCCAACACGGCATTTACTTATTTGCAATTAATTAAACTATTTTGTTTCAACCCCGTGTGCTAAAATTCATTCTGCAGACAGATTTCAAAAAAACTAAAAAGTCGGAATCTTATATCTCTTCAACCGTGTTACATCTTTTCACGAGATAATATTCTATTACGTTATATATTACATATTACATCAATATCAAACATCGTCGGCAATAATACAATCGAGTTTTTTTTTTTTTTCCTTTTATTCCGATCAATACATTTTTTATTATTTGCCACAAGTTAGATTAATTCGGGATGATCTCGTTATCATTTCAAATTGCAATGTCCCGTTCATTTCGGTCCTTAACTACATATAAAACGAGTAACATCCACCTGCAGAGGTGGCCTGGGTTATCTAAACAATCATTACCTTACTTAAATTAAACATATCAGTTGCTCATTAATTAGGTACATATTACATTGATATTATGATTCACCACTTTGCCTCAATTTCTAATTCGGCCTCCACCTTCTTAATTGATTGACCCCTGTTATCTTTATTGATAATGACCGCCTGGTCGTGCGTCGCGGGATCTTCGCGCCCTTATGTTAATAATGTTACTTATACGATCCTACATCTCGCGGATAGTGTCGCCATGTGGGGGATTGGTATGTCAGCGCTTTCTAAAACATCTCTATTGTCTGTCGAGGACAATAGTAAGTTTACTGCGACGACTTTCGGAATTATTATCTTGTTTTTCTAAAAAATGTCTTTCCCAAAACAATGGCGACTTCTCTAACAAACGCAGCTTTCTAAACCGTTGTCCCATGTGTTCGCATTTGGCCAAGATGTTCTTTCTATTGTTTAATCGGGGTTAGAGATATACGTCCCGCTGCAAGAAAAGGTTTACCGTTTTTACCCTTCCAAGATGTTACTTAAGAACAAAAGGTTGCGAACGTATTGCCCATCCTAACAAAAGGCCGTGCACTCTTAATGTCTTCGGCGATGCCCAACGCCCTCGGCAACCCTAACTTTCTAATTCATTGTTTCATATGTTTTATGGCGGGCTATCCTAAGAGCGATCGTCCGTCGCAATGTTATTTTTTTGAACAATAGGTCACATATTTCGTCCTCGAACAAAAGATCGAACATGCCGGCTGTGACCACATGGCGCGTGATCTTCGAAACATGGGCGCTTTGATTTCGGTATTGCCCTAGGACAATATTAATAACCTGGTTCGCGTCATATTCCGGTACATCACCATGATGTACCGGAATATGACGCGAACCAGGTTATTAATTTTGTCCTAGGGCAATACCGAAATCAAAGCGCCCATGTTTCAAAGACCACGCGCCATGTGGTCACAGCCGGTCATGTTCGATCTTTTGTTCGAGGACGAAATATGTGACCTATTGTTCAAAAAAATAACATTGCGACGGACGATGGCTCTTAGGATAGCCCGCCATAAAACATATGAAACAATGAATTAGAAAGTTAGGGTTGCCGAAGGCGTTGGGCATCGCCAAGACATTAATAGTGCACGGCCTTTTGTTAGGATGGGCAATACGTTCGCAACCTTTTGTTCTTAAGTAACATCTTGGAAGGGTAAAAACGGTAAACCTTTTCTTGCAGCGGGACGTATATCTCTAACCCCGATTAAACAATAGAAAGAACATCTTGGCCAAATGCGAACACATGGGACAACGGTTTAGAAAGCTGCGTTTGTTAGAGAAGTCGCCATTGTTTTGGGAAAGACATTTTTTAGAAAAACAAGATAATAATTCCGAAAGTCGTCGCAGTAAACTTACTATTGTCCTCGACAGACAATAGAGATGTTTTAGAAAGCGCTGACATACCGATCTCCCACATGGCGACGCTATCCGCGAGATGTAGGATCGTATAAATCATATTGTTAATATAAGGGCGCGAAGATCCCGCGACGCACGACCAGGCGGTCATTATCAATAAAGATAACAGGGGTCAATCAATTAAGAAGGTGGAGGCCGAATTAGAAATTGAGGCAAAGTGGTGAATCATAATATCAATGTAATATGTACCTAATTAATGAGCAACTGATATGTTTAAATTAAGTAAGGTAATGATTGTTTAGGTAACCCAGGCCACCTCTGCAGGTGGATGTTACTCGTTTTATATGTAGTTTCCTCATTTATTCTGTATTCTATTGTTAAGTATCGAAATGAACGGGACATTGCAATTTGAAATAATAACGAGATCATCCCGAATTAATCTAACTTGTAGCAAATAATAGAAAATGTATTGATCGTAACAAAAGGAAAAAAAATTTAATTGTATTATTGCCGACGATGTTTGATATTGATGTAATATATAATATATAACGTAATAGAATATTATCTCGTGAAAAGATGTAACACGGTTGAAGAGATATAAGATTCCGACTTTTTAGTTTTTGAAATCTGTCTGCAGAATGAATTTTAGCACACGGGGTTGAAACAAAATAGTTTAATTAATTGCAAATAAGTAAATGCCGTGTTGGAATAAACATTAATATTACTTTAGATCGAGGCTTTCATGTCTTATGTTTTCATGTATTACACCTAGTTGAATAATGTTGATTTGTGAGTTTTAATTATTTTTAAGAATAATGTTAATTTGTCATTAGTTATTTAAGCTCCCAATATTGTGTTTTTTTTGTACAAATTTGTAGGTTGTAGGTATATAACCTATCTGTAAACATGCAATTATTGTTTTGATTACTCGTTTAAGCAATATAATTTGTCGGTCTATTTTAAAATAGTTGTTTTAATCTAGTAATAATAAAGCTCAAAATAATTCTTGTTTGGAAAATTTTCAATTGTCTGCCGGGTGGAATGTGGCTTAGATAATTTTTTAGTGTTCTCTATTTTTATTCTTTTCCTATATTCTTATACCAGGGGTGGAAGAAAACTGATTTGATAAGATAATGATTAGAATAATGAAAGTCCTAAAAAAAACGTTTTGCATTCAATCCAGCCTACATATTGAAGTAAGAATTTTCATTATTTAGGTGTAAATAATGTTACATTAATTAATTTACGCCAAGTTTTCTTAATTTTTCTTCCAGTAATAAGGTTTAACATAATTTCTTGAAAGAAAAAGCGTCTATCGAATTTGATTATGTTAGTATATGTAAGCATTCCTTTCGGGAAAGTGGCGTTGATGCAAATTCATGTACTTTGTAATCCCAAAAGAAATTACAAAGACGTATACAGAACATTAACATTAGGGGACCCGCTTGAAGCATGTATCCCGTGTAAATAAGTTTTTATGTTAATTGATTCACTAAGAAATGCCACGATGTCTGTATAATTTTAGCCCTTTGTTTTGTATCTCTATGTCACATATTGACAAATATGTTTTGTCCAACTAAGAAGTACGATAGCTTTTTTTATTTAAGCTAAAATTAAAAATAAAACTAAGTATCAAGTACATGTTGTCATTGTTAAAGAAAAAAAATTAAAAAGAAAAATAAAGGAAGAGAATATGCGGAGTGGTAAATTTTAAATACCGTCCGGTGTATCATATATAAAAGAAAAACAAATAATAATGATTTTGTGGAGGTATCGAAGATAATCAATGTAAAATGATAAGGGTTGACCTGTAATGTTGTAATGTATAAATAACGTTAAATATTGGGAGGCCTACTGTAAGAATCAAACCGACGACTTAATGATAAGATTAATATTGTAATGCATACTCAAGGAATTTTACTGTGATCTAATGAAACCCTGCGTCAATCCCATGTAATTAGTCAATAATGGTAGAAATAACTGCTCGATAAAAATATGTCTGGCGTGTCGATTTAATTAAGTATGTATATGTAAGCAGTTTTATTTTTGGGTAATGTTGGGTAAAGTGTTGATGCGGATTTGTGTTTTCAATTTTCCGCCTTTGCCAATTTGTACTGTAGTATTTTCCTTAAGTTTAATTCATTTTGCAATGTGTTTTGGTGACGGGATAGGGATATGAACAGTGAACAAAGCGTTCGTGAAATAACAAAGTGTTTAGGCCTACATACCAGAAAAGCATCGAGATTAGCCGCAAACTGGGAGAACAATAGGGGGCGTAACATATGCGACGCCGGGTCCCGTAACCAGTAACGTCCATCGGGGCCTGGGATGGACCCAGAGGAAGCCAATGGACGACGAGGGTGGATCAAGAGCGGCCCGACCGGGAGACGGTCTACATCATCCGGACCAATAGGGAGCTAAGGGATGCCCCCTTTCCACCGTCGGTCACGCCTCAGGCCGGCGAGAAGAGAATATAAGGCGAAGCCAGCCGCCGAGAAACCAGTTGAAGTTGGAGTTAGGAGTTGAGAGGAGTTGTGAGTTGAAGTTAGAAGCTGAAGGTGGAGAGACCAGGAACTCTAGCCTGACCCGTAAAATCGGTCCGGCCGAATACCCTGGTAACTCTCGAAGAAAGTAAGTCCGAACGGTAGCGACCACCGAATCGGCATCGCGACGCCAGAAACGACGTATCAGAAACCGCGACGCACAGTGTACCGCCGCGACGCCCAGTGACAAAAGAAGCGACGTCTCGCTACCGACCGCCACGACGCCGACGTCAGAAGCCGCCGACGTAGCCTGCACAGTCAGAGGACGACGCCGACGCCAGAAGCCGCCGCCCACCACGAAGCAGCACGAAGAAGACACCTGCCGAACTCTCCGAAACAGGTTACCCCGATCTAAAGACTTTTTCTCCGCCCACCTGGTTCTACCGAAGTGTTAATTTAATCTCGTCACCATTCATTTTAGCAGTAAGATCAGATTTTTTATGTGTTTTGCCTTTTTCTTTCTTTGTTTATAATTTTGTCCTCTCCCTCTAAATTAGGGTTCATGTAATTTTTAATTTAGTAACCACTTTGCTGTCGTATGTAAGTTAAGATTAATGTTTCATGTAAATTAATCTGCTACAGTGCCCAATATAGAGACTTGTAAAATTGTTTCGATTTCATTATTTTTCTATCCCTTCACCCGCCTCGAGATATCAGTGTCCTAGTCAGTCACCTGACGTTTTGATTGTACCTAGGGGAGGGCGTAACCGCCGGCAAACGTAGATCTGAGATCTCCCGGCCGGTTTACCACACCGTGATTTAATATCCCCTCTGACCCCTCAGACCCTCACCCCCCCTACTCTGGTATATCAACCAGTTTGAAGATGATTGAATGTTTATGCTTTACTACTCACAAAAAAGAAGATAACGCTGGCACCAACGTTGGCGCAAACGTTAGCTCTGGTTCATGGTAGAGCACCCATACATTCAAGGCAACAAGATAATTAATTTAAATAGCTTCCCTCATGTAAAACCTAATTCAATAAGTATCCGGCAAATGTGTGGCCGACGTATGGACACTGGCCCCAACTCTTTTGATGTTTCATTGGAAAACCGATAAGGCTTCGGGTGCGATACAAGCGGCGAGCAGCAGAGCGTCAATGCGCCCGAGTAGTGAGGAACGCCGACCACGATATAACTAAGCTCACTACTCTGCTGTCAATGCATTCCCCACTACTCGGGCGCTTTGACGCTCTGCCGCTCGCCGCTCGATACGAGTTGACGATACGATACAACGCCGACCACGATATAACTAAGCTCACTGCTCTGCTGTCAATGCATTCCCCACTACTCGGGCGCATTGACGCTGCCGCTCACCGCTCGTATCGTACCCGAGGCTTAAGAGTTGATATGTTAGATACCAATGTTGGATATGTTCCTACGTTACTTCCAATGCAATTTTGTCCATCCAAACATGGACGACTGCTTTTAGCGCCAACATTGGGGGCAATTTGTGGAGCCGGCGTAAATATTAAAAAAAAGCTTAGCTATTTATTTTCCATGGTTTTAAATCATGATCAGGTTATATTTATAATTTTTGATAATTATGTCTTTTCGTTTAGGCCCGTGAATCACATTCCGTGTACAAGATCTAAAGAATACATTCAATAAATATGATAACACAATGCATGAAACCTTAACATTAAAAAAGGTAAAAAAAAATTGAACAATCAGTGCCAAAAAAATTCCAGAATTCTTCTACTGAAATGAGTTAGTAAAATTAGCATCAAAGCGTGAGCAGCTTTGTATATTTTAACGTGCATGACTGATCTATTGAATGACTGATCTATGAAATATAAAACGCATGCTCTCGCACGGGTAAAGCTCTGAGAGGCTGGCATAACAATAATGGCCTATAAAAAACTAAGGAATAAAAAATAGAGTTCCTTGGTTCAGTTCTCGCATTCACAGATGATCTGACTTTGCATATTAATAAATATTAAATTTTGAACTCACTGGAGTATTTTTTAATGTTTCATCGAGGATTGAACAAGTAAACTTTTATAAATATTGATCGATTTTATTAATGTTGGGTTTTCGAAAGAAAAATCTAAGAACAAGAGTTTGGAGAAGACATACAATCCCTTGACTCATTTGAATGGGAGCTAATTTCCACGCCATGTTACTTTCCACGCCATACATAATTAAAATTACATGCCAAAATCCGATTAGAAAAAAAAATCATATACATTTGTTTTGGAAAACTATTCTACTCCGTTTATATGACTGATTAGATATATAATTATCTTCATTTTGAATTTTGGAATTTTTGCTCGAGAAAATGTTTTTAAATTTTGTCATTGGTAGGTACGATCAATATTTTTATTAACCGGGTTTCCTATTTACTATTGGCAGCTTATATGTTTCACTCATTTACCTTTAGCCGGATACGAATTAAACGTCAAACTTGGAGCGCGCTCTTTCCGGCTCACCATTTGCGTGTGCTTGTTCTCTCAGAGCTAAGGCCGTGTGGCGACTTGCACAATTTTTTAAATAAATCATTCAAGATGACCAACAAGGCCGAATTAGCTTGCGTGTACTCCGCCCTCATCTTGGTGGACGATGAAGTCGCCGTCACCGTAAGTATATATTTAAAAAAAATCGACTTTTTACTTGACAGTAAGATTCACAACATAACCTATGAAGCAGTGAATCCTCAATAATCTCACCCAATCTCTGTATTATCTCTCTCGATACAAGTAATAGTGGATGAATTGAATGACGAAGAATACCTTGGCGTCGATATTTCTTGCGTTATTCTTATATTTCGGGTGCTTTTTTAGGGTGAGAAAATCTCCACGATTTTGAAGGCCGCTAACGTCACCATCGAGCCATACTGGCCTGGTCTCTTCGCCAAGGCGCTGGAAGGCGTCAACGTGAAGGATCTGATCACCAACATCGGCTCAGGAGTCGGTTCCGCCGGCCCAGCGGCCGCTGCCGGCCCCGCGGCCGCTGCAGCAGCTCCTGCCGAGGCAAAGAAGGAAGAGAAAAAGGAATCAGAGGCTGAGGAATCTGATGATGACATGGGCTTCGGTGAGTCAAAATACCTCAACTTTGTATGATTCGTCTCTTATTACCATTGTGACAGCGTTGCAAATTGAATATAGCTCGGACCTTTGAAACTATTTATTTTTCATTGCTATTTTAAATTGACTTAATTGATACTCGTGTCCATAATGTTCCTTCAAATTATTAGACCGACCAAAACTAGATTTTCATCCGAAATCTAATTTCCGCTTCTGTTCTGGTATTGGCGAAAACTTGTTTAGACATGTTAAAATTTACATTATATCAGAAATGTGATGTGTTTTCTTAGACCTATAATAGTACATTCAGGACAAATTAAATAAAAGTCATCAAATTTAATAGTAAAAAAATTATTTAGATATTTTAGCTAGAACTAATGAAATTTTTACTAGTCTAGATATCACAATAGCAATTTTAACATTTCAAACAAACCAAAACTTCTAGTAGTCGGGCATATTCTGAAAATAGTAATACTGCTATTTCTATATATGTATTGACGGTTATTACTGCTAATTTTTTTATGTTTAAGTTTGACAGATTTGAAATTAATGAAATCGTCAATCAGAAAGCTGTAAAACATAAACAAACGTTAATTTATTCACAAATTATGAATAACTAAACGTTTGTTTACGTCGTAGAGCTTTCTGATTGATAGAATTCATTAATTTCAAATCTGTCAAACATCAAAATTGGCAGCATTACAAAGTTACACAATAACTGTCAAGATACAGAAATAGCAATACTGCTTTTTTCAGAATACGGCTGAGTATAATAGGACAATGGGAAAACAATAAATAACTAATCAGTAATTAAACTATAAAATTGTGGCTAAACCTATTTTTTGGTGTGAAACTTGGGTCTATCTTATTTTTAACTAGAATTTGAATGCGACATTACAATTTAATAAAATAATCATTCTGCCAGGGTTTTGAAGTTTTCCATAATTAAAATTAAAGTTAACTGTATTCCGTACATTCATAGGCCAATTCGGAATAAATATGAAAAATATTGTCAATTCAACTTTGCCGTATTGCTCTTGAATTAATAGATCTAAATGCTACGCATTATTAACCTATTGTTTGTTTGTTTCAGGTCTCTTCGACTAAGCAAGTACAAAATATACTTGAAATTTTATACTTTTTTTGTACAGTTCTAATGTACATTAAATAAAAAAATTCCAACCACAAACACTATTTTTATTATCTGCCAACATTTTTTATGAATTACAACGATTTAAAGAATAAACCATGTTTCAGCGCATTCTTATATTTTCCGAAGGCCTTGCACATAACATTTTGGGATTGTTTTACTCGTGAACATTAATTCTCAAGCAGCCTGTCCTGATTAGGTTCGGGCTTTCTGATTAGTCCGTCACTCCGTTCTGAGATTGTCCGAACCTATCTTGGTGTGATTTATTTACATTCAAGTTATTGCATTGAGGTTTTAGATGATGAAATGAACAATCACGGAGCGCTGTATGTGTACGAGATGTCCCTTTTATTCCAAAATAAATTGATATTTATGCATTAGAATAATTAGAGATGGGAAATTTAGCTTAGTTGACTGAACTGTAGTTAAATGAGTCAGGCAAAGTGAACTGTTCACTAAGAATCATTCATTTAAATTATTGATTTTCTTTAATTATTTATGGTTTTTGTTTTCGTTTGTCTTGAATTATTGAAGGGCTTTACACCCACGCCAAAAAATATTTCTGATGGCGGGAGAAACGCTCTTTTATACCCAAGTAAGAGAATGGCCCACCAAATTTTTTTCATCACAGAGGGTGGTGGTTTGATTGTCAAAAATTTCACTATTGATCCACTGCAAAATTCCCACTACCTAGGAAAGGGTAGGATTGCCACCTGCCAAAGATTTCATTGATATTGGGATTTGATAAATGACGACCAGTGAAATTCCACAAGTACTCGTTTTCAAAAAAAATAATTTACAGTATTTCGCTAGAGTTCAGTAAAGTGAAGTGTTCTAAAAGAACAGTTTGTTAATGAATGACCCATCTCTAAAGAATATAGAATAGGGATGGGTAAATGAAAAAAAAAAATCGATATTTTAAAAAAGTATCGCAAATAATCGATATATATTATTTTTTTCAAAAATGTAACAAAGGTAAGGGAAAAAAGTTTTTGGTGGCCAAAAAAAATAAATAAAAAGGTCAACGGAAAAATATATCAATGTATCGAAGAAAAAATATCAATAAGTCGAAAGAAAAATATCAGTGACCAAAACAAAAAGGTCACCTGAAAAAATATATCGATGTATACTATATTAATTTGATACTCGAAATAAAATATTGATATTTGATATATCGCGAAAAAATATATAAACGATAAATATCGATATTTAAAAAAAAAAACAATATATTGATATTTTTTACCCATCCCTAGTACAGAAAGCAAGTATCGAAGGCAGGGGGAGTAAGCGACCTGTCTGACTCCTCCGGAGATATGGGATGTGACAAATTATCTTAGTGTATTGCAAATGTTTTATCAATTTCACGGGTTTAATATCATTGATTGATATATCAGTTACTTTACTTTGTGATTTAGGATGATAATTTCTTCTGTAAACTAAAGTTTTAAAATACACCTGATCATCGGAGGGACTATTCCTGAAACTCATCCGTATTCTGAAAATAACAATGTCTGGATCTTTAAGATCTTTATCCCAACACTTAATATACGATAATAAAAATAAAAATGTCCAGAGCGGATTTTGTAATTCTACGGCTCAAATGCACTGTATTAAAAGATGATATAAGAAAGATTGTTTCTTACAAACGTATTAATTCCTTCATGCACAGCGTCCAGATGAAATATCATGGCTAAACTTGTCATGACCGCGTTACCGCGTATTCAAATCTTCCCATCATGACATTTGACAGATAACAATTTATATCTTTCTCCCTCCCTCTATGTCTATCTCATGTAGAAACTTACAGAAACAAATACCGACGTAAAGCTATGTCTCGTTTATTTTTAATTTTTATTATCGTCTATTAAGTGTTGGGATAAAGATCTTAAATATCCAGATATTGTTATTTTCAGAATCGGGCCGACTAGTAGTTACAAAATACATAAACTGAATGAGTGTTAAAAGTTTAGTGTAAAATTTAAATGGTCTTGAGTTTAAATTATGCACAACTAAAACCAGCTTGTCTTGAAATAAAAGACTGTAATTTAAAAATTGTTTGAAGATTTGTCAGCGTACCTCGGATTAGCGATTCAAAAATGCTAAGTATCAGAATTTAAGTGATTTGGATGAAGAAATTTTATTAGAAGACAGTTTCGTGTAACCTTTCCACTATATTCAAATATAGTACATACAGTCGATTCCGCTTAATTGGGACTTGGGTATTTCGTCCCAACTAAGCGAATTTCACATTTTTAAAAATTCATTTACATGAATTTAAAAAAATGTGACACGATATGGTAGATTTTGGCACACCAGTTATCTCAGCGAGCCGACGATGACCTGCATTAAATGGCTGGCTTTTTATTTTATCTAGCAAAGCAATTTTACTGGAAAGTGTCAAATCATTTCTTGGCATTTTGGCAAGGGTCAAATTTCTGAAAAATAAAATTGACAAAAAATAAGTTCACGTGCGAGGTGTATTGGTGACTGAATAAATACGCAACAATTGAGACAGTTGTCACATGAAAGGTGTATTGGTAACTGAATAAGATCGGCGTGGCGCCAAGCCGCACCGATCAGCTGTGAGCAGTTTTAATAACATTGCCAGTGTACAAAAACATCCCGTTGTTGATCTGCGGGTGCTAACGTCACCTGCGTAGTCCGAGTCGCTGTAACCAGTGAGTTCAATATTTCTCCCACCATTTAAATTTAATGTCCTAATTAAGCGGAATGTTGTCCCAATTAAACATATAAATTTACTATTGGCTTTTTGGTTTGGTTTCTGTTCTTTGGGATTTGTCCCAAATAAGTGGCTGTCTCAATTAAGCGGAATCGACTGTGCATCCAAGCATTACCACTGCGGTTTCCTTCTAAAATGGCACCAGAGTGTTCCGCGATCTTTTGTTGAACTCTACACATTACATAATGGTTAATTTTCAAGTTCAATTTGTTTTATGATGTTAAGTTTGGGTGAAAATCAAACTGTAACAGTGATCGTCAAACCGTTACGTAATTTAACCGGGTACAGTCGAAGGTTTAATTTAAAGGTTACATGTGGTAGTATTTGAAAATTGTATCGATAATTGATAACTGATTGTCCGTTGAATTACGAAAAATCAACTTAATTCGATACAATCGGATACGAATCTCAAATAATGGTTAGTATTCACCAGTTAAAATACCCTCAGTACTATGTAAGCTTCTGGAAGATTAACTCTTTTTATTCTGCACATCATGTTAAAAATCACTCCACGCAGTCTTCTCGATCCTTGAATGGCAGCCTCAAGGGAACAGAATTATTTGCAATAAACTTCATTACTTTCCTTAGAAGCAATTTATTGTGGATGATGCTTTCATTTTCTTCGCACGGCTCACCGTTAAATCACAATCTGATACATCCTATCTATAAATTATCAGGAAGAACATAGTAAATTCCTCGATGTTTCCCTTTAATAAATTAGTACAACATCATGATCCAATCAATTACAGTCTGCAGATTCAATACAATAACATAAAACATAGCAATATTATTTATTTTAAAACTTATCTAATTTACATTAACAATCCATTTTGAGGGTTTAAATTCTGCAAAAATATTTTATGTTGTCCGTACTGTGAATCCCCACATGGCCCTCTGGACTCCCGAAAGCTTGTTGTAATCTGCCAAGTGTCTCCACGCTATGCGACTCATTCTCCAGGGCATCACTATACCTCGAGGTCTGGAAAAATAATGAAATATGTCATTGTCAATGAATTGGTATCTTGGACATATGTTTAAAACGAGGAGTCATATTAGTTTCTTTCAGTACACATACTTAATAATTTTATTACAAGATGTGTACAATATCTTAGTAAAAATAGATTGTTTAACCCATTCAGTACCCAAGACGTGCATTCAGGATGCAATCCGTCATGTGTACACGACACCGGCCTGGAACAGGTTGTCACAATTGATTTTAAATGAGCATCTGCAGATAAGTGAACAATAACTGAATTAGTTTTGCTTTAATTTCTGATTTATTCAAATCTGCTCTGAAAAGGGTACAATCTGTTATCATCATTATATTTACTATGAGTCGTTCACTTATGGTAATATGATATTGAAGCTCACTATAAACAAAGTACTGATATATACCTAGATGTTAAAACACATCTATTGTTGATTCTGAGAGGAGTAGAGTTCAGGGGGAATGCTGCAATTTCTTTGTCGGCAATTTCTCGTAATTCAATCGGTAAAATAGTATTCTTTCTCAAGGAATTAACCCTCAATCGATCATTATAGAATTCAGCATTCAATCGCCTGCGTTTAACGTCTCGTATCATTCTCCAATCCGCCCATTTGTTACGGACTTGCTGAAACTGGGGACCCACACAGGTTAATTACGAATTTATTACAACATATTCGTTTAGCAATTTATAAAATTATTATTACGGATATTATATTGAAATTAATATTTATACTTACTCCATGACCGGGAAGCTGAGGAGAACGTAAAATGAACTTAGAAAACGATACGATCCCCGCGACACTAGCCATTTTTCCGATGACAGTTTTATCAAGTATTGTCAAGTATTGCCATTTGTCATACTGCTTGCAAATGGTGCAAAATAATCACAATGAAATTATATTTATTTTAGAAATAACATTTTCCGGTGGGGGGGTGATTCTTTGAAACACAGCTAAAACCGTTAAAACATGATTTTCAATTTTCACTGAAGAACACATCAAAATAATATCCAATTGAAATATCGTTTCCAGGTTTCGGGTAAAAAGTAAATGTCTATCGAGGCCTTATATAGATTATAGATATATAGAAACAGTAAAAACTACTTAATCTGGCGCGTCCGAATGACGCTTTTTATTGAATAAAAATTATTTTCCGCAATCAAATATCGCAATATAATAAAATTAGTAAGTTATACCGGTATTTAAATAAACGTTTCTTAATAATCATAGTATCTAATCAGGTTATTTATTACTATTAATTTACCCTTTGATTTTATATGTTTGTAAATTAATGAACAGGATTCGTTTATCTTCGAATTCCTCATTTATCTGGCTCTCATTAACCTGGTTTTCATCTACAAGATGAATTAGAAGGGGTCAGATGAGTTATATTTAATCAAAAAGTATAGTGGCTAATGTTAAATCCTCAGATGAATTTTCACTGATCGGAGGAATTTGGTTTAAGGGAAAAACATAGAAACAGTTCTGCCTCGTATGGGGGTAACGATAATTAGTGGGCATGTTAATACAATTCAATCATCAACACAATTGGGACCCACGCAGGGATTGTTTATTTAATTTTTGTCACTTTTTTAGAAAAAAAAATGTGTCTTGACTTGAAATGCTAGAGACACGTAGAAAAAGATTTATTTTTGCAAGCTAACAGTATTACTTATCAAATAATCAAAAATAATTAAATTTTAATTATTGAGTCACGTATTTTAAAGTAATAAATATTATTGCGTATCTTCGCTCAAATTTTCATAAGATTGGGAGATTTATAATAAATGTTTAATTTTTACTTACATAGCTTAATTATTACTGTATATGCTAGAGGATAAAAATAAAAATAGGTAGTTAATGTGTATGTATTACTGTCTTGTTATGAATGTGATTCATTAAGATTTATCATAATTTAAATGAAAGATGTTTAGTTTGATTTTTTATTTAGGTAACATATGTGCCATTGTTGTATTAAGTAGTTAATATCGGAATTTAATAACTAAAAACATGTGGTCAGTGGCCGCTTCACTGGTTCTAAATAGCCGAGGGCCCCCAAGGGTGCCAGTCCTCCCCTAGATGTAAAAATAATTATTTCTGAATGCATTATTGATTTTATAATAAAGTTGATTTAAAATAACATTTACTTCTCATTTAGCCATATTATTCTAATTAATGTAAGCAAAACCCCATACTTTCTGATTCGTTATCATTAATCTGGCTGAATAATTCATCTGTACATCATAAATCATAAACTACTGGGAGAAAATTAATCCCTTTCAAATATTTTATTATATTATATGTACTTGGAAAAATTACTGTTTTAATTTAGATCCAATAGCAAAAAAAATGAGAGCCAGACGAATTAGTCAAAAACACTCGTTTTCAAAGAATCACCCGGGGATTGATAATAAATGGGATACGTAATAAATACGCGATTTTTTGGGATAGAGATAACCTACTCGCCTAGCGATCAAGTGATCGGGGGCGAACCTCTAGTCTCGAGAAATTACCAATTTGATCTTATTTTTACAGTAGGAGCAAGTAGGACCGCCCAGCTTAGGCCCGGTTGTTTCAAGTTCGATCAAAGTAAGCGGTCGATAAAAGCATAGATTTTTACGAAAACGGATCGTCTGATTGGTGGAGAACGTAAAAATTTCAGTTTAAACTCTACGCTTACTTTGATCGAATTTGAAACAACCGGGCCTTAGTAAAACTGTTGCATTGCTAACAAAAAAATATTTACAAAGTAATTTATCCTTTCTATTTGTCGTTCCTTGTGAATACACGGATCCCAGTTTGAACTTTCTGAGAGCTCAACGTCTGTCAGTTCATCGTATTGGCAAGCTCGTCATAGCTAACAAGTTTTATAATTCAAATTTGTATTGATGTAATTGTAGTCGGTAGAAAATAGTCCCCAATTCGCCTCCACTAAACGGTAAAAAAAACGAGTGAGCCTTACAGCAATAGAATATGACGTGTAATATTTGACATCTCACAATTAAAAAAATCAATTGAGCAGCAACAGAAATTAACATCAAATTTAAAAAAAAAGCCTATATATTTATTGATTAGTAAATACAAGTAAAGAAAATGTACGTGCATTTATTTATTTATTTTGCCGCACTAGGTAGGTACCGTATATCTACATAATATGCATTTTGTTTGGAAATGTGTTTGGTCAATTGTTTGTTTTTATTTATTTTTATAGATGGCGGTAGTGTGCCGCCATACATATTGTATGAAAACTTTGAATAAATATTTAAAAATAATCACATAAATTACATAAAATTTGAGAATGTGTAGCGGTACCTGTTCAACCCCGTGCCATGTACCTATCGCCCGACCTAGAGTTTTTTTTATATTAACATAATAAAAATCTCCGCGATATAAACAAAAGGGTCGAGCTAGGGACTTGGCGACACCACACCAGTCGGGCCACTGCCATAACACCAGGCAGATCTCCGCGCGTCATCTATTTCTTTGTTCGTCATTACATAAAATATTACTTGTACACTTTAACTTGCTTCCGGGGCCTATCTCCGGGAAGAAATAAACAGTAACTGCATATCGCTCTTTCATTCCATCGACCTACGAATATTCCCAACAAATGTAAATAATTAAGGATAGTTATTGTTTACATTAATGTAAAAAAAGTATTTATTGGATAGTTTCGACGATATAAGCCCAAATATATCAAAGTTACAACATCCACACCCTTGACACCAACCGTGTAGCATATATATAAATCATATTATATCAGATATAAATCAGAAGCGTTGGCTGTTGGGACTGTGCGTCTTCGCTGTGATGGCACTTGCTGGACATTGATTTGTTTATAAACGATGACTTTAATTTCATTGCGCGCGCCCCGCGCGCGCCCATTGGTCGAATGTATTTGCGCGCGTCTTATTTCCTGTTACGCATTTCCGTCCATTTTTACGAAGTCACTGCCACAGATTGTAGGAAAGCGAGAGGAAAGATGTTACATATGAAAAATTAATCGTCTCTCGGGTCAGATTTTTTAAAATTAATGTTAGCCGGGAAATAAATACTACGATAGGTGTGAAAAATTTTTGGGTGACACGCCAGCCTCCACTAAAGCCATGTATTCACTAGGGGACAAATCGCGAAACATTCGGCGCGCCATGTCGCATCAACATCTACGCTCATGTTTTGGGGACAATGACGCGGTCATTTGACGTGTACACACCGGGACTCACATATCACTTATCGCGGAAGTGTCGCCCAATGAGGTTATTCTGACAGTTGCGTATCTATTTACACTTGCCGCCCGATGAGGTTATGATGACAGCTGAGTCTATTTATTTTAACGAGTTTATCGAAACGTAAGAGGAGAAAAAGGTGGTGGGTGCGAAATTATTTACTGCAAAGAGAAAGAAGGATGGAAATTCAGAAATAGGATCAATAAAGTGGCATTTCAATGCAATACAAAATATTTGTTTCGGCTGCAGGAATATCCATTTTATGTTTTCATAGGAGATATTTTACGCATGTCATTTAAATATATATTATGGAATGACCCTCCCCAGAAAAATGTGAGTTTACAGAGAATAACAAAATAATTAAAACGTCGTTTGATATGTAAGGTTTACAATCGGTAGAACAAAAATCATTAAGATAAACATATTGTATCTTGTATTAAATATATGATATTGTTCTTTTAAACTACGAGCAAGTCTTTTCTTAACAAAGGTTACTATTGAAAAATAATGTCTGTCTCTAAAAGATCTAGAAATTTTATCTAAATGAAAAAATAAGGAGGTTAAGCCGTTTCAAGAATTTTGTAATAAATTATTGGATTTAAACCAGGTAAGTAGGTATCAATGGAATTTTTTGGGAATAAATTATTTTTTAGCTCTTTGCAGTGCGGATGGTAACCCTTTGAATTTTTGTCATCCATCTTTCTTTCGTATTTCCGCCTTGCTACGCGTAAGTCCACGCCGCTTTTCTCTGCCCTTTTCGTGAAATTATTTAATTACGACAATTGTCGGTTATTATTATTGCTTTTATTTTCTTTCAGGAGAAGTTATCTCAAATCTTCGCCATAATGGTTGCCCCCAAAAAAGAGGTAATTAATCATTTTTAATGTTTCCACGTGTTGGTGATTATATCAGTTTAGGTTATGTTGAAATTTCAGTTCATGTCATGTTGAACCTATGAAAACTCGATAGTAGGTAAGAAATTAACAAAATGTTTAAAAATAGAAATGAATAATCCAACGGCACTTCTTGTTTGTTCTTGAATACATTAAAATGTCTATTTTCTCCGACCGTGGTTATTTCCCAAATTATAATCTAAATAGTAATATGTGGTTGGTAGTGCTTCCAGTTGTTTTCGAGGGTTTATTTCGTGGTAATAGTTGAATAAATTAAGATATCGTATAGTAAAATTAGACCCATCTATATATTTAAAAATATTGTATAAATGTTCAAAGATATCCTTTGTTGGTTCCAGAAAAAGGATAAGGAGTCCATCAACTCCCGCCTTGCCATGGTGATCAAGTCTGGCAAATACTTCCTGGGCTACAAGCAGACCCTGAAGACCCTCCGCCAAGGCAAGGCCAAGTTGGTCATCATCGCCAACAATACCCCGCCCCTGAGGTGAGACTACCGAGAAGTAGACTTTCCCAGTCAATGATCAAATCTATATTGAGACGTCAGCTCGTTGCATTGTGTCCTCAAAAGCTGCGCCTTCTGCCGCTTATTCCGCATCCATATATCGGTCATTTGATCACTCCACATTTTATCGAACTTAGTATTACAGTTTTTTTCAAATGGTTGAATGGCCCATGTGATCCTTACTTTTTTATGTCACTCATTTTTACAATGTGACTTATAAATTATTACTTGTTACATTTTTTGGTCCGGCAGTGAGATGTCTGTTCGTGGTTTAATTCTCAATGTGATAAGACATCAATTTAATCATATGCAGCATGCTACTTTGAAAATGAGTAAGATCTATTCAAGTGGTGATACGTATTCTACGTCTTACCTTCAATAAAGAATTTTCAACATTTCTATCCTCTCTCCTATTCTGAGTCTTTCCTGCCATAGGACACAATGCACGGCGACAGTAGGGAAGCATATGGAGTCATTCGACTAAGAAGTATGGTTTCTTTTATCATGAACATTCTCAATTGCGTTGAGAAAGTTCTATAATTCAAAAAGATAATGGGAAATCTATGGAGTAGTCGTTGTGACCGTGTATGTTCAGCTCTTGGGATGTGTAAGTTTATATTACCATGTTTTGTATATATATTCTGTTAGTTGCGATATGGGTTTAATGTTTATCTACAGTCTGTGATGAAAATCCAATGGACATTTGAATAGTAGCCACGAAATTATTCGATGGTTATTTAGATATTGTTGTGTTTTCATTGCTAGATTATTGTCAGTATTTATTTTATCGGTATCAATGTAAAAAATTGATCAATCAAGGGATTTGTTATGTCAGCGTTGGGCTTTTTATTTATTTAATAATACATTATTTGATATTCGAGTCACTTCAAGAATGGCACTCAATATAAAGAAATCGTTTTTCTTAAATTAATTTTAATTTTTTCTTAGCATGTATATCGACCTTGACTTATAGTATACTGAAATGTAATATTGGTCAACACATTTCTGGGTTAAGATATATTAAACATTATTGTTTAACAAACAGCCTGCAAGTTTTGACATAATATTTGCTAAAACTGCTACTTGTCGAGAAATCGTGCTCCGTTGAGAATGTCATATTTTTATACATTATTTATCTTTGTCTGATTTTTCGTTTTTATGCAATGAAAGTGATAGCTGCTACATTTACATTTTTAAGTGTGATTGTTTTATTATAAGAAGTATATAATGATATTTTGTCATGTTGATGTGCTAAAGTATCACTTTAAATGTTTATTTAAATTTTAATCAATTCACAATATAAACTTGGTAAGTTTATTTGAATCACATGAAAAAAAAACTTGACTCAGAATGCATACACATTTTTCAAAGGGGCTAGTCTTGCATTTTAAGTGCAATATAGTGCCAACGTGATCTAATTTCCGCTGCGCTAACATTTTTTTCACTTTAAAATGTTTTTGTCCAGTGAGACATATGTATTAGGATAGTGAGTTCTGTGGCCACAGGCTCTTAAAAATTGTCCCTTACTGCCATTTGCAAGGAGAAACTCCTGACCAAATCGTATCATAGTGAGACAAAATGATAAGTTGCTTCATGAATCCAATTTGTGATTTGGAGGCAAGTCACTTTTTTCTACAATAATTAGTGACCTTCAAGAAGAGCCTAAAAACTCATTTTTTCGGGATGTCGCACCTGTAAAGCGCCCTTGAGGCGTCTCTTACGCAAAAATGGCACTATATAAATTAACACAAACATAAACTTGTGTTTGCACACTACACCAACAATAATTGACACTGAAAATAATTAGCATTGGTCATAATGCCAATGGTTTTCTTCATGAAGAATCTTATTTAACCTTGGTACAGGTCAGTTATCAAGGTTCATTACTTTCATTCCCATAACAATGCTAAATAATGTGTAGCCTGCAAGTAATTTTGCTTGAAGGAACTTATATTGCCTTCTTCATCCTTGTAATCGCTGTAAAAATATTAATCCAAGTTAGACCTCTTTCCATTTAAGAAAGACAATCGATTTGTATGTGTGAGCTGTGCATACGGGGCACGTTGTTTCATTGTATTGGAGTTTACAGGTATAAAAACTTACACAATGAAACAATGTGCGTTCTACGCATGGCTTACACATTAATTTGATTGCCTTTCTTAAATGCAAAGAGGTTGACCCTCTAAATCTTCTCTGAGTGATGTATTTCTGTGAGAAAATCAACCTTAACTTTTTAACAAAAACAAAATTTGCAGATTAAAATGTGTTACAGCAGAGTAACACTAACAACAAATCAACAATCAAACCCTAACATGGACCATATGTTTACAGGAAATCGGAGATCGAGTACTACGCCATGTTGGCCAGGACTGGAGTGCACCACTACACAGGGAACAATATTGAACTGGGCACAGCGTGCGGTAAATACTACCGAGTGTGCACCATGTCCATCACCGACCCCGGAGACTCCGACATCACCAGGACGCTCCCTGACAAACAGGCTGCTCCGGCTGAGAAGTAGACAGATCCGTGTATTTTTAAGGAAATAAAAATTTAAGACAAGACATTGTTTAATTTCTGAATCCTTCACTGCACAGCATTCCAGATATATGGGAAGGACATATTTTTCCTGTACTCTAGCCTGAGTAGTTATTAAATGTCTAGCAGGAAGAGCAATATTTCTTCGTAATCGGAGAACAATGATGCATGGAATTTTTCTCAAGTTTGCAGATCAGTTTGAAGTTTTATTTACATAAAGACACTTTGTCATAGCTAGATAACTACAAAAGATTTTCCTTTCAAACTTGGGTTAGTTGTTTAAAGTGGATACCTTTAAAACCTCAAATATAGTCAGCGCAGTACAACAATTTTTTTACACATACTGCATTGCTCTACGATCGCAAATCAGAACTGTTATACGAACTTTGTATAACGACAGTTAAATTAATGAGAAAAAATACACTTTATATACCATAAGCTTCTTTTTTTTTCACTTTTTAACAATCCAAAAAAGTCAATATGGAATTGTTTGAACATTCATTATTGTTCTATGATGACGATTTATTTCTCAAAATAGTCCATTCGTAAATGTACTAGCAGTTAAGCAATTGGCTATCGCCGATGGCTTGCTACTAGGGTTCCATGCTTCACGGACAATACCAGCCGTTGACATCTGTGATTGGATTTGGTAGCCATTGATGTCTGCAATCTGCTGTTATCGATTACTTTTTGCTTGGTCATGCAGGTGGCCTTTTATTACCACTCGACCCTTTTGCAAATAGGTACATACCCAAAAGTACTAAAATGAATGCAAAAATATGCATTAGCTAGGTAACATTAGTCTAGGTACTATACATGCTGCTGGACCGGCTACTCTCTGGATACAAGTGCATCAGTACTAATTGCTTTTAAATCGTTACTGACTATTGTGATAAACATCTCAATATCTTATAATAGTACATTTATTTATTCGGAAATAAAGCAGACACAAGTTAATGACGCGTATATAAGAGCATGAGTAATCTGGATCGAACATGTTAACCTATGTCCTAACATTTCACGTAGAAACAAATTTTGAAATACATAATTTAATTTATTTGCCAAAATGTACTATTTTTTATCATCTCTTGGCAGTAAATATAAAAAAAAAGTATCTTAACTTACTAAAATGCAGAAAATATTTCTAGATTTTTTTTTAATTCTTGGGGCTATCGTAGTGTATCCACTTTTCATTGCCAGTGACAATACGATGAAGACAACAATGAAGAAAGTCTTTTCGATTCTGCCTTGGAGTAGCTGTTCACTCCCAGTATCCACTTTTCATCGCCAGTGACAATACGATGAAGACAACAATGAAGAAAGTCTTTTTGATTCTGCGTTGGAGTAGCTGTTCACAGATGAAAAATCGTCTTTTCGCGACTTCAGTTCGTACATTACCCATTTTCCTTGCTTTTGAGTCATTCTCAGTGCATGTAAGCATCTAGAATTGGTTGAAAAATCAACTCCCAATGATTCTGCATGTTTATCTTCCATTTGACACAGGTCTTCATGAAGTAACGTCTCTAACGCAACTCAAGGCACAACTCCCCGCAAATGCTGTTTTGTTAAACTATTATACATAATTCAAAGCAAAGTTCCTTAAAATTTGACTACACTGAATGACATGTTTATCTATATTACAATAATAATACTATATGGTTTATATATCGTTGCTGTATATATATATAATTAATCCTATGTGCCATTTTAGTACATTCTGAGATAAACAAATGAAACTGTTTTAAAAAATAATTGCACAGACTAGGTTTGTAAAAATATTTTAAATAATTACTAGGCAGACTTTCCAGATGAACGGCAATGTTTTTTTAGTATATCTCCATTATTTATATGAAAAATTTACAAATTAATTTGTTCATCTCAGAATGTACAAAACGGGACATTGGCTTTATTATATACTAGCTGTCCTTATCCGGCGTTGCATGGGTAAAGGATTAAGATTAAAATAAATAAGGTGGTAAACAAAGGTATAGATTTGCATCGAAAATATATAAGCGGTGGGGAAGGGTTAAAAGAATAGGGGGGAAATGTCGCTTAGGGGACGATGGGGTGATTGCGGATGCGGGGTAAATACGGACTAGCAGATATCTACTCCATCCCTTACTTCCGCGCCCGGCCGCCACGATCATGTGCTACTTTCCGCCATCTTAAGTGCCGAGAAAACATCCACGAAAGAAAGCTGCGCACGATTTTCAAGATAAATAAAATCAAACAATTTTGTGAATTTTGATCTAATTTGTAGTGTTTACTATTTTGAGTGCTATATCTATAAAGTAAGTGACAATAAAAAGTGATATTTTCTATCGATTACCTCGTTAATGGAGAATAAATTACACAAAACTTTTGATGATAAATTTTGTTAACCAACAAATAATTGTCGTTATTATTTTTTAAACTCGTTGGGTTTATTGCGGACAAGCTCTCTGGGGTAAATACGGACGTCTACAATTACCCCTGAGTCGAATATACGTCAAAACCTAAATCAATTTATTGCAAATTTTCAGATATCTCGAAAATATATTCGAAAAAAAACGAGCATACATTATCGAAACCTTACAAAGAGCTGTACAAGAAATAGAGGATAAAAATACAACTTTTCGTCAGGCGGAAGAGAAGTACCTACGGCCTTCCAAGGGCTATACTTCTTGACCAAGTGAAAAAGGGCTGTATTACTACTATTCAAATGTGTGGTATAAAGTCAGTTTTTAATGAAACTCGAGAAAACTAACTGCTCAAGTTCTTTGGGGTAACAATACCTTCTTCTTCTTTATCAGCCTTCATCTTTCCACTGCTGGATATAGGCCTTTTCCTTATTTTTCTTCCCTGTTGTTGGCTAATTGTAGCCATTTCTTTTCCCCCACACCGACAATATCATCGGCCCATCTCTTTTGAGGTCTTCCGATGTCTCTTATTTTCCCAAGGTCTCCATTTCAGAACTCTGGGAGGCCATCTTGTAGTATCCTGTCTTGCAACGTGTCCTGCCCATTGCCATTTTAGCTTCGCTACACGATTCATTACTCTAGTTCTGCGCCTAATTTCGTCGTTTCTGATTCTATCTCTTAGGCTTACTCCAAGCATGGATCTCTCCATGGATCGTTGCGTGCATTTGAGCTTTTCTTTGTAAGGGCCATAGTCTCCAATCCATACGTCATCACTGGCAGTATGCACGATTCAAAGGCTTTTCTTTTTAGGCTATACCTACTCTACAACAATACCTACTCTCAGTAAAATAGCTTTCGATCTTGCTATACAGCTAATAATATAAAATATAATTTCAATAAAGGTACAGGAGTGGCAGGAATGGATTGGTATTATAATATTATGGCTAGACAACCTAATATATCACTTCGAAGGCCACAAGCTACTTCATTAAATATATAGCGGTACCTTGTGCCTGTGCCATGTGCCATGTACCTATCGCCCGACCCAGAGTTTTGTTTATATTCACATAATAAAAATCTCCACGATATAAATAAAAGGGTCGAGCTAGGGACTTGGCGACACTACACCAGTCGGGCTTCTGCCGTAAGATCGGGCAGACTTCCGCGCGTCATCTATTTCTTTGTTCGTCATTACAAAAAATATTACTTGTACACTTTAACTTGCTTCCTGGGCCTATCTCCGGGAGGAAATAAATAGTAACAACATATCGCTCTTTCATTCCATCGACCTACGAATATTCCCAACAAATAGAATCATAGTATTTAACCCTGAAGAAATAGATATATTTTTTGCAAATTTGAAAACACTTATAATCAAATTCCAATTTAAATCAGATTCAATCAACAATGTATATGAAACTAGGATTAGTACTGTACAACAGAATTCCAGGATTCTTTCGCCAAAGTGATTAAAACAAGTTGGTTAATTTACCAGTGCAAAGGGCGGTTCCTTAACTACAGTTGTAAATGGTTTTAACGCTGGAGGCACTTATATTCCACTATTTTTTACATTCAGAAAAAAGAGAATGAATGAACTGCTTATGAGACAGTAATAGTAATATAGTAGCTAGTATTTCCGACTCTGGTTGGATAGCTGAACGAATATCCATTGAATGGCTCCAGCATTTCAAAGAATTTGCAAAACCTTCGGCTAATAATCCTGTTTTGCTAGTACTGGACAATCACGAAAGCCACGTAAGTCTGAAAGCTTACGGTCAATAATCCGGGAGCCAAAATTACAGCATATGATACTGTAGGTCTTTATACAAAACAACCTTTTACCGAACAACAAGTATAGATAAAGATATTAATAGCTTCAAGTGTCCTGTAATTTACCCAGTGGATCAGGATAAGTTCAAAGGCACTTTCGCAGGTTTTGGTTATATCATTGAACCAGAAATTCCACTTGACACCAGAAACACCAACTTTGATAATTCAAGCCAAAGAGAGCCCAAAATGAATCTCAAGTCATCTGTGATGCAGCCAATGATAGTATTTTAGGTCAAAGAGGATCTTTAGAGGCATCTCAACTCTTTAGAAATGTTGCTAACATGGAATATTCAAAATAAATAAAACATGCGAATGAATTAGTAGGCGCAGGTGATGTTATTAATGATGCCGATTTAAGCCAAAATATGACAAACTGGCCAGTCTTCCTCAGTACCATTTATTGACATAGTAAAGGTACCAACTCTATAACCTAATCGTAACAAACGGTGGGTTAAAAAAAACATACATATTCATTTTTACCAGCACACCGGAAAAAGTTTATCTAGAAGAAAAAAAACAAAATAAACTAGAAAGAAAAATAAAGAATCTGAAACAAGAAGAGAAAAACTACAAAAGAAACCAAAAAAATACTAAAGAAAACGATCAAAAGTTGAGAAATTCAAAATTTTTTGAAACTGTACAAGAGAATGATGAATATTTTTGCATTTTTTGTCAGGAAAAGTATCGTGACCCCCCCAGCGAAGGCTGGATTGTGTATTTTAAAAGTTAGAATTGGGCTCTTGAGAAGTGGGCTGCTGGGACTTCTTCCAGAGGCTTTATTTGTGACTTGTGTGAATGATGTGGGACCCCGTCCGTAAATACCCCATGCTGTCCGTAATTAACCCAACACCCGTCCGTATTTACCCTAAGGGCTACAGGTAATTACGGACAGACAAGGTTTTGTTTTTGATTAAAAATATATAGTTGTTGATTGATCTCGTAAAATAATTAATGTTGATTTTGTAGGTGAATATCTAAAGTTACATAATAAATAAAGTCAGGCTGATTGTTTCTAATAGTATAGGTTTTGTACGCTATTTCGCTTCAGCGTCCGCAATTCACCCTTCCTCCCCTATGTTACCCGCCGAGTCCTAATGAATAAGTTTCAAAATTTTGAGATCCTATCGGCCGAAAGGTATAGATTTACCTAGAAAATATATCAGGGGAGGGGAAATGGTAAGAGAATAGAGAGGAAATGTTGCCTATGTTACCTGCCGAGTCCTAAAGAATAAGTTTCCAAATTATTTTAAGTCCGACCGGTCAAACGGTACAGATTTGCATCGAAAATATGTCAGGGGGAGGGGAAGGGGTATGAGAATAGGGAGGAAATGTTGCCTATGTTACCCGCCGAATCCTAAAGAATAAGTTTCCAAATTTTGAGTCCAATCGGTCAATTGGTACAGATTTGCATCGAAAATATGTCAGGGGGAGGGGAAGGGGTATGAGAATAGGGAGGAAATGTCGCCTATGTTACCCGCAGGGTCCTACAGCATAAGTATGCAAAATTTGAATTGAATCAGACAAACGGTGTGGATTTGTATAGAGAACAGACAGACAGCCAGACAGAAATTGAGTTTTATAGGTATAGATACAGCGACGATATATTACAATAAGAACAAATGAAAAATAAGGGACAAGAACAATAGCAATAGAATGGAAAAATGAAAAAAAAGTAAAAAAATAATAAACAAAGAAATAATAATGTACCCAAGTGAAACTTCATCTACATCTTGCGTCGCAGAGCATTATGTGCATATTTGGATATTAATTAAATTTTTCGATGCAGAATAATATTCACTTAGATTCTTTGGAAAAAGTCATCTAGATATTTTACTACTGTTAAAAAAATGATAAATTAACTAGGCATTATTGATTACACGGACAACTGTCGCAGATTGAAATTAAAGTTCACTTAATTGTACCTAGGCTGCAATTTTTTAGGGCGATAACTTAGATAGAACTTTTGTTATTATATAAAAGTAATAAAGTGGACATTATTTATAATAATTAATAAAATATAAGCATTCATAGATAGTCCGCGGCCAAAAAATCATTTTTAGTGTCCTAGGCGGCGCTAATTTTTAATGAATATTTATATGTACGCAAAATATGTTTTTTTATACGGATAAAGTATACTTCATTATCTAAAATTTTTACTAAGTAAATCAAGAAATATTCAATATTAATAAAATTAAAATGTTTTAAATTTGCAAAAAATTTAACGTTTTTGTTGATTTTAAAACGCCTTTTATTTATAAAAAGAGATGATTTTATACAGTATATTCCATTTATTCTCGTATTCTGAGGCTTCACTCATTTAATAACAGTTAGTTTTTTTAATAAAAACTAAAAACACCTTAAATCATCAACATATATATAAAAAGAAACCCGTGTTTCCCTACCCGCCAAGTTTTCTCCACAACCACCCACCGGTGGTTATGGTGGTGGATAGCCCTTGGTATCACATCGAAAATATGCGAGTTTGGTGGGGGTGGCTGTGCGAGAGTGGGAGTGGGTGACGAAAATGTGCTTTCTTGTACATTGTTTTGTTATGGGAAGGTCACAAATGCTTCAGATTGTTTCAAAATAGGCACGCCGACTGTGTCGGTGAGTCTAGAAGGTTCCGGAAAAACCTGCTCTATAAGGTTCTGGAAGGAGAAGGTTCTAGAAAATTCTCGAAAGTTCTATAAGGTTCTAAACTGAGTGGCGGATTTGTTGGTGTATCTAGAAGGTTCCTATACATGCGATAAATTTCTTGAAAGTTCTGGAAGGAGAATGTTCTAGAAGGTTCGCGAAAGTTCTATGACGATCCAAACAGTGTAGTAAAAATCTACTCGCGCAAAGCCGCGCGAGCAGGCAAAAAATAAAAATTCCATCAAATCCGTCCATGCATCAATGACGTGATTATAAAAAAAGTAACCCATAAAAACCAAGTTTTTACTATACTCCCTTTCTTTGTAAAATATAACAATAATTAAAGACGAATTAAAACATATAACATAACACTAAACTTACAGAAATTTAATATATTTCTAAAATTTCATAAGTTTTGAGATGTCAAGATTTTGATAGATTCAATTATCATCAATATCGTACCTTATGAATTTCCAGCGTCAAATGATTTAGTCAAAATCAGATTTGAGTAATTCAAAACTAAGCAGAAATCTAAAAGAAATAAATTAATATATGATTTTTTCCCAAAAAACCCAATTTTGCTGTCATCTGTGAACCAATTGTTTTGTAAATTTTCGAAATTCGTAGTGTCTAACTATTATACCGACGGAGTAATTCAAATCTAGAAAATTTGAATTACTCCGTCGCCGCTTTAAGTTTGACGAGCAACGGCACGTCGGCCGGCAACGGCACTAAGTTTGATTCCAATTTGAAAAAAACCAATAAAATTTCTAAATTTCCGAAATTATACTATAATTATTCATTTTTTTTAATGAAAATTTGATAGATCTTCTTGATCGTCGCCACGAGTCTGCTTGCCAAGTTTCAGCTCGATTGGATCACGGGAAAAGGGTCAAAAATCGATCCAAAGTTTTTGTTGACGGCAAGCCGGCAAGCAAGCAGACGCCACGAGTTAAGGCTGGACAGCCGTTTCGTAAACATGCGGATCTGTCAAATTAATATTATATATACCAGCTGGAGATCTCCAGCTGGTATCTCGGATGCGAACTTTTTTTTCGGCTATCGCCGAGGGATTCCGTCCGCCGCCCGTTTCTTATCACACAGTATGACACACACAGTGTTGGGAAATTCTAGAAAAACCTCCACAACGACATATTATATCTGAGTATGTGATAAGGTTAATACACAAATTTATTTATTTAACGCCCTTAACCCTTTACAACCGGAGAACATATTTTTGTTTTTTTGTCATATGAATTATATATTCTGATTGTTTAGGGTCCAAAGAACATAGAAAAAATATTTTAAAAATGCCCTTGGTTAACTGTCAAAATAACCCACACGATCGTGACGATCAGGAATAAATTGACATCGTCGCGAACGTGACTTCCAAGGAATATGTCAAAAACTGAAAGGAATTACTTATTTAATCAACTGAGTTTTATTTTTTATTCAATAACTTAACAATGTTATTAACAGTCTTTATGTATTTGTACTTATTTATCTAAAGTTCAATATGACATCTATCAAAATATACGTACCTACTTACTTAACAAATAAACGACATAGCATAAAGGAACAAATTGAGATCAACAAGTTAAATATATAAATTTGTATAATAAATCAAATGACTAATTATAGTTCTTTGTATGGTAAAACTTATAGCAATCTTTTCCTCGCGAAAGGCACAAGTAGATGTTGCATTTTATACAGCGAATCTTACTGCGACTGGCGCATGATTCTAGCCTGCAGGAGCGTGGAGCCGATAACTCATCAAAAGTAGGTAGATGATCATAACCGTCGTATCTTTTGGCATCAGAAGGTTTAGGTGGCATATATTTTTTCTTTACTGGTGGCTGCTCATCCTCGGTGTCGCCATCGTGATTCAGTTGCCGGCTACGGGCTGGTGTATTCAACCAAGCATCTGCTACTTCCATTTTAAATCTAGAAGCGCTAATATTTTATTTCTCGGAAGCTTATTAGCCTTACAATCGATTTGATACTTCCGCCATGCGTTAACCACGGCCAAGTCAAGAAAGTGTATAATTACTTTGAGAGTCCACTTTTTAGTTTTTATAAAAGCCCGATATTTATAATTTGAAATCGAAATTGGTGAAATCATATGTTTATGTGTGGAGAAGATCTACGTATGTGGCCACATATTAGGTCCTTACATATGAAATTGGCGTTTTGCCGTACTGGCAAATTTGATCTCAAATATCTTCTCTTTGGTTAGGAATTCCAAATCCAAATTTATACAGCTATTTACTCATGTATTTGTGTTTTGAAAATTATAATTCATTTGTTTTTTCTTGGTTCGTAACAACACAGCATAATATCCCAGAAAAGACAAACTTGAAGATGTTTTGTACTTCACAATATGTCTATCTGTATATAATGGCTGTATGTTCATGGATATAATTTTATTCTCAAAGCTCACGTTACTTGGTGCAGACTCTCTTTATATTTTGTATGGAAAGCAGACTAACTGATCCAACCTCCAAATATTTGAGTATTGAGGACAAAATTACGTTGTGCAGGCACCCTAACATTGAGTACTTCTAATGTTAATGGTGTTGGTTAAACTGTTATTTTAGCTGGTTATTTTCGGTACAGTTATTTGGGATTCATATCTGATTGTATCGATGATAGATGATACTAAGATATAATCGTCGATTTGGAAAAAATCCGCTGCCAATCATGGTCGCAATCAGATCATATCTCACATAACGGGTGTCGCAATCGGATCGAATCTCACATAATGTCTGTCACTGGTTAAAATACCACTATTAATATTTTGTATCCAGGAAATGTTCTGATCCCTAAGAATACTGCTAAAGCAACATTATTTTTTCTGTACTTTGTTTCACAAGTACCAAAATAAAAGAAATAGTCCATACATTGAGTGAACACTATCTTCTTTTTTTTTTTTTTTTGATTTAATTTTAGGAAATACAATGTAATTGCATGTTGTAAATATTACTTAATAATTATTGCAATGTTAGAGTGTCTCGCCATTATTATTGTTTTTACAAATCTCCCCAACAAATTTTATTTTTTGATTTGGTAGCTAATGAATGGGCTCTTATAATATTTTATTAAATTCCAAGATATTTGTAATTATGTATTATCTTAAACAACATTAGGCAACTTGCATTAAGGTTTAATAGTGTAGATATATTAATAATCATAAAATGTACACCTTATATTTCTTTTGAGATTCGTCTACATGAAATATTGATGAGAGACTGAATAATTTAGAACGTCATAAAATGAGTACCACATTTAATATTTTTGGTTCCAACGTTTTCGTTCTGGAAATTTCGACCTGTAGAACAAGCCCCGTGGACGGCCGGAGACCAAAGTTGATAATGAAGAATTGAAGGCTATTGTGGAAGCGGATCCATCGCAAACCACATCCGAGTTAGCTGCAGGCTGCGGTGTTAGTGATAAAACTGTTTTAATCCACTTGAAGCAAATTGGTAAGGTGAAAAAGCTTGAAAGGTGGGTACCTCACGAATTGAGTGAAGCAAATCAACAAACGCGCGTTGACTGCTGCGTTGCATTACTCAACCGGCACAATAATGAAGGGATTTTAAATCGAATCATTACCTGTGATGAAAAGTGGATCCTGTACGATAATCGGAAGCGCTCATCGCAATGGCTGAACCCTGCCGAACCAGCCAAACCATGCCCCAAGCGAAAATTGACTCCAAAAAAGTTACTTGTGAGCGTTTGGTGGACTAGTGCTGGTGTCGTTCACTACAGCTTTCTTAAATCTGGCCAGACGATTACGGCAGATGTCTATTGTCAGCAACTGCAAACCATGATGGAAAAGCTAGCTGCTAAACAACCGAGGCTGGTTAATCGCTCTAGGCCACTGCTGCTTCATGATAACGCTAGACCACACACTGCACAACAGACGGCTACCAAATTAGAGGAGCTTCAATTGGAATGTCTAAGACATCCACCGTACTCTCCGGACCTTGCCCCAACAGATTACCATTTTTTTCGAAATTTGGATAACTTCTTGCAAAGGAAAAAATTCAACTCCGATGGGGCAGTCCAAACCGCCTTCAAAGATTTTATTGATTCCCGTCCGAATGGTTTTTTTAGTAAAGGTATCGATGAACTACCTATGAGATGGCAAAAGTGCATAGATAGCAATGGTACATACTTTGATTAAATAAATATATTATAATAAAAAAAAATCGGCTTTATGTTCCTCCCATACTAAACGCCAATTTCATATGTAAGGACCTAATATTAAGTAAGTAATAGGTACATAATATATAATAAAATAAAAATTTAATTATTTATGAAGGTATTTTTTCACGTTTTTTTAAATGCCTCATAATTATCCTCAGTCCTCAATTCAACAGGCAATTCATTGAACCATTTCACACCTCTGAATGTGTAGTGATGCTGAGCAGTTGTGGTATGTATTTTATATATATGTATGTATAGGGATATGTAATTTATACCAAGTGTTACATTTCTGCTACTTGACACTCTTTGGGTCAGCTCGTTATCACTATGAAAACCTTTATTTATATAGTTGAAATATGCAATTTTGCTTATAGATATTTTCTAAAGTGGGCAATTTATTAAAAAGGTCTATTGTCGGATAATCATTGGGTTCTTTAAGAATTATCTTTATAATCAATTTCTGGGCAACTTCTAAAGATTTTAATGTAGTTTTGAATGCACTACCCCGTGAGATAATACCATATTGTAAAACTGACTGGACTGGAGCGTAATAAAGTGTCTTTAACAATTTTATTCCTAAGATATTTCTTATTATAATAAAGACATATGTAAGTTTTCTTATTCTTTCTACAGTTTTGTCGATTTGTAATTTTCATTTAATATTAGAGTCAACTATTATTCCTAAGTATTTAATACTATTTTTGAGCTTAATACTGAACAGTCGTTATTATAATAATAATTATTATTATTTTTATTAGGACAATTATTTTTATGAATTTTTATTATTAAGTTATTGGGCGAGTTTTTTTCATTTAATGTGAAAGGAATATAGTGAATTTTTTCTGTATTTAGTGATAATAAGTTTTTATCGAACCATTGTTTTTCGATATTTATACTCCGATTTGCTGTAGCTGTAACATCATTCCAGTTCTTACAGTCAAAAACTATGGCTGTGTCATCAGCATAAGACAGAATCTTTATTTATTTTTATTTTTTATTAGGTACTATTTAGGTACAATTTGTACATGTTTAATATAATATTATGTATGTATGATGAAATTGATGATATTATTGTTCTTAGTCCTCCTCACTAGGGGTTCCTGTGCTGAGGCGGACTGGTTTATACTTATTTTTATTTTTTTATTTTTAATTTTTATTTTTTTAAATTTTTTTAAATAGAGATGCGAACACGGAATACGTGTCACATCAATATTCTTACTATTTTCAAACTAAGCTAAACGCTTGTGCTATGAAAATAGGACTAACTTGCTAGTCTGGGCTGAGATTCGAACCCGCGACCTTTGGATCACGAGGCGAGTGTCCTAACCACAAGACCAACAAGCAACAATTCCAGCCATCTCTAACCCTAAAGAACTTTCTAATGCTAAATTAATATCAACCACTTCATTATAAGTATTGCTGTAATCTGGTCCCGGCAAACCCTGTGATGTGCAAGAAGAATTTCCTATTTTTAAATTACTGCGAAGTTTTCAATACTCCTTCTAGTTTATCTGCATCGACTTGTTTTAGCCATGTTTTTATCTTTTTTTTGGACTCTACAATATTTTCAATATTTTTGAAGGTTGGGGGTCAATAGGTAAATTTAACATATCATTTAAATAATAAATAGTAATGGTCCCAGTACAGTACCTTGCGGTATACCAAATTTTGATGTTTTATTTGAGCTTTCTAATTTTACAGATTGAATCCTTTCTTTCAGGTAAGTTTCTATTCAATTTTTTACTTTACCTATAATCCCAATCTTATTTAATTTATTAATTTATTTATTATACGAGGTACTGTGGAATGCTTTGCGAAGGTCTATAAATATACCAAGACATTTGTTACCTTTATCGAGTGACGAGTATATTATTTTTGTTAATTCAGCCATAGCATCTTGTGTACCCATATGCTCGCGAAATCCAAATTGGTGATCATTTAGTATTTTTTATGAGATATAAATTTTAAAATTAGTTTTTTAACAATTTTTTCAAAAATTTTTGCAACATTTGGTACAACAGATATTGGTCGGTAATTAGAGATGCCAGTGGTGTCTCCGGCTTTATGAATTGGCGTTATTATGGTGGTTTTATAAATTGATGGAAAGTATCCCTGATTTAGACTACAGTTGATGATACGGGTTATTGGTTTGATTAAGGAATTAAAATAATTTTTTAATATTTCTACTGTTATTTTGTCAAACCCTGGTGCGGAACCACATTTCATATTACGTATGGCATTTGTGACATCGGATTCATTTATATTTTGAAACATTGAGATATTTTCTTCGATTTCTATATCTGGATACATAGGACCTTCGTTATAATCTTTTTTTATGTTTTTTGCTAATTTCATACGTAAGTTTGAAAAATAATTATTTAGGGCATCAGCACATATTTTAGGTTCTTTTTCAATTGTTATAATATTATTATTAATATTTAGTTTTTGTATACTTTGATTCTTTATTTTCTTATTTATGATCTCGTTTCTTGTTTTCCATACTTTTTTTGAGTCATGCTCTGAGGTTTGAGTTTTTTGTTGATAGAATTTATCTTTTGTATCAGTCTTGTTGTCAGTTTATTTCTGTATTTTTTGTAATGTCTTTTTATTGATTCGTCAGTGGATATTTATTTTTAATCTTGTACAATTCACTTTTATGTCTTATCGAAGTCAATAACCCGTGGGAAATCCAAGGTTTCAATGGCCGGAATCTCGCGATTATATTTTTAATTTTTCTTGTTGTATGTATTTTTTAAGTAACCCCTCGAAATTCACACTTATGTTTTCAATATTTGTTGAACTTAAGACACTCAATTTTTCTTTTAATATGTTTTGATTTAAAAAAGATTTTAATTTGTTGTTTTGATCCTTCCCTGTAGGCATTTGAATATCGCAGTTAGAAAAAAAATTGTAGTGTGATGTTATTTTTCCAAATTATTATCTTAATATTATTTAAATAGTTAAATTTACACCATATGTGATCAATAAATGATGGTGATTGCCCTATTATTTCTCGAGAATATTGTTTTATGCAACATTTAAAGCTATTTTCGGTCAACATATTCATGTACAGGCGGACCTCGACTTTCGAACATTCGACTTTCGCACAATTCGCTATTTCGCACATTGTCACGCTGTGGGGTAAAGATATCCCCCTCTCGCTCGCTTACAAGCAAGTGGAATCCTGGTATCACTTGCATCTTGCTTCCTTCCGTCACTTTGCTTGTGAGCTAGCTAGGATAGAGATTTAATCTTGCGCAGGAAGGAAAGATAATAATTTACCATTTAAAATATTATTAATCTTAGACAATGCTCCAAGACACCCAAAGTCTCTACAGAATTTATACACGGAAATCAATGTTGTGTTTTTTCTTCCCAATAATATCTGCCTTATACAGCCTATGGACCAAACGGTGATAGCTATGTTTAAACGATAATAACATGAGGTCAATAATGACTCAGGCTATCGAGGTAACTGACAGGGAAGGTGGGCCTACATTAAAAGATTTCTGGAAGAACTACAATGTATGAAACGCAATAAACAATATTGGAGACACGTGAGACATATATCATGGGCTGAAATAAAAGAGTTAACCATGAAAGGTTCATGGAAACAATTTTGTTAATTGTGATGAAACTCCAGAAACTCCAGAAACACAATTGATATAGTCCACCTAATGAATGAACTAAACTTAGATGTTACTAATGAGGATGTTAATGAGATGATAAAATCTCATTCAGAACCTCTAACAAATTAATATTTAATTGCGCAACAGGAGTATGAAAATGAAATATATAATGAAAGTGAGGAAAAAGAAGCTGATGTGAGCAAAGACTTTAACAATGAAAAATATGAATGAATCCTTCATGCATCTTGACAATTTTTTTAATATTATGGAAGATTGTGATCCCAATGGAGAACGCATATCTCGAGTGTGTAGGCAATAAAGACATAGCATGTTTTAAAATACTATATGAAGAAAAGAGAAAGAAGAGTGGCAAACAATTAGCTCTTGATAACTTTTTAAGGGAAACACCCGCAAACCCCACTTAAACCACTTTAACGCCTCTTAAACATCATATATTTACTTGATAAATAAATATTTTAAAATACATACAATTTAATTTTTTTTACTTCCCTCTACTTTCGAACATTCAACATTCGCACATATTTTCAGGAACCAATTATGTGCGAAAGTTGAGGTCCGCCTGAATTCATTTTTTGTAATTTCGTAACTATTATCGGCGATATTCAAATTCAAATTCAAATTCAAATGTTTATTCAATGTTACAAATGTTTACAGTGTTTACAAAATTAAATGAAGCTTTTTTTCATTGTTGCTGAGTCTCTTGGCAGCAAGTAAACACTAAATTGATTTGACTCCCTGCCTGCTACACTAGTAATTTACTGTATTATAGCAGACAGTGCTCTTCCAGTAGTATAATGTTCAAGAATATTTATTATTTACATAACATTAGTGAATCAATCTTATTGCCAATTAAAATTAAGTAATAGTAATAATTAAATGTTTACAATTTAATAATGGTGTTAATTAATTCTATTATAGACATAGGAAAAAAAAGATCTGAATAGGATATTAATAAAATAAAATAAAATAAAATAAAGTAAAATAAAATAAAACATTTAAAAGTATTTAAAAAGATGACAGTAAATGTTCTTGTAGGATTAGTTTATTTTAAATTTAGTTTATATCATGGCTTTTAATAGGTTTTGGGCATGCTTCCTTCCCTTTTCATGCAGCCAGAGTTTCACTTTAGAAGAAAAATATGCGAGACTATGGCTACATGTTTTAAGTTTAGTGTTAAGAGTATTGAATGTTTTTGGTGCTTGGAAGAGGTGAAATCTTTGTGAAAATGTTTTTGTGAATTTTGGTACAAGATAGTCGCAGTTCACCTGTGCCCTTGTTGAGTGTGAGTGAGTTATTTGTTGGTGATCTTATTTATGTCGGAAAAAATATTTTAAAGTGTTGAGTAAATATGTTTGATTGATGTCCAGGACGTGACATTCTTTGAAAAGTTCTTCTGATGGAAAACGAAATGGCTTTTTATGAAGAACTCTCAATACCATTTTCTGGGCTTTGCTTAATGAATCTAATATAGTACAAGCTGCACCACCCCAACTGACAGTTGCATAATTAATGAGTGAGTGACACAGTGCATAGTATACTATTCTTCTTGTCGGTGCGTCGAGTACATCTCTAATTTCTTTGAAAAAATAAACTAGCTTTCTTATTCGGATTGTGAGATTCAAAATATGTTTTCTCCAGTTTAGATGCTGGTCTATGTACACACCTAGATATCGTATATCTTCCGTTGTCTGCAGATTAGTACAATCACAGGGTTTATCTTTTGATTGACATGTGTGAATCAGTAGATTTGGGCTGCTTTATTACTGTTCTTTTACTGATGGAGAAACACATGTATTTTGTCTTAGAAGCATTTACTGTTAGTAGATTTTTGTCAAGCCATGCTGTTATTCGATTTGTAGCGGTACCTGTTCAACCCTGTGCCATGTACCTATCGCCCGACCTAGAGTTTTGTTTATATTAACATAATAAAAACCTCCGCGATATAAACAAAAGGGTCGAGCAAGGGACTTGGCGACACCACACGAGTCGGGCTTCTGCCGTAAGATCGGGCAGACTTCCGCGCGTCATCTATTTCTTTGTTCGTCATTACATAAAATATTACTTGTACTCATTAACTTTCTTCCGGGACCCAACAGTGGTGACCCCGACGTGATACAGTTTATTTTCGATTTGGGAAGCCGACGGATGAAAGACGCGATCTCAAGTGAACAGTGATGTGACAAAGGACACGGGCGGAAGCAGCAAAACAGGGGCCAATTGCATAACCAAATGTTATGCCTGGCCGTTCATCAACCGACTCATCCAGCGCCGACTCACTGTGCGCTCACAATGGCGAGCACCGGCATCTCCAGCATCTTCAACTACAAGACTGCGGATGTCGGACATTCGTCACCAACAACACTAGCAACGCCGACTCACTGAGCGTTGGCAAGTCAACAAGCGCCGACTCACCGCGCGCTCACACTTGCGATCACCGACATACCATGCGTCCTCGACTTACCGGACGGCGGTTGTCGGGCGCTCGTAACCAGCGACCAGCGCCGACTCACCGTGCGCCAACAACGCCGACTCACTGTGCGTTCCATTCTGCAACGCCGACTCACTGCGCGTTCGCAGCAACCTGTGCCGATTCATCATGTACCTGCAACCCATGCCGACCCACCATGCACCAACAACCCGCGCCGATTCACAGAGCACCAACCATCAACGCAGGGGTGCCCTGGGGGATACAAGCCGCCCACGCTTCTCCGCCTGCATTCAACCATCACCATCACCAGCAACGCCGACTCACTGAGCGTTGCCAACTCAATCAGCGCCAACTCACCGCGCGCTCTCACCTGCGAGCACCGGCATACCATGCGTCCACGACTCATCGGACGGCGGTTGTCGGGCGCTCGCAACAAGCAACAGCCAACAATAAACTTGAGCATCGCGGAGCACCGAACAACTAGCATCGTAGCATTCCTCGCATCCACTCCACCCATCGAGGAAGCTGCTGGAAGGGGAGTGCTGTAGCGGTACCTGTTCAACCCTGTGCCATGTACCTATCGCCCGACCCAGAGTTTTGTTCATATTAACATAATAAAAATCTCCGCGATATAAACAATAGGGTCGAGCTAGGGACTTGACGACACCACACCAGTCGGGCCACTGCCGTAACACCAGGCAGATCTCCGCGCGTCATCTATTTCTTTGTTCGTCATTACATAAAATATTACTTGTACACTTTAACTTGCTTCCGGGGCCTATCTCCGGGAAGAAATAAACAGTAACAGCATATCGCTCTTTCATTCCATCGACCTACGAATATTCCCAACAGATTTAATCCACTTTGTGCCTTTTTTAAAACATTTTCCCAGGAATCATCTTGAAAAAGAAGCACTGTGTCGTCTGCAAAAGAAATTATTTTACCGTTTTCTAAATTGGAGTTACACATTTCATTGACATATATGAGGAAGAGCATGGGTCCCAAAACACTTCCTTGCAGTACTCCATATGATGTTTTGTGGAGGTTGCTGCAGTGATCGCCCGATTTAACCACCTGAACCCTGTTATTTAGATAATCTTCAAACCACGCCAAAGCCGTCCCCCTTATTCCCAAAGCTGATGACTTGTGCAGCAGCGGTGGATGAGACACCGTATCGAAAGCTTTGGCTAGGTCCAAAAATATATCAATACAACGTTTGTCTTTATCTAATTGTGTAACTAAGAATTCCGTTAGTTGACATATTGCATCTTCTGTTGAGAGTTTTGATTGGAACCCGTATTGATTGTTGGAGATTATTTTGTGAATATCCAGGTATTTCAAAAGACGTACTTTAACTATCTTCTCTAAGATTTTAGAAAAAACACTTAGGAGCGATATAGGTCTATAGTGGCTCGGATTACGGGGATCTTGAATATTGGGAATATGACCCTTGAATATTGGGCAGATTTTAGCCAGTTTTAGTGTATTTGGTACACGTTGAGAGACTTTGATTGAATATATAACAAAGAGGCTTACTTAATTGGTCTTTATTATACTTCACTACTTTTGCTGTTACCTCGTCGTTTCCAGGGGCACTGTGAGACTTTAGATTACTAATAATTGCAGCAATTTCATGACTGGAGGTTGGAGCAAAGAAAAATGAATATGGACTTGCTGAATTTAAATTTGTTTTGAGGTTTTCTTCGGTAGTTTTTAGACGAGACAAAATATTTTGTGCTAAATTTTTACCAGCGAAGCGAAATGCCCGTTTACGTTATCTAGCACTTCAGTAATGGCCTTATCTTTGTTTGGAATCAGCATATCACATATATCATTACTTCTAGTATTTTGTGTAGAAGTCATTTCTCTTATAATTTCCCATGTTTTCTTTGCATCACGTTGATTTGCTTTTATAATATTTTTGTAATATAAGTGTTTAGCGGATTTGACCGCTCTATTACAAATATTTCTATACTTTTTGTAAAAGTTTTGTAAGCCGACATTTAGAGGGTTAAGTTTAGAATGTTTGTGTAACACATCTCTCTTATTTATGCAGTTAACTAAACTTTCAGTTATCCAAGATTTCTTAACTTTTTTCTTTCTCTCTAAAATCTCTGATATATGTTCTTGATTTTTTTAAATGTGGCTTTGTAGAATATATAGGAATTTTGAATATGATGTATTAGCATCATTAGTCTCGTATACTGGTAACCAGGTTTCTTTTTCCAAGTCTTTTTTTAGCATTTCAAAATTTAGTTTGTGTCGGGGTTTTGTATAAGTTTTTGTATTTATTTTTTGTGTTCCAATATCAATCATTACTGGAAAGTGATCCGTGATAGTAGTTTCACATACAATTCCTTTCACCAAGAATTTGCTTTTAATCATAATATGGTCTAAACATACGTTACCTCTTGTTAGGTTATTGATGGCAGGAAAGAAACCTTGTTCAGCTAACATGGATAGGTATTCAGATGCGTTTGTGGTGGCAGTACTTGCAGTTATGTCAATGTTTATGTCACCTGCAATGATCATTGTTGGGCTTTTGGCCATTGTGAGTAGCTCTTCATAAAGAGAATTTGTGAATTCATGCGCATTTTGGAAGGACGGTGGTCGATAAATCCCATATATGTAGGTACCGTTACAAAAATTAATTTTTAAACAATTGGCGTCACTTATATCCGGTTCAGTTACTTCGAAATTTAGATTTGCTTTAATGTATGTTACAACACCGTCATTTTGGTTATAATGTTTGGAGGTTTTATGCCCGGTGTATCCTGGAATCGTCTGTATTGTGTCTTTATCTTTCAACCAGCATTCCGTAAGAATAATAATTTGAAAGTCTATATTTAGACGATGCAGTAGTACAAGAAGTTCGTCAAAATTATGATTAATGCTTCGTATGTTCATATTTAGAATCTTAAGAATGCTAGTTCTACATTGTTAACAGTTTTCTGGTTGTTACTAGTATTTACTCGTATCTCTCCTATTGTGATGGTCGACATAGAGATAGATTTAATAAATTTAGAAAATCTTAAAATAATAATATTCAAAAAAGTCAAGTATGGACATCAAAAATATATTTCTTCTGTTTGGAATCGTTTAAAAGTAAAAGCCTGATATATTTCTTCTTAACCTTTTGAACGCTATTCCCAGCCCTGAGTTTCCCGTACCCACACGCGGCACGTTTTTCTGAATACTCAAATATTCATTAAATCATCGAAATAGTCCACTTACGCGCAATTTATCACCGAAGATAAAGATAAGAGGTTATGTTGTTATATTTGAAACCTAATAACACAATAATAAAAACTCAAAGGATGTTTATAAATGAATAAACAAAAACTCCATACAAAAAAAACATACCTCGCCTACTTGTCGTCGCGCGCCATTCCCGCCCGATGTGTGTTTAGACCACTGCGTTGATAAGCACAAGTGGACAGAAGAATCACTTGTGAACGTAAACAAATGGATGGTTTATGGGAAAGACACTCACACCACACATTTAACTGTCTCAATGATAATATTGTTTTTACACGCTAATAAATTTCAGTATCTGGAGTCATATTTTTTTGGAGCTGTGATATATTTTAAAACACGGTTGTAAACACAAAGATACGTCGCATTCCTTACATAAGTATCTCGTGAGCTGCATTCTTTTATTTTGTAATCGGCATATTCGACATCGTCTTCGGGGATTTTTTAATTTGTCAGTTGGAGGAATTAATTCTGCCATATGCTTTGTAACAAACTTAGGTAATATCCGAAACGGATTGCTGTGGACTGATGATGACGTTGCAGGTTGTGATGTTTGATAAATCTCGGGTTTATATTTCTCAACAAGTTGAATGATGACTGCCAGTTGAAAATCAGCTAAGGGTTTTTTTATTCCGGTTACTTGGGTATATACGGAATGTGAATTTAATAAAAATAGATCTATTATATGGAATGCGACTTTCTTGTACCATTTAGTAGTCTTTCTCATGCAGGATAAACTACTAACCATCATGTCCGTTTTGTCAACAGCTCCCATTGATTTATTGTAGTCTATAATAGCGGATGGTTTTTGAATAGGTTGTTTGGTCTTATAATGAATTTTTCCGGTCTCTTTAAAGGATTCATCATGCAAAGTAGTAAGCATGTGAACATCCCTCTTATCACGCCATTTTAATGCTAAGAGAGGACCGAGGTTCTTCGACTCAAATTCACCTTTTTTTAATTTTTTGAATTTTGGCATTCCCTTACGGTTTATTTTTACTGTTCCACAAGCATTTGTTTTTTCTGCGTGTAAAAATTCGAATAACTTTGGGCTAGTATACCAATTGTCACAATACAAATTGTGACCTTTGCCAAAATAGTCTTTTAAAAGTGTGGTCACAACGGCGCCGGTTATTCCCAAGTTATGATCATCAGTATAGTCAGTCCCTTTTCCACAATATATAATAAAATCTAAAATATATCCAGTTTTTACATCACATAACACAAACATTTTGATTCCGAATCGATGTCGTTTTGAGGGAATAAATTGCTTAAAAATTAGCCTACCTTTAAATACAATTATACTTTCGTCTATACATAAATTTTCGTAAGGTATCACTGAGTTTTTGAATGTTTTCGGGTGTATTCCAAAAGTAAGCGAATTTTATAGAGAGGATCTGTAGAAGGTGAATTCGAGTCACAGAAATGTAAATATTCCAATAATAACTGATATCGGTCTCTAGGCATGATCTGTCCGAATACTGGTGAACTCAGAAAAAGATTCGTACTCCAATACTCTTCAATAGTCACATGTACATTTCTGGTCATCAGCATTGTTATTGCAAAAAATAAATACATTTCCGGAACATTCGTGTCTTTCCATTTGTGACTTCGAGACTTTGGGCCAAACTCTTTTGTATTTTGAAGAAAACGGTAGTACTTATTGGTTTCTTTTACTATTTCTTCCATTATCGAGAAACTCAAAAAGAATTCGAAAAAATCTCTCTCTGTAGAATCTTCATTTAATTGTGCAGAACAAACACCCGATTGAAAATCGTCAAATTCATGTACTATCGGAATGTGAGGTCCAGATACCCAGGAACGCAATATTTTTTCACTTGTAGATCCGTCGGCCTGATATTCAATGTCAGACATTTCCGACGGATCGTAGTCTTCTTCAGACATTTCAAAATCGGAATCCAACATAATTTCTATCTCATCATCATTTAAAAAGTGGGCCATATTGATTAAATTGTAGGATTAAAATTCAAAAATAATATTTAGCTTATTTTTAATTATTGTATTATTAATTATATTATTATTAAATTTTGATTAAAAATATATAACACGCACTTCTAAACAATTTGAAAGAAAAACGGTCATATAAGAATGAAATTTTAAAAAATTAATCGTCAAAATACAAAAACTATAGTCACAAACTAACACTTGTAACACACATTAACATGTAAGGCGCAACTCGAGGGATAAATAAAAAAAGTATCTGAATAAAATCACCAAAATTTCAAAAGTTTTTCGTAATTCGACAGCCGCGACGAACAAATATGGGATCGGCGCTTGTCCAACTGATTTTGTAGCTAGACGCATGCGTATTCGTCCCGTCGAACGATTTTCGTGTGCGCGCCATCCCGCGGCCAGTTTTTGAAACACTACAGATTTACAGGTTCGGCATATGTGACAGATAATCGATGTTTATTACGAAATATGATTTTATTTTTAAGAAATGTCTGTAGATGCCAGCACCATGAAAGTATTGGGATTCATCCAGTATATGTTAAAATATTGTATGAGTTAGGCGCTCTACTTGATCGGCGATCAAAGTCGGCGTATCAACAGTTGATACGGCCGCGCACAAAAACGTATTCATAGCCGTATCAACTGTTGATACGGACGCGTTCAAAGGGTTAAGATTCTATGTATTACAAGAGGCTAACAAAATATTGAATATTCAGCTATACAAGTAATATTTCTTAGATCTTTATTATACCATAGATATAATTCTGTGTTAAATTGATATCGTTTGCCAATCCTAATAGACTCGACCTTGTGAGTAGGTGCGAACGAGCCTTTATTATTTATGAATCGGAACAGCAAGTCTCGCGTGTAGCGGGTGCTTTACTGTTATTTTAACGAAACGGACCAATCACAGGCGCGCTTTGCCTTCGACGGGTTGAGCCGGAGGCGACCGTCCCGATGACTGAATCCGGCCAATGGCGAGCGCCGGCGGTGAGGTCATCGCGCATAGGATGAGTCACTGCACTAGGGTGAATTTCGGAGATATGGTGCAATCGAGACTATAAAAGGAGCGAACACGATATACTCAGCCCCTTCAGTTCGAGACCAGACCTGCCAGCGGAAGCGCTGCCCGAGAGACTACTGCCAGAGACTTCATTTGGAGAACAGCATTTGCGGACGGAGTTGCTGCCCGGACGTATGGAGGAATCTACCATTCATCAGTACCAGAGAGGATCATACCGCCACTGTGTAACAGCTAAGGAACACATTTATATTATCTATCGATTAATTATTTTCACTATTGAAATGTATTTATTTTGGGAAGATTTAAAATCGGAGCAATAATGTATAATTAATATCACGATTTCTTGTGTGATCTTGGCTCAATTCGTACGGGAATATCTCCCAAACGAATATATTTTGATGCATGGGGATTTTCATACCATTTGTATTAACAATTGATTTTACGAAGCTCTATAAGCAGTGCTTAATAGATTCATAATAATTGTCGACGCGTTATGTATTGCATGACCAGATATCAATCCAAATCGTACGAGAAATTCTTCCGAACGAATATATTTTAAAGTATGGGGATTTTCATACTATTTTTACTAATAATTGAATACATGTAATTCTATAAGAAACGCTTAGTAGCCTTATAATAATTGTGTTGCATAAGTATTGCGCAATCCGGTCTTCAGCTAACTCTTTATGGTTTGAGTACCTCTCGGTATATCCGGCTTAACAAGTAGCTTCAGAACGACGAGTAAAGGACAGAATGGGGAGATCTAACTGAAATTGGAGTTTTCTGGTTTATGAACGTTGAGCTAGGTGAGGTTGTGGATGACGCTCGTGTCATAAGCCTGGAATCCGCGCAAGCCCCTGTGAGGTACTCTTAAAAGCGGGACCTCCCTTGTTGATCGGAGTGGCCACTAGACTCGACCTTCGCGCCTCATCCTGCTCAAAAACAGCGTGAACCAACGTCGTGAATTCTCTGACTTTGGAAGGATTTTCATGCCTGAATGCTATGAAATCTCAATAGAAAACGTTAACTTCTATTTCATCCTCTGTAAAAAGACAGAGCTAGAATCAGTATAAAAATCATTCACTCATATGGAATAGCTGGGATATTATAAATATGTTACTAACACTCTAACATTTGACCAAAGTAAATGTTGCAAGATGCAGAATCGTGGGACGCCATTCTGAAAAGGCATAATGAGATTGCACAATAATTTGTAACATCGCTGACTATGCCCGCAAAGGAGGCTAATGTCGTCATCAATTCGTACCAAAAGAGTACATGATTCTTCAAACACCGGCCTAAAAGAAAGGCGCCTCAAGACAACACACATCATCAGAAACTCGTACCAAAAGAGTACGGCCTTCTCAATTATAAGCCTAAAAGAAGGGCGTCACGGGATCACATCTCGTAAAGAAGAGATAGAGTCTCGGGATGCAGTAAGTTCCGGAGGAACAAGGGGGGTCGTTTAGTCACTTAGGAAGTCGGCCACCGGGTCTAGGCGGGCGCGGGGCCTAAACCCCCTCGGCAGAGATGCTGAGGGTTTAAAAAACCAAAATTTAGCATTCAAAGAAACTATTATTTCATATAAACTCACGGGCTGTTGTAGAATCCTTTCGAACAAACCATCCCCGAGACCTTATCTACTTATTTATAAAGAAGTTTCGCTTCAAAAATGTCGTATTTCGTAAATAGCAAATATATGTATTATTTTCTCACGCAATTAATATGAACAGGTTCATGCACGTCTAAGACGAAACCATTCAAGGTAAGAATTTGCTAATACAAAGTGTTTATGATTATTAATTTCAATGTTATTTAATATGTGTGAATTTTTCCCTTTGCGCCGTTCGAACGATTTTACTGGTTTGTCTCAATCGAAAATGTTTTATTTCTAATACACGAATTCTTTCTAGTGAACGTATTTTATTGTAACATAAATGTATAGATTATTAGGTTCGTTAGATGTTTTTATTACGTAATATTATGCAATTGTTTCCACACTGCTCCTATAAAAGAATTTGAAGTTATTACGATACACAACGGGGTCCTTCATCCATTAGACGAATCATGTGCCAATTCAACGACGTATTACGAATAGTATATATTGTATTTATCGAGATTTAGTCGCATTTATTATTTCTAGTGAGGTTTTTAGTATTGGTTCCAGGCGCCATTATGAGGCGGAAATAGTTCATATTCATAGCCCGACTGCAATAGGTATTTTTGTCGCGTAAGAGGTAGCACTTTTAGGAATATAACTGTGTTTTATGTTTCGTCCCTGACGGACAGGATGGTATAGCTGTGGCTATTTAGGTAATATACTTAGTAAATGCAAAGGGCATTAGGTATTATCGATTTCGTCTGCGAACCCAAGATGTTAGTTAATATTTTTAGTTAATATTGCATTCAAAAGCGCAATTTTCACAGAATAATTATTTCCAGTTAATAATATATATTTTAGTTAAATGTATAGTTAGCACAGGCAGAGTATTAATATTGTATAGAATACATTATTTATAATATTTCAAGAAGGTATAATATTTTATTCCGCGATCCTTTTATAGTTACAGCGTATCTGTCGACCTCAGCCGTTGCCACCCGCGCCATACAACTATTTTCGCTAACATCATACGGCAAATGACTTTATTCATTGCAATGAAATTTATATTATTTAATATTATTTACCACGACGTATTTTTGACGGGTCACCCCATAGGATTCATCACATTGTTAGCCGCGGCCAGGAGTTGGCAAATTAATTGAATATAATAGCTAAAATTAAATATCAACTCGCGGCGATTAAGCAACGGCCTTTTAAATAAATTATTAATACAAAATTCATCGTTAATACGTTAGGAAGACCCCTCTGTCTAGTTGGGTCATCACACTATAATACATATTTACTCGTATCTCTCCTATAACACATATTTACGATATCAAAACCTTTATTTTTAAGAATGATATGATTAATAATTATGGAAATTCATCATGTTATGTTCGATCTTCGTAGATTGATATGTAGGGTGATTGTGCTAGTAGTCGGCCATTTTACAAAAAAGTCATCTTTGGAATATCATTGTAAGTTCATTTTTGAAAGGTGGTTTAGAAAAACACGTATGTATTAAAGAACAGGGAGTTTATTTTTATTATATTTATTGCTTTTTAAAATTAGGCCAACCATAAAAATTAAAATAATATTTTAATGAAAAATGGCTGTTTTATCAGTAGTCGGCCATCTATGCGTCAGTTGTCGGCCACCTATGCGTCAGTAGTCGGCCATCAGATTTTAGCGCAGGGCCGCCAGACGTCCTTTAGAAATTTGCGCTATACAAGCATTTTTTTTTCAATTTATACTTAAATTCTTTTAAGCTTTTCGACAAATCGTCTCAATTTGTTCATAGGTACGTTTAAAATACACTAATAATCACAAACTATAAACTACAAAGTGAATTATTTTTTTCGATTGGGCATTTTGGTTACATGTTAAAGCCGCTTTCATCTCCATTAATAATCCGATTAAGGCCCTCTAATACATCTTCATCGTGGTTTTCTATTATATGGGTTTTCAAGTCCTTTAACCAACTTCTTATATAATTTGCGTATTCTTAGTACCTACGCGCTAATAATGCTTTCCGCAATTCTGGCCGGCGTATGAATAATAAATACCATCTTTCTCCCGGTTTTTCATCTTAGAAACGTGTTTTTATTTTTTCTGTCTTCACAATTTGCTGCACAGTAGTCGGAGTTCTTGTTTTTTAGAGGGAAATGACATTTTGCTAATGCTATTACAAGATTATTAAAGATTCAACAATTTTGTTTTCATCAGATAACGATATAAAGTGATTTGTTTCCATTTGACGTTTTTTCCAATATCGATCTCTTGATGCGGTCCTGCAGTTTTGCCTTAGGAACATCAATTTTCAAACAATTTTTGATAAGCCGCGCGTAATTTTTCCCTTCTCTTACTGCTTAAAGGGCTTTTTGAAGGCTATCATCAGTATTTTGATGAAAAACGTATTTTAGTTTTAGTCGCCATTGATACAAAATTAATAATTTCTACATTTAGTTAACATTAGGATGATAAAAGATAAATTTCATGTACCAAAACCGTCCTAAGACGCTGCATGGCCGACTAATGTTACATCAATTTTAACACGTCAACCAGTTGTCGGCCCCACACTTCGATGTTAAAAAAAACATATTATCAGTGTTGTAACTAGCGGCCGACCACTGGCTATTAGATAGTAGTGCTATTTTCACTAAAATAACACATAAAATCTTGGTAAATTTTGTCTCATTAACAGCGTGAGAGACAAAAATAAAACCAATATTCGCCGCCAGTAGTCGGCCGCCCCGGCCGAAAATAGAAAAAATTGTCCCAGTAACCGGCCGCACGAGTTTCAACATAAAAATATTGAAAAGTCTGTTTTATTATTTTAACTCGTAAATTTAGTTCATGTTTTTACCGATAAATGCTACTTATACAGTGCAAACAAATTAATTCAACTTCTACTTAAAGTTTGAAAATTTTCTTAACGACGTTTCCGAAAAACCAGAATCAAAATTGATAGCTCATAACCACCAGCATATTTTTTGGGTCTACTTAAATGATACCTAAAATAAACGCAAGATGGTGCAGTTTTGTGTTTCTTTCGCGGAATAGTGGCCGACTTCTTAGCATTCAAAAATATTATTGAATTATATTGCGAGTGTCAAGTTTATTCAAGTTGAAGTAATTGGTGGCCGACTACTGAAGGTGGCCGGAACACTGGCGAAATCACCGAAGATCTAATAAGATTAGCAGTGTTTACAAAAATTTTAAGATAAAAAATTTAAATGTCAAGATAAAAGTGAATCAACATAATATATTCCCATATATATTGCAACAGTGATTGAGTGAGTTCCTTGCAAATTCTATTTAGAGAGTTTTGAATTGTTTTCAAGTAGGTGTTGAATTGTTCTTTTTTATATCAAAATGTATACGTTATAATAGATAGGTATATTTAATATATTTATGTTTGTTTATTTCAATGTTAAATTTATCAGATATTTTGGTTTTAAAAATGTCTAATTTATTGATCTTATCTTAATAATCTTAATAATTGATCTTTTAAATTTTTAAATCTATCGAAGATATCACGTGTCATGTTGTAGAAATCTATAAAATAAGGGATCTATAAGGTTCAGGACAAAGAACAGGATTTTTAGATTATTGTTCTGAATAACGTTGCTGTATAATATAATTGGGTATTTCTCATCAAATTTCGAAAAATCGATTTTTCGTTTTTGTATTTGACGCAGTTTTCACATACAATTAAAACCATGTTTCAAATATTTTAGCAATATTAATTTAATAAGAGCATTGTTGTATTTGAGATGAACAGTCTTTTTATTAAGATTTTTTTTAAAAAAATGTTTAAAAAAAATCCGGTCTCAAGAATAGAACACGACCTCCTCCGGTGGGAGTCAGACACTCTCACCACTACTCCACAGCAGAAGATCAGTCGTTTGCGAAGATATCGTATATCAATCAACTGTTCGCGTCTTTACTTTGTTTTAAATATGTAGTCTATTTTTCAAACGACGTGGTGACGTCAGTGGTGGCGTCTTTCGCAAGTCTCGGCGTTCGAGTATGTTCGCCCGGGGTTCAAGCCCCACCACATCTTCGACCGTTTTTAATTCGTTTTTCTTAGCCGTGAATTACGGACGTTACACGAAGTTAGACGGACGGACAGACGGATAGACAGACAGACAGAAGACAGACATTTTCCATGAAAATCTGTACCTACCGTTTGACCGATCTGAGTTAAATTTTGCATACTTATTATTTAGGCCTCGGCGGATAAAAATAGTGACATTTACCCCCCCCCCCCCTTTTTTTCCCCACCACACCCATAATATAGTTTCCATGAAAATCTTTACCGTTCGACCAATCTGATTAAAATTTTTCATAATTATTATTTAGGCCCTGGCGGATAAACAAAGATAAACAAGTGACATTTCCTGTCTCCTCCTCTATCCCTCCCCTTTCTATAATATACTTTCTATGCAAATCTGTACCGTTCGACTGATCTGACTCAAATTTAGCATATTTATTCTTAAGAACCCGACGGATAACACAAGCGACATTTCCCCTCTCCCTTTACCTCACCCCGCCATTATATATTTTCCATGAAAATCTGTACCATTTGAACGATCTACTCACGTTTTCGGGAATCAAAATTGTGATTGTATGAATAGCTGTCTGCTCAGAAAAGTGCCTTTTGTTCAAATCTCATATTCACACGAGCAACGTAACACATAATAAAATTCTTTAATGTTATTATCGGACTAATATTTGTATGTAAAATACATAAAACTTCTTGAAATTCCCTCATACTCATTTTCGAGTATTTTGATTATGATTCCTGATATTTTAGTTTACTATTTTGTCTCTTGATATTTTTGTTATAAAAATTGTAATATTCATAAAATAATATGTTGTGATTTATTCCTCCCATAACCACGAGCGTCAGCTCTTTTATGGAGAGTAATACGATCTTTTTGTATGAATGATCCTTGTATTCATTCATTCATTATATTCATGTCTTCCACAGGATGATTCCTGAAAGCAACCCAATGGAGACCGTCCCAATTCTGCTTAATAATGAGAATGACCAAGAAATTAGTTCTGCTGAGTTACCCCAGGAGCTGGCATCCCGGCATCGTCTTTCTCCTGATGGACTAGCAAGAAGCCCTGATGCCGTACCTTCCTCGCCAATTTTACACATTACTTTCTTTCCGACACGTCTATTTTTTGAGTGCGATATTCCATGGTTAAATGTACAGTTTACATTGAAGATTTTCGCCTATCCCTGGGATATATCTTTAAGGATTCGACAGTAATGTAAAATAATTGAAATGTTAAAGGTATTTTTGAAATTGTACAGAATATTATTATTGTTCTTTTATACTGGGTGTATGAGCACGAGCAGCATTACTTATACTTGTACATGTGGCGGTACCTCTCCAACCCTGTGCCGCGTACCTATCGTCCGACCCAGCGATGTGTTTACCTTTAATTCAATGAAAACCTCCACGATGTAAATAAAATTCATATCTATTTCTTTGCTCCTCATTTACATATAATTGTAACCTGTACACTTTTACTTTGTCATACAAATAAACATTAACAACCAATTGCTCTTTCATTCCATCGAACTTCGAACCTTCCATAAATACTTATATTCGAAGTTATGTAGGGTTGAGGGGCCAGCTTTGGCCACTTTAAGATATTTTTTGCCAACTGTGCGTCACTACAAACTCAAAAATAGTCAGAATTGACTTTTTTGAATTTCTCCATATAGCACATTAATTACTCTTTTGAAAGTGTAGAGAAAAAGTATATAAAATTGAATACAATTTAAAAAAAAAACATCACACTTGAAATGTGTCCAGATGTGCCAGTTCTGGTCACTTTTATCGAGTTTTGGCCATGTCATTTTGCGAGTTCTGGCCACTTCAGTTTATATAAGGTTTCTTTATATTTAGAATAAAAATAAAACAATACAGATACATAAGTAACTATAGGAAAAGTATGACTTTTATTATAATTATGATCTTGTCGTGCCTATAGCTAAAGAATGAGGTAACTTTTAATGCCACACTATACTCGAACAAATCAATTTGAAAAGATAAGGAGTAATTTTTTGCTTGTAGTTTTCTGAGGTATTCTGCTATGTGTATGTATCTGACCTCACTGGCCGACGTTACGGATCTCATCTCATCTCATTCTATTAGTAGCTATTTATAGGCTATTTCATTGGGTATTTACATAACCTTATTAAAAAAAGAAAAGAACAACAAATTGTTTTGAATTTTTTTACTGATTTAGTTTACAAAACAAGTTGTATGGATACATAATTTTAACTATTTATAAATGTGCCTAGCAGCAGAAATATGATGCCTTATTAAGATAATGATTTAATTTTAAATACTTATTTGATATTTATCACAATAGTTATAATTTGTAATATGTTATAAAATGTAAGCAAAATCGAGACATTTTAAAGTCACCTACATTCTATTATTTTCAAATTATTTGAAATATAAGAACTAAAACTTTTTAAACAACAGTAAGCATGTATTGTTGATATCGGCTACCATTGCTTTGCTTTTGTTTTGAGTTTGAAAGCGTTTTTTGTAGAATCTGTGCTGTTTTTCTAAAATATCGATATAATAATGCTATTTTATTTTGAAAGTAGGGTAGACTGGGGACGGTTGAAACACGTCATGGTTGAAACACCTCAAATATTTTGAAAACCACGGTACCTACGCACGTGACGCTGCACTTATCATTTCGTCTGACATGTATGAATCTACTGCCAATTGCTCTCGAGTCAGCAAACAACGTAGTCGTGCCTTTAAGAATATTCTTACCTCATTAGATTATCGTAGTTTCCGATTTAAAACACATATTTTTGATATTAAAGAAGGTAACGTCGCATGGGGACATTTGAAACAACCTACCTGGGGACGGTTGAACCGTTTCAATCGTCCCGGTGTTTCAATCGTCCACTAGTATTTTTTAATTTGAGAGAACATGAAAGTGAATATAAAAACTTTTGAGTAGATAAAAAGTAATAGCGAAAATTTCCAAATATTTTATTTATTATACCTATTCGCGAAGTCAAGCGGCTCCAGAGGACAGCACTAGTCATATATATTTAAAGCAAAGATGGTCGACAAAAACTGGTAGCCATAAGCTGCAACTGTTAGATCGCTCAGTATATGGCCCATTTAAAAAAGCCGCTAATATAGCATGTGATGACTGGATGAGATCAAACCCAAGAAAACCAATGACGATTTACGATATTCCAAGCATAGTGGCAACTGCTTTATCCCGAGCTATGACTCTAACTAACGTTCAAGCTGGGTTCAGATGTTCGGGAATGTGTCCATTTGACAGACAAATATTAATTGATTTGGATTTTGCACCCTCGTATGTCACAGACAGACCAAATCCGATAGCTTTACAAAGTGGCGACTATAAAACAGCGGCAGTTCAAGATTCAGAGACTTCAGAGCCAAGTTCTTGTACAGTACCTGACCCGCCAATTCAGTTTAGTTTGACTACACAGCCAATTTCTGATGTACCTCCAACAGCTATTCCATCTCAGACAAGCACAGATTTTTCATCACTTAATTCTGCAATCCCTCAATCTGTCCAGTTTGCTTCAATAAACTCGTTAACATCGCAGTCGATCTCCGCTGTAGGACCTGAAACGATTGTTTCGTCTACTCAAAGACGCTCAGAAACTTCACAGCCAAGTACTTCTGCAGTAGCAGTTGGAGCTACTTTGTCAAGATCCATGATTCCGCTACAAACAATTGCGCCGTCCATTCAAAGAGGCTCAGTAACTCAACGGCCAAATTCTACTGCAGAACCTACTGCATCTTTGTCAATGGAAAACATACAACCTTTATCTACAGATTTCGGTCCTCTTGATTTTGATTACAACATCGCTATGCCTTCAACGAGTACATTCTCACCAGAATGCACAAGACCATTCCCTAAAGCACCACCCAGGAAAACCAACGCAAGAAATACAAAAAAGAGGAAATCAACTATTTATACTGATACTCCGGAAAAAGAAAACATAAGAAAAGAAACCGAAGAAAGAGAAAGAAAAAAAGATAAAAATGAAGATGATTACAAAGGATAATAAAAAAAAGACTGAAACAAAGACGAAACAAAAGACTAAAACACCAAAAGAAATCGAAAGGGTTCATCAAGTTCAGATGCCGATATTACCATAAATTGTTTAGTTTGTTGCAAAGAATATAATTCCGGCAGGCCGGGTGAAACATGGGTCCAGTGTATGATGTGTGGATTTTGGGCTCATGAAGAGTGCACTCAACAAGAAGTACAATATATCTGTCTGAATCTGACTGAAATTTCTTAATGAATGTACAGACTGATTTAATAAGTAATATTAATTATTGAATGTTGATCTCTATCCATCTATATGCCATAAGAAGTAATTTATAAGGAGAATCTATTCCATTCACATCTGCAAGATGCTAGCTGTAATTTGTCAAATTTACTTTTTTTAATTTGTAGTAGATACCACGTACGTACAAACCACTTTTTAGGTTTAGATTTGGATATTTTAAATTAGATTTTGCATTTACACAATGTTAGACTTTTGATATAAATTTATTAGTGTTGAGCTCATTTATGTAAGTGTTTTTTTTTTTGTAAAATTTTAAAAGATTAAGATAGCCTAGTAGAAATTTTTGATGGCATTTTTTAAAGATTTGCTTCTCAGTCGTTTTAAAGTTTTTGCACCCATGCGATATTATCACGTTGATGTTAAAACAACCAAATATATACGTACTTAATGTTTTATCATACTTATTTATTTTAATATTATTACATTTTACACAATGTTCTTGTGTGTTTAGAGAAATGTTTAAAGGTCGGGAGTAAAGGACGTTGTTATGATTGAAACATTGTTATGATTGAAACAAGCACTTTTGTATGAGACTGAATACTTCTTTTTACTTCCATTGTATTCTGTTAAAGCTTAATATCCCAATTTAATACTGTTCATTATGCCAATTATTAAAGATTAGTATTAGTTAGAGCACTAAAACTCACTAAGTTAAAAAAATATTTGAGTTTGTTTAGGTCAAAGATACTTTTGTTCATAACTATCGATTTTTTTATGTTACGAGTGCCGATTTTTCATGATCTCATTAAATACTGTTATAGTAAAGGAAATAATTAAGGCTGAATAAAGAAGTTCAATTGTTACAAAAATACCTGAGTGTTTCAATCAACCCCTCTTACTGTTTCAATTGACCCCACTATGGGGTCAATTGAAACACATTTCCATATCTTCTTAATGTGGTAATTGCAGCTTAATTGATTGCAATATAGCCACCAAATTAATTTTATTTGTTAGCTAGATACATATTCCTTTAAGTGGTATAAACAAATTATGTTTAAATACTGAAGATAATCCACTACATGCGATCAAAGTAAAATTGTTTCAACCGTCCCCAGTCTACCCTAAGCTACAATCACCCAGTTTCTGAGTTTTTGGGGTTTTACTGGGTTATACCCACACAGGGAACATCATTAAACAAGATATATATTAATCAAAATAGATGTCTCTAAGCGACGAAGCTTTATTTTATATGGAAAAGTACCTAGGTATGGAAGCCTTTTTATGGGTGTTTTAGGGCTTACAGAGCTAGCAGCAGGAACTTTGCCGGTAGATTACTGCCTATGCTATGAGTCTAAAATGTTCACGCCACCATGACCTAATATCAATAGTTATGGAGATATGCAATATCAAAATTTGATTTTTTTTTACAATATTTCTGACTTATTTTTTGTAAAAAGTTGAACTATCGTTACAGAAACTTCGATTGCGAAAAATTCATTTGCTTACACACAACTTAATTAAAATGATAAAAACCTTGCAAAAATTTATATTTAAGTCGTGTTGAAGAAAATGAATTTTTCAAAATCAATATGAGTAACTATAATGATTTTTCAACACTTTCCAAAAAATAAGTCAGAAATATTGAAGAAAAAATGCAAACATTGATATTGCATATCTCCATAACTAGAGATATTAATTAGGTCATGGTTGCATAAACATTTTAGACTGATAACATAGGCAGTAATCTACCGGTAAAGTTCCTGCTGCTAGCTCTGTAAGCCCTAAAATACCCATAAAAAGGCTTCCATACCTAGGTACTTTTCCATATAAAATAAAGCTTCGTCGCTTAGGCCCGGTTGTTTCAAGTTCGATCAAAGTAAGCGGTCGACTAAAGCATAGATTTTTACGAAAACGGATCGTCTGATTGGTGGAGAACGTAAAAATCTATGCTTTTAAAGAACGCTTACTTTAATCCAACTTGAAACAACCGGCCCTTAGAGACATCTATCTTGATTAATATATATCTTGATTAATGATGTTCCCTGTGTGGGTATAACCCAGTATTGTGCTCTTAAATATTTGATCAAAATATTCTGAATTTATAATAAATATTTTGAGTTTATATTTAGGGATAGTTGGGGTACAATGGAACGACAGTTTAAATAAAGAAAAACTTTATTAAATAAAAATACACACGATGGGAAATTTAACTTCCCAGAGACATTTGAGTCTAGTACTGCCATCTGTGAGAGTCATAGAAAACAATTACCAGATCTGTTTTATCGACACTCAACGAAGTGCGTAGTATATCTCCGCTACCATTTTAATATTAGTCTTTCAAATAGATGATATCGATATAAAAGTTTTAATTCTCCTGTTGTAAAACCTTTTTAAATACCGATACTCCTGTTCGGGAAATTTAATTTACTCTCATAAATAGCCATCTGAGATCTGTACCGCCATCTGTCCTGTAGTAGAAAACAATTACGCGATCTGTTTTACCGACGCTCGACGTGGAAAAATTGATATAAAAAATAAAAATTTGGCGTCGGTAGAACAGATCGCGTATTTTCTACGACTCTCACAGATGGCGGTACAGATCTCAAATGGCTCTTGGACGTTTATATATGATAGTAAATAAAATTTCACAGGTGTATCTGTATTTAAAAGGGTTTTACATCATTTAAACAGAAGAATTAATACATTTATTTAGGAAAAACTTCACATGACAAAAATCGAGAAAAAAGGGATGATTCTTTCGCCCTCTCTTGCTACTTATATCTACCCTAAATTATTTGTTTCTAAATTTATATTAGTACTATTTTTCGTTTTGAAGGAACATTCGTGGTGTTAATATAAATAATTCTTTGAGTTCAATGTCCCGACCGGCTAAACTGAACACGATAGAGACTTATTTCAAAATAATCTAATTTTAAAATCAAAATAAATAAGAACAAAACGTTTCCTGAAATATGTACACTTCCATGGCTATCAAACATAAACTTGAATTGCAAAATATTTCATTCTTTTTAAATTACAATCTTACGTTCTCGAAGAAATTCAGGCGACATCATACATAAAACAGCCAACTCAAAAGTAGACTGCCCAGACCTACCCAGACAAGTGCTATCCAGATCAAACAGTTCTCACGGATAGTCTCCCACATGCAATATGAACTCCAAACAGAACTCAGACTGCTACAGAGCCTCCCTGAACTTAAGGTCTTTTTATATCACAATCATCGCTGTCAAATCGAACGTTATCGTATAGATCAAAATATTACTGAAATTTTTAAAAATGCTTGTGAACATGCAGATATTATTATTTATATCTGTAACGAGGCTAAAAAGAAGCACTTCACTTCACGCACTTCTGTCAAGTGACAGTCGTTTGAAGTTGGCACAATACTACCAGGGGGTCTAGAATTACCTCCAACCTTCGAGAGACGTCTGCACCTTTCCAGGAACATCTGGAAATTACGAGAACTTGCGAGTAAACACTGGAAACGTCTAGACAACAGCATTAACCAATATAAATACGGCACACGGGAGTAAGGAGAGAGTTGTTTTTCCGCGCGCGTTGACAGCGATAATAGAAGTGAGGGCAGTCAGGCCGGCCAAGCGAGCGGTAGCGGCGAGTTGCGAGAGGCCAGTGGTGCCAAGCGAGCGGTGATTCGACAATGAAGATTCTGGAAAGTTCTTACGTAGCGAAATAAACCGAAGCGGAATTAGTAAGTGCGAAAATTGGATGGAATATTCTAGTGAATAGTGAATAATGTGTCAAAGCGAATATAAAGTGTCTATTTACGAGTGATAAGTTTGTGAAACAGTTTAATTGAAGGAATAGCGTTACATTTAATAGTTTTAAGCGACTTTGTACGTTGGTGTAATTGATTAATCGGTATTCAATAAATCCCTTATTAAATCCCAGCGTTTTAATTAATTCATCCTGCTGCCACGACACGTTACAATATCTGGATCTTATTTTACCTCCTGGAATAAATTAAACTATAAAATTTATTAATTGACATATTTTTTTTAATATTTCTATAATTGTTGTTCAACTTGGTCCCAGTAAAATGTATGATTTCCCAAGAATAAGTGAAATACATTTTAATTGAAATAAGCTTTCGGAATATATTTTATCTCTTAACATTTAAAGTAAGGAGCCGGTCCTGGGAACTCCAAACGGCCATCTACGGATAACGCTCAACAACAAGCCGATCCCACCCCTTGCTACGACGGGGCACGTGCATTGTTTTTCTTCTCTCTGTGTAATTTACATGCAACGTGCAACAATTCTCAATTGAAGACCCCATAGCAAGAAGTTGTTAACTAACATTCAAGTCATTTTGAGATAATTAGACATTTCGCCTTTGAAAAATATGTTTTATTGCCAATTCAAGATTAAGTTTTATTGATTTATGTCACTCAAATATCAAAAAAGCATTTAAAAAGTAAAAAAAAACACATTTATGCACAAAAAATTAAAAATGTACTAATTTTGACTAAAAATATATTTAACAACCATTTTTTCGCCTCTGGAACTCATTTTAATAGAATAACACCTTTTTAAAATAACACGAACATCAAACAACCCTTCAAATGCTATCCGTTTTTACCATCCATTATTCAAAATTACAAAATACCTGGCATGTTAATTAACAATACAAAACACGGCATGTACAATTTAAAATTATAGAAAAATAATATATAAGTATCTACATATTATAATAGTCTTCAAATAAAAACAAATATATGATAGTACTGCCAGAGGAAAATTTATGCTAACCATAAATATTCCAATCAAATTAAAAGGCGTGTTAATTTCAGAATGATGGCATGAACATGTTGTTATTGAAGATAACACGTTCTTCCCGTTAGTAACTGATTTGACTTTTTATGAAAAAGTGTAGTTTACATGGTTTGAACATGTTTTAATTATTTTAAAGTTCTGAACTTATTTCCAACGGAAAGAGCGTACAATATTTAGTTTAGACGGCTTTGAACTCATTTTTGACAAAAATGTTAGTTAACAACTTCTTGCCATGGGGTTTTCAATTGTTAGATCAAGTCAATGAAATTCGTGAAATACAAAAAAAGTTGTGCAAGTAAACAGGACCGTAATTACGAATGTCTTATTTAAAGAAATCCATTCCATCACCTCGATCTCTGCTCAGTGGTCTGCGGTAAGCGCCAGGGGCCGTAATTAATACCATATAACACGCAACACAACTAAACGAAAAAAGACTCAGTTAGAAAAAAACCCGAGATTTTCTTGTGTGTTGTGTCATCCAACAATGGTTGATACTAGATTTTAATTCGGCTACAATTCATCAGACCTGTTGTTAGTGTCTACATAAAAAGTTAAAAAACAAATAAAAATATATCATATATATTCAAGAACACATTCATGTTTGTGAAGTTGATATTTTTCAGAACAAAGTTCTGCTAAATTTTTTCAATTAATAAAAATGAGAACTACATAAAAAAAGAACTACATATATTCACGGAAACATAGAGGGTTGCTATAGCTTGGCAGTCCGGCCCCGGAAAGGAAGTGACCTGGGTTCGAATCCCAGTAGTAGTCTTATATTTTTTCGTGAATTAGATTTTTCTGTATGTCTTTCTAATTGTTAATTAATTTGGTTTTAAAAATATATCAATTCAGCTATTTAAAAAACGTAAAATCATCCTAGTGCAAAATACAATACCTGAAAGTTCTAATATGAGTGCAGAAATACACTAAATAGTGCAGGTAATTTTTCCCTAATATGTAACTTAGTCAGGGTCTCTACCATCTATTCTACTGCCATAAGTGCATCAGCTCTAATCGCCATAAAACTTTTACTATTTTATTGTAATAACCATCTCAGTGTTTTATAATAATACACAAATTTTGTATTAACAAAAACATGAGAAGGAAGTGTGTAAATTCAAGTAAAAGTGATCTCTGCAATTAAAAAATGTTAAATTAACTTGGCATAATTAACTTAAATTGATAATAATAATATAGAATAGAATAGAAATAAATTGAAATTTATTTAAGTTCACCTTTTTATATAAGTAAAAATCGTAGCTTTTTGCATACTAAAAATGGAGTGTATCGCGTGTTTTTTGGCTTGAAAAATTCATAGAAGACAAATACTACTTTTTTGCTGTTTGGTGTTTTGGATTTATTGGTTCAAAATTGAATAATAGTAATGAAATCATCAAAGAAATCCACAAGTCAATGAAACTACAATAAAATAAAATAATAGTAAATAAATCAAGAAGTAACAAAATTATAACAAAATAAAAAAAAGTAAATAAATAAAAATATTATAATGTAGGTAAACAAGGAAAAGCTCTTGTACTCGCGAGGCGAGTCCCTACAAATGCATTTTTTTACAATACATTTTTTACCCCCATGCACAGGATTGGTGCGAGGTACTCGATCCGGACTGCACTCTTGGTTGTCTGATGCAGTCATCAGATTAGCTCCACATGCACTGACTCAGTAGTCGTCAGGACGCAATCAGATATCCTGCCGAGGCTGTTGGTCCATCAGTGCAACCCTAGGCTTGCATGGTTTTTTTATTTTTAATTGGTCATCCAACAGGAAGACATAATTACTTGGTAAGACACAAAATACACAGAAAATAATTATAAGCCTCCCACAATTAAATGGTGATACAGATAAGGCAATTATAGATAAGACAATTTGATATGAATGATAGATGACAGATATTTTTTTTACTGATTCATTTAACGGATTGTTCTTAATTTAACTTTATCATAAAGGGGCTCGTGATGTATATAATATACATGATCAGGGAGGGGGACGAGTTTCTAGTATCTGCCTCACCATATGACGATACTCTTCATATTTAGTGGTAAAAATATCTATTGAATTCGAGAAGTAATTGTAATCTGAGCATATACATGGAATGGGAGAGGATTTCCTATTATTGGTATGATGAGTTTGAAGGGAAAAGAGGTACAGGTACTAGGAAGATCCTCTGTGAGTCACTGTCTCATCACTATTGGTTTACTTACTTACTTACCATCACGCCGTTTCCCCGGGGGGGTAGGCAGAGAGGATAGAGCGCCACACTCTTCTGTCCTGACATACAACTCTCGCCTCCTCCACATTCATACATCTTCGAATGCAACAAGCACCCCGGTTGTTGAGGCTTATAACGGGACCATCTTCCAGTATCTGGTTAATATGGTCATGCCACGTCTTCCGCGGTCGCCCTCTCTTTCTGACGCCGTCAACAGTAGCATTATATATCTATCTTACCATTCTTTCATCATTCATTCGCTCAATATGCCCAAACCATCTGAGCGACCCTTTTTTAATTCTATTAATTATGCTAAGATCAGCTTTACATTCGTTCCTAATATCTGCATTCTTTACTCTATCATAAATTGATTTGTCACACATACGTCTGAGGGATCTCATCTCCACTGCATTCAATCTAATTTCGTTCCTCTTCTGCCAGCTCCAAGATTCGCTTCCATACATCAGTGTTGGTACAAAAATTCCATTATGTACCGCTAGTTTTGCCTCGGTAGACATATTTCTATTAGAAACTATTGCGTTCAAAGTACCGTTCACCCTATTCCCCGCAGTCACTCTCCTCTCGATATCTTTCTCAACATTCCCTCTTCTATCGAACATACTTCCCAAGTACACAAACTCATCTACCTGTTCCAAACATTCATTACCAGTTTTCGTACTTTCCTCTTTCTCGAATACCATCACTTTTGACTTGTTAACGTTCATAATAAGGTCACTTTCCTTGCATACATCATACATCCTGCTTACTAGACTCTGTAAGTCCTGTTCGCTATTTGCCATTAATATTGTATCATCCGCGTTTAGTAAACAGCATTTAAAGCGCCCTTGAGGTGAATATTCGCGAAAACGGCGATATACAAATTATCAAATTATTATTATTATTATTATTATTAATCAAATCACTCATTTTCGCTCCTACATTCATACATTTCAGTTCTTTCACACAATTATCCATATACAAGTTGAACAGCCATGGAGACATTACGCAACCCTGTTTGACACCTTTTGTAATATCAATCCATGGTGTGAATGATCCATTGATTCTTACACATGCAGTACTTCCTTCATAAAAGGATGCAATTTCGTGTATAAGTTTACTATTCACCAGAGAGTACCTTCATAACCTTCCTCTTATAACTCTATCATAAGCCTTTTGCAGATCTACAATTGCACCGAAAAGTTTTTGGTTTAGCTCCAGCTTTATCTGCTTGGTGCTCAGGCCAAGTCTCCTGCAATACACGTTGCCAACTTCCTTGTCAGCGAAGACCAACGGCTCAGATTCAAGATAACTAAAGATCTCAACACGGAACATGTACCAAAACATGAGTTGTCCAAGCGACAAGCATCCGAACCTATTAAGATAACGCCGGCCGCACACTGGATGCGTTTTCGTACGAAATTGAGTAGTACGTATACGTACGAATACTCAAGAACATTCCTGACCTTCGAGGTACTATTGAACATCGCACACTGTACACGATTTAGCAGTGCGTGTACGCACGTATAGATGCGACGTCCGACACGATCCGGATTTGTTCGAAAATTTTTGTGATTTCGTACGATGGATATTGAAAACTTTGTCAATTTGACACATGACCACAAATGTTTGTGGGACCAAAGTGATTCAACTACGTGACCATCAGCGCAGATCATGGCGGAAAATCTCTAAAGAACCAAAAAATATCTGTAAGTTATATAATTTGGTTTAATGAAGGTGAGGTATATTTATGTACTTCGAACAAAAAACTTTTAAATATTTCTCCGATGTTATGACCTCTCATTCTCCCCAGCATTTGTGAATCTATTAGATAGACAGTCATGAAATTTGTCATTATTTAAGTCTGCTATAATAGAGTTTTCCAGAAGATACAGATTATTAATTTGGCACAAACGTTATTGGAGAAGTGCGAAAAGTAACTGATCGTGACCAACGCAAGACGCTGTCAATGTGCGCGCTCAATACGTACGAAAATAATCGTACGAATACGTACGTAATAATTCGTATCCAAAGTGCGGCCGGGCTAAAGCGATGATCAAGAAGAAGAAACATATAGGATGATAACCGAGAAGGGAGCGCCAAGGCGTAAAAAATAAAGATAAACATGAATGCACAAAAGTTGTTATCAAAGTTCAAGTTTACGATCAGAATAAATATAAACACAATATGACATTCTGAGAACGGGAATCCCCTTGCCGGGTGTCCATTAACATCCCCCTTCCCCAGCGCCCAGGGAACCTCCACATTCCCGGGATAGGTTTAGTCGGGAGCTTCATCCCTTACGGCGCTGGGGCGACCGTGACAGCAAGTGATTCGGGACTGTGGAGGAGAATTTTAGGGTGATTTCGTTAGGGCACTTCAAAAATGAACAAATAATGAAATAAAAGAATGAACTTTGTTTTTTTCCACTTATATTTGAGCACTTGTTTCACTACATGTTTCGGAAACGTCCGTTTCCCTCATCAGGTGAATTAAAATATAAAAGTTCATTGTTTTATTTCATTATTTGTTCATAATGGATTTCCACAAGGTTAACGCCGAAACATTCAATTACACTTCAAAAACGCCACATTCAAAAAATTATCAAATCGTACGATTTTTTTTTAAAAACAGAGATGTAAAAAATATTTCAACATGCAATTTAATGTGTAGACATATTAAATAATATTCGAGTCACTTCAAGAAAAGAGAAATCGATATTTATATTTTCATATCTATACCTATAAAACTCAATGTCTATCTGTTCTCTATACAAATCTAAACAGTTTGTCAGATTCAATTCAAATTTTGCACACTTATTCTTTAGGACCCGGCAGGTAACGAAGACTTTTGACAAGTCGAGTGACTTTTCCTCCACCCCTTTATCCCACCCCCTCCTCTGTTATATTTTGTGTACAAATCTGCACCGTATGACCGATCTGACCCAAATTTTGCATACTTATTCTTTAGGACCCGGCAGGTAACGAAGACTTTTGACAAGATGAGTAACTTTTCATCCATCCCTTTACCCCATCCCCTCCTGTTATATTTTGTGTACAAATCTGCACCGTATGACCGATCTGACCCAAATTTTGCATACTTATTCTTCAAGACCCGGTGGGTAATAAAGACAACTTTCCCCCCTCTACTTTTACTCCACCACTTGATTTATTTTCTGTACAAATCTACACTGTTTCTCGATCTGATCCAAATTTTGCATTCTTATTGCTTAGGTCCCGGCGGAATACATAGGTCACAATTCCCTCCTGGACATCCTATCCATCCCAGCCTAGATTTAATGGAAACATTGTTTTCATTAGAGTCTTTGCAAAACAATAGAATATTTGTGTCCCCCCCACAAACTTATTTTTAACTAAAGCCGATCACGCCAGGTACAAACAGCTAGTACTTTATAATTGTGCGTTTACATTATTCGAAAATGACTGTAAAATGAAATCAACAGTCGTGAAGAAAAATTTTAGGATGATATGTGTCGAACGAAATAGGAATGCTATTTGGAGAGTACTCCACATGTCCGAAGGGGAGCGCGATAGAAGAAATATTAGGCAAAGAATGAATGAAGAAAGAATAAATCATCAATACGAGGGGATTAGAAAAATACAGGGCGTAGTATCATTATTATGATTGGTCGAAAAACAATATATGCAGTGCCTAACGTTTCCACTTCCAGTTTTGAAAAATAAGGAAATCGTGTGAAAAGCAGCCCGCAGTGGGCGATAGCCAGACGCTAACGGCTGCACAGCGGCCACTATCGACCGCGCAGTGGCCAATACAGCTATCCGCAGGGCCTAGTAGCAAGCAGTCAGCCGTCGGTACGAGTGTGAATAACGTGTGCGCTAGGTGTGGGACTTAGTTTATGCTGCTAATATTGATACTGTAAAAAATTTAGATTTTGCTATTTCATAATATTCTGCCAGATAAAAATTTTATTTGTTTTTTTTTTCCAAATATATGTTTGAATAAAAGTCATGCTTCTTGTTCTCACTGCACACCTCTGGTAGGTAGGTATGAAAGTCTTGGTGTTTACAGTGCTTGCTACATGTCATTGGCTAGTTTGAGTGATCACTTTACACAACTTTCAATTAAGCCAGCCAATGACCGCCAAACACGCAGACATCCATAAAAAATTTCCCATATAAAAAATTTCCCATATAAAATAGCTCCGTCTCTGTGAGACATTTATGATATACGATACAAAAATATCTTATAAATATTTTTGATGTTTAAAGCGTTAACTTTATGGTTGGACATAATTATTAATTAATTAAATAACTTTATATTGACCACTTGGAGATCACACCACTTGGACCACTCTAATACAAAGTTATTTAATTAATTTATATCTTATAGATCTTTGCGAAAATCCAAGATTTCACTCTAGGAAATATCGTTGCATATTTTTATATTAAAATACATACTAACCTTGAGCAAACAGCTGTTCTCTAAAAATGGAAGGTCAAATGATAAGATTAAAGGTCTATCAGATAATAACATAAACATTAAAAAAGAAGATACTAAATATATAAGGTTTGCAGGTTAGAAGTTAAGAAATAAACGATAACAGAAATACATAGATAGTTTATCATCAATACATACGTTACATCAACACGTGGTCAATGGAGTTTGCAGATATCAGATGATTTAGTGAATTGTATACATTTCAATTCTAACAAAATGTTATTTATGTTAATATATAACCACTTAACTGAGAACTCTTTACAACTCCTTGGTGCGGAGTAGACTCGAGAGTGGCTCGATGATCTGGGGGCCACATGAGGGCAAGTACTCTCTTATGGTGGAGAAAGTCCAAAAGATGTTTCTGAGATATCTCTACATGAGAGAGTACGGGCATTATCCTTGGCTTTACCCAACCGAGTTTCTCCAGGGTGTGCTTGGCTACAATAGTCTAGAGACTAGAAGGAATGTGTATTTGATTACACATTTTTAGCGATTGTTGCGCGGTATGATCGATAATCCTGAAATTATGCAGAGCATTGGTTTGTATGTTCCTGATAATTACATTAGACATCGTCAGCATAGATTGTTTCACATTCCAATATACAGGACCAACCTGCCGATGGTTATGCCTGTTGGAAGAGCCACAGCTATGCTGAACAAAATCGCTTTGGGTATTGATATATTCCATGTATCTGAAGGGGTTTTCCGAAGCGGGATTCTCCTACACCTTTGACCAGATTTTATGTTATTTTTAATTTATTAATTTATTTTGATATATACTTCTTAATATGTATGCCATAAACATTTTGTTTGTAATATACATATTATCAATAAATAAATTGAATTGAATTGAAAAAAAAAAAAAATTGAATTATAATTACTTTCTTATCTATCGGTTTCAAGACGTAGCCCGTCTCTTCGTCAGGACAATAACTACACTAGCATGTAAATATCACTACACACCATAACTATGGTGCGTAGTGATATTTACATGCTAACTCATGTAGTGACATTGATAACACACATACACACCAACACCTTCACAAAACACACTTCACATGCTTATTACTCCAACTAAAGACCAACATGCACTAAGTTTCTTATCAAAAAAGATTAAGAATTTGAGTAGAGGAAGGTCTATAGAAGGTGTTGACAAATCTCGGGTCTTACCTGATAATTTTAAATCAAACAGAGGACTATAGGGGATATTATTTTGATTATTAATTAGAGGAATGTTGTTTGCATGACTTTACTACTATAAAAAATCCATATTATTAAGATTTAACCATTTATTATTAGTATGTAATATTTTTACCCCTGTTTTTATACATTTAGAAATAGTTACTGACATGAGATGGGAGGAACACATGGAAGGATTGGCATAAATACTAAGAAAGCAGATCAATATCCTTAAAGTAGGTAGAAATATTTTAAATAAAGAAGAGCTAAAATCTGTTTACTATGGCGTGTGTTAAATCTATATTAAGTTATGGTATTGTAAGATGGGGGAGTGCATCGATTAAACACTTGCGTCAGGTAAATATAGCTCAGAAAGGCATACTTAGAGTAATTCACCATTGCGACTTTACGTATCCTTCTGAGTCTCTATTTAGACAATTTAAGGTTCTGTGTGTCAGACAACTGTGTGCGCGGAAAATCCTAACAACCTTTCGTAGAAATATAAACTCTTCACAATTTATGCCTCAAAGGCTGCATCTCACTAGAACAAAATATAATAAAAAGGTCCCAAAAATGAAAATAATTTATGGCCAAAGACTATTCAGTTTTCAAGCTCCTATAACCTACTTTGTAAAAACATTCAAACCAGCAGTAATATTATTTTAAAGTAAACCTATTTAAGGTTATATTTAAAATTGAGAAAATACTGAAAAAAATTAATGTAAATTATAAATTAAGACTGTTAGTAAAACAAGCGAAATTTTGTTGCAAAATGAAAAATGTAACATACCCAAAACCAGGTCTGCCCAGATGGGCAGTTACATATTCCATTGTATGACAAATATATTTATTGTATAATAAATTGTATAATAAAGTGTATAATTTTATTGTTTAAATTTTAGAAGACTGGACCAGCCGTCGGAATTAGCGTCTGCATATACGCATTCGGCTCTTCAGACATAAACTCAGAACGTCAGAGTCAAAATCAGAAGTCGAATTCCGTATTTGACAACTGGACACAATCATGCTATCTTTGCGGTCTCTCTAGAAATCTCTAAATGGGGAAAACCGTTGACATATGGTGTTTGTAAAAGCATCTGAAGAGCTTTTTTACGACTTTAAAAATAAAGAAGAGACCACGGAAATAATTGCTTTAATGTCTTCGAATATAATAGAGCAGCAAGTCAAAAATATTAAGCTGGTTTTCGAAATATCAATTGCAACTGTTGAGTCGCGTAATATCGGTGATACAGAACCTCTTTGTGCATTATATGTCGGCACAAGGTCCCAAAGAAGAAGCGGAGAAGATATTGCTACGGAAACATGTCTGGAAAAGACTTGAATTGACACAAATAAAATAATCCTTTTGCCACTGATGGAGTTAAAAGAATGACCGGTGTAAAAATAGGAGTAGTTTCAATTTTAAAGAGAACAATTTATTTGGAAATTCTCACGTTCCACTGAATAAGTAGGTATATCAAGAGGCGCTTTGCGTCTAAACACTTCTCGAAGTAATGGTAATGTAATGAACTTATCAAAGTGACTAAAATCATCTTGGATGAACCACTCTATCATCGAAAATTTAAGATATTCTTGGACGAAATGTATAGAGAATCCCCATATTTACCTCTGCACACTAAGATTCGTTGTCTTTCCAGAGATAACGCACTGAAACGCTTTGCTTCATATTTAGAAGAAATAAAATGTTCTCATGCCAAAAACGAAGAAAACACATGGCTACAAAAATTACATGTCATTGTAGTTACTTGAAAGGAAACGTCGCATAAACATTATTAGAGGAAGTAGTCCTTTCAAAATAAACTACAAGTTCTCATAAAAGATAAAGAGAGAGGTTGATTACTTCACTTCAAAAATCATGACAAAAAAACCACTTGTTTTATGTATTTTATTTCAGAAAGATGAGAACAGAAAAATGAAGAACAGTTTTCCTAAATATTTTATCAAATTTAAATTTATTATATATTTGTTCTTTTAAAAAATTTTATTGTAATGTATACCTACTAATTATTTTATCAAATTTAAATTTATTATGTAGTTGTTCGTTTAAAAAATTTATTGTAATGTATACTAATTATTTTATCAAATTTAAATTTATTATATATTTGTTCATTTAAAAAATTTATTGTAATGTATACTAAATTATATTCTCCTCCTTTTGCTATGTAAATAGTCGACTGCCTTCAAAAAGGTAATCCCTAGTTAGGCAGTCGAAGTGTAATACAATTCAAAAAAATAAGATATGAATAAAAAACTATTATTATTATGTTTTGGTGAACGTTTTCAACAATTCAGAGCAAATATCTTCATTTAACTTCATTTAGGGTATAATTATTTTACAATATATTATATTTTTTTTTGTGTCAAATCAAATATATATATAGTAAATTTTTTAATTGAATAGTTTTTTCCAAACCAAAGCTATCCAGAGATATTATAAATCTAAAATCAAAATAACCCTAATTTAATATAAGCCAAAACATATAATATTTTCAACATCCATACGCTTGACACCAGCCTCGCAACATATACACAAAATCAGAAGCATCGGCTGGTAGGTAGTATGCGTCTTCGCTGTGATGGCACTTACTGGACATTGATTTTATAAACGATGATTTTTTTTCCATCGCGCGTGCCCCGCGCGCGCTCATTGGTTAAATGAAATTGCGCGCGCCTCATTTCCTGCTAGGCATTTCCGTCCTTTTCCACGAAATCACTGCCACAGATTGCAGGAAAGCGAGGGGAAAGATGTTGCGCATCAAAAATTTATTCGCGAATATTATTCAGAATTCCCGGGAAATCGTCCGGGACGTGCGGTCACCCCCGCGGCCTGGCCGGAGGCTGTGTCGGGCGCCGCGGCGCCGAGCGGCGCTCCAGTTCGATCGGCGCCCCGTCCTCGTTCGGTCCTGCCTCCGGAGACGCCCGAGCGCCGGCGGAAGCGCACGAGCGCGATTCCAAAAAGGACCGACTCCAAAACAATCGGACGCCTCCGAAAATATTGATGGATGCGTTCGGCAGACTGTCAAATTAATTCGATATTCCGCCACTTTAAAACATAGCTCAGGTGACGAGAGCAGTTTTGTGTTTTCTTTTTTAAATTTGGCGGGTGTACATGATTTAAATTCGAGACTTTCTTTTGCGTAAAACTAAACCTCGTTTTACGATAAATTAGTTTAAATTGATAATTAAAATAGTTTAAGTAAAATTAAGCTGCCAAAGAGCACATTTCTATCCTTTTTTGAAGAGCTTTCATTACCAGTATTATGTGTAGCGTGTAAAAATTAGTTTTAAATATAACATATAAAATACAAGAGTTCTAATTTTAAATTGAATAATATATAGTCTAAAAAAGTTTATTCATAATAATTAGTATTATTCCCAGTTTATATTTAAATATAAAGTTAAGTGTTAAGATGACAAACTTTAAGATGAAGAAGATTGCGAATGGAAAATGATGATAATATAAAAGGTGAGTTTTATAAAAATATTTTTAAAGTTTAGGTTACTGTGAGAATTTTTTATTCCAAACTAATGACGTTTATGTAAAAATTAGTAATTTTATCTTTTGAATTATAATTTTTTAAGCCATATCATTCTCATTTTGGGGCACTTAAAAACGATCACAAATCTTTACATTGCCTTAGAAATTTGCCTCCCTCTGAAAAGTCTCATCTTTTTTTGATTCTCTTGGGACGTCTTCCATTCAGTATTTGTCAATGGAATCCAATTCGAAAATGTTTTCTCTGATTTGTGAAGCCTTGTTACAGGCTCGATTTACGACCTGTTTGAAGCTAAGTCACACGGAAATGTATAACTTCCGAATGTCTTTACTAGTGATGATCAATTTTGATTGTGAGATTGATTGTAATTAACCGTTTGACAGAAAGAAGGAAATTAATAGACTTAATATTTTTGTATAACAATCAATATCCTGTATAACAAACAACAAACAATTTCTAAATTGACAAGGCAGCGGTAATCTCTGGTGCTCTTAAATCTCCAATTTGGATAAATAAAGATATGGCCATCAAGAGCAAGATGAGAATGTATAAAGTATACGTAGGACCAATAATGACATACGGCGTTGAAGCGAGGGCAGAGACAAGGGATGAAGACATTGAGGATGATAGCAGGCAAGACTCTGAAGGATCGCGTGAGGAACATCAGAATAAGAAAGATACGTGAGGCTGAGGACATTGTACGATGGAGTAGACAGCGAAGAGGTGTAGGTATGGTCACGTCCAGAGAATGGACATCAACAGACTCCCTTATACCGCACTACATAGTCATAATCACGGAACCCGCCCTCGCCGAAGGCCTCCCAAAAGAAGAACAGCTGGAAATCCACCTCACAGGATACGCTATTCTCTGTAAAACAGACAACATAGGTCTATTAAAAAGGATGAAGAAAAATAATATTTCTTTATTAAATTATCATTCTCAAAATGACTGCTCTGATCATATCTCTAAAGTATATTTTCGAATTCCATTGTTAACGCGTTAAAAAAATATATTCTATTACGATAACACAACCACATACACTCATCACTGCCTTGTCTACACAGCCTGAGCAATGAGTGCTGTGATCCTGTAGATGTATTCCACGACAGCTTGAATACTTTAAAAAGAGACATGCAGTAGATTCGGAGACAATTGCGAGACGATTACAGAGCGAGAAAGAACACGCAAGGCCGGCTGGGTCAGCGAGAAAGGAGACTGATTAGAGCCGTCGCTTTATACGGGTCGCGCTCCATACTATCAATCTTACGTTGTATAAAGTTATTCCAATTAAAGCTGTAAACTCCACATCAAGTACTACTGGAAACCATCCGCCGTAACAAGACAAATATACAACATTTCGGATTTTTATTGTTCTAGTTGCTTATCGTGATGTTCTCGTCCCTTGTGCTAGAAGGAGAACTGTGTTGGTATCGGGAATCTACTTAAAATCCTTTGATATTTTATTGGTTGTACAATAGTTCACGCGACAATATTTTGGTATGTAGATACAGCACAAGTTGTTGCTGATATGATAGCTGCGTAGCAAGATGGCGTCTCTTAATTTATAACATTCGCTCTCTTTCTCAGTCTGTCCCTCTCATTCATTCGGACAGACGTTTACTCAGATATGTTACACTTATTTTTCTTCATTACATTTTTATTCACAACTCTATCCATCCAGCATATTTTGGGTATTCTTCTGTAAATCCACGTCTCTAATGCTTCAAGTCGCCTCATCAATTCTTCGGAAACTGTTCAAGCTTCCATTCCATAAAATAATATAGAGAATTTCGAATCTTGCGCTTTTCTTACATGCTTGTCACACATCACGTGAAACATATATGAACGCAGGCAGATTCCCTCGGTAGAGTGGGAATTCTTCACTCTACCAAACTGGTGATCCTCAGCCTGCCAATGCGGTAACTTTAACACCCCTCCAAAGGCTCTTCAGTCTCCTCTTGAAGAGTGTCCATCCCTTAAGTGCTCCTTTTCATTTGGAAGGCACTTGGACTTATGAACTGTAAAGGTGACTATTCTTGGAATAGAATTAAGTGAATCGTCACACGCAACACGTGAAATAGGCCCAGTAGTTTATTGTTCAGACCAGTCGTTTCCTCTGCTTGTATATTTATTTATTGAAATTAACGGACATAGTCCAATAATATATATTATATAACATGAACAACATAAAATACAAGAGAATAAGAGTTATAACAATTTAAAAGAAAAGCAAGGACAAATAAAAAGTACTAACAAGATGGAGACAAGATCTAGACTATCTAATCAAAGATTGTTTGAATCTGGACAGGCTTACACCAAAGAAGACCAGATCCTGTCTTGAATTTTTAAGACGACATAACCGTGACATGGGAGCGTGGAATCTATAATTGGTTCTATGATGGTAGAAGGAACAACAGTTCATTATTTTTGAGTCTACGGGAAGGGATATTGAATTTTATTTGGCCCAGTAACGAAGGCATATCAGTGTAGCCGTTTAATATTTTGAATATGGTGATTAAGTCAGTGTTTTTTCTACGTTTTTGGAGGCTATAAATTTTTAACGTTGAGTCAATTTCACTTACGAGTAGTCTCCTCTATTCAAGCCCACCATCCATGCGAATTTTCTTAAGAAACGATGTTGCACGGATTCGATGTGACTTATTTTGTTTATATAGAAGCGAGACCAAATCACAGAGGCATATTCTAAGATAGGACGGACAAGTGAACAGTAAACAGTTTTGATCGTGTAAGTATTTGTTAAATCAGAAGATATTCTGTTGACAAAGCCCAAGTGTTTTAAGGATTTATTTACCACATAATTTATTTGTTCATTAAATGTAAGTTTATAGTCCAGAATAACTCTGAGGTCCTTGATAGACTTGACTACATCCAATTTTCTATTTTCTATTTTGTAGTCAAAGGAAATAGGCATTTTTGATCTATAGAATGACATTATATAATCCAACGGGACCGAACGGTTTGTGTCTTGGATAAATATTGCGTAAACTTAACCTGACTGTTTTTTGACAAATGCCAGATATTAAAATTATCAACAAAAAGATTTGATAGTTTAATTTATGAAACTGATTATGTTAATCTTCTGGTTTGTATTTTTTGGGGTATTATGCCGTGTCTTTCTGGCTGACGTTATGGATACCATTGCAGGGCTGATGTACTGTTGTGAGTATTCATGTTGTGGTTAAGTATCGGCTTGCAATACCACGCCGAAAGCAGGCTGACTCTGTGTTTACAAGTTTGTATTGGAGTCTATGTTTCTATTTGTTTTTTGTGTAGTGTTATATGTATGTTTTATCTATTGGCTAATCATTGCATTTAATTTTATTTTAAATATCCTTTCTTGAAATGAAAATTGAATAAACGTTAGTAAACTGATAAAACATAATATTTTACTTCGTTTGTATTAATCTAAATACAAGGCAATGTGGCGATCGAGAGATACATCAAGTTCTAGCAGCAATAGTGAACGGGCGAGCAGCCGGGTACCTTCAATATTCCATCGATGGTCATTGAACGTGTAACAAGCAATGATGATGGAGGATGAGGCGAAAATATTTAAAAAATGTGATTTTTTAGGGCACCTGAGAGTTCAAACAAATAAATTCAAACAGTTAAAGGTCATTATATATATATTTTTACGTTTACATACGATAGAACTGTATATAGCCTGAATGTTAACAGAGTCAACCAATCCTCAAATCTATCTGAAACAACTCTTTTTGATTCTCCAATCCTCTCGGGATTATGACGTCGCTTCTTTTTCTGCTTCATAACAAGCCCTTTTAGCATGGAATCGCAAATGATCAAACTGAGATAATCAACATCATAGTTTGACCTGGGTAGGGAATCTATCTTCTGATTTTAGTTCCTTCTTCTTCTACCCCTTTCCTATTGGATGGAGGCCCCTGCACCGCATAGGAGGTTCCAACTCTTCCTATCTCGGGCTTCGCTCTCCACGTCGTATTTAGTTGCAACCTCGCTTCGCAGCAGTCCTCCAACTGTTTCTGCCAGTTTCTCCTAGGACGGCCCTTGGTCTTCTGCCTTCTGGTCTTGCTTGGAATATCCGCTTTGGCAGTCTATCTGCCGGCATCCGCGAGTTATGTCCCAGCCACCGTAACTGTGATTTCTCGATAAACTTCAATAAGGGTTCCACTTCGAGACATTCTCTTATTTGCGTATTTCTGATTCAGTACCTTCTGGTAACTCCTACTATTCAAGGCTTGTAGTCTTGAGCGGGTTCTTTCGGTCAAGAAGCAGTGCTCGTAGCCGTACACTAGCGTTGGCCTGAAAACTGCTTTGAATACCGCCAAATTTGCTCGCTGGCTGTTTTTAGTTTCATCACCGTCAAACCCACGAAATATTTAGTTATAGGGCGCTGAGGTATAGGGTGGACAGTCCGCCGGGTACAGGTCGTTCTCCTGATGACGTTGAATACGACTTCAACGAAACGTCGAGAACAGTTTCTCGGAAAACATACGGTTTGTACAAAATATTCGCAACCATTTACAGTTAAATATGTCTAACGACCGTAATAATGTCCTTAACTCTTTTAAAATCCACAAAATACGTAAATTGAAGAGGTTCCTATCAAAATAATCTAATTGCAAAAACAAAATTTAACAGGAGAAAGAAAAAACACCCAGTGAAATAAGTAAACAGCATTTCAGTTTTTTTTTAAATATTCATTTGCCAATTATGGACTTTAATATTACCATTTCTTTGTTTGTTCATGTTTTTTTTTTATATATATATTTATTAATTTTTTTGATAGTTATTACATTATATGCCAAACTGCACAGCAGATTTACGGCATGGTTGCCTTCAATATTTGACAATAATTTTTATTTTATAATGAAGATAGTAGGTGATTATCGAGTGTAGGTCATTATCGAGTGTTGCATGTTTTTTTACAAGTAATACATGATATGTAATTATAAATTAATGTAAGATTAGGTACATAGCTTTAATATATGTCGTTAAGTACCAGTGACATCTTCAAATTGTCAGCATCTGTTATATTTGTTACTACCAGATAAATATAGATGAATATAGACCCATTTTCCACGTTAGCCAATTTTTGAGTTAGAATTTCGGAAAGATTGATTTGAAATCGTGAAAAATAAAACATCGCACATGGTGCATACTACTATACGACCATTTTTAAATTAAAAAATCACTTTGTGACCTGACTATATAGTATAGACCCTTTCAGTTATCGATTTTGTCTATTTTTAACGTATTTTAGGATGATGTGTGAACATTTCTACTATACTGGCGATTCGGTGTTGCTAGGTTGCGGGTTATCACTTCATTTTTCATTATTCTAGATAGTTTAGATGGTCACTGAAGTGTGGTCCAAAGCGTTGGCTACGTTCTCAGGTAACGGGTCGAAATTCAAATGCGTGCTGCTGATTTTAAAATAAAAATGACGATGAAGAAGTCAGCCTCTATACGGTTCCTTTGGTAGAGAAATTAATCTTGTAGAGCAGAAAATTTTCTTTTGAATGAAGAATAACCTTTACCGATTTGTTTTAATTTTGGTGCGCATTTAAAAATGTGAAAAAACGCACACTGCTTGTTTCTCCTAAAATTTTTCATTCATAAGCTAATTTTTAAAACTTTACGTCTTTACAAAGGATTTGGTAAACGCTGTACATAATGAAAATATTTTTGAAATTTTCGATTCTGTTCTTATATTATGTGCTTGTTAATTTATTGAATAAAAATTGTTTTTATTATTTATGCAAGTACTTGCAAATATCAATTTTATTTATGAAATAATTTGAAAGTGTTTGGAACAATTACGATTTTCGTGTTTTTATATTTTGTTTTTAAAACGGCTATAAAGTGGGGAGATTTTCGAAAAAATATGCATTTTTTTAGAATGAGTTGTAGACGTGAAAGTGAAATTTTAAAAGCTTTGTTTGCTTTGTAAATTATCTCGAAACATTTTGAAGCAGATGAACATCATTTGCAGCGATAAAGAGTCAGCTTATTTAGTCGACAGAGGTGAAAGAATTCGGTGTAATTATTTCAATTTTTTGGCGCAAGTTAATCAGTTTGGTTACGAAAAAAGATTGTTTTTGGAATTGGAAAGAATACTGTTTAGTTTAACACATAACATTTTTCATAGGAGGATTTGTTTTTTTTTTCAAAATACATTTAAGTATCTGTGAATTTAACCAATCTCTGAGGCATTAGGTGTTCGTGTGTACAACAATAATTGTAATTTATCGAAATTTCTTTTTAAATTTTTGTTCGTAACCAGGTTTCGGCTAACTGCTGTACAGGGATTACAGTAAATTATTCGCCAGGAAATTTGTGTAGCTAATGAGGTAAAGAGAAATATACGAGGACGCAAGATACGAGAACAGGTACACAAAGAAGAAGCACAAGGTACAAAGAGGATCCACGTGTCTTTGAAAAATAAATTGAATCATAAAATCCTATTTACGAAATTACATAAAATGTTGAAACGGCCTGCTTTGAATATTACGATTAAACGTATCTAATATCCGTTTATATTTCCATTAGTCTACTAATGTACTGCTTAATCTTAAGCTTAACTTAAGATTAATCTTAAAAGTTAAAAATGTCCTTAGGTTTTCACGGCCGTTCAGAATCTTCTGTGTATATGGTGACCACACGCGCCTGGTCAAAGAAGCAATTGAAATATACAAGCACCCGGTAAGCATTAATAGGGATGACGGTCTTAAGTTAAAAACATCGTGGTATCCGGCGCTGCAGGATAAATCAAATCGACGATCCGCACAATCCCACATCCGTTAGTAGATACATAACACACTACATCAAGACACACACCTTGCTTTCGACACGGTACTGCAATCCAGTATTTAACATAACACAAACTTGGAGACACCCTGACTCCGGTACGGTATTGCAAGGCAATACTTACACTTCAACACACACCCATCACATCAGCTCTGATGATGGACCCTGCAATGGGATCCGAAACTTCAGCCAGAGAGGTCACATATAAACCGCAGAATATCCCAGAAAACTATACACAGAAGAATTTTAAAAGTGTACAACAAAATTGATAAACCGATAGGTTTCATCCAAGTCTCTCTTGTCTGTTCTCCCCCACCTTTCCAGCATTCGCAGGTCTTAGTGCTGTCGCAAGAAAAGTGCATGTAGCTTTTTCATTTTGTCGGTCCAAAGAGTAAGGAATCTTCCTCTTCCTCTTTGATCTTCGACGTGGCTTACCATAACAAGCTTCTCCGGGCTATCTTTTCTCCTGGCAAGATGTCCAAAAATTGGAGGATCCGTCTCAGACCAGTGATTGAGTCTTTCCTTGATTCTCAGTTCTTGTAATGTGGAGAAATTTATGCGTCTCTCTGTTCGCAGTATACGCAACACGTGTCTCCAACACCACATCTTTAAGACATCGATTCGTCGACTCTTTTTTGCTCTTAAAGTCCATGTTTGGTTACACAAAACTAACCGTGCGGGATTCATGGTATTTTTTCATTCCCTTTCTTTTAACTCGTAACGTCTTTTTGCTTGTCTGTTGAAAAAACTTTGAATCGATTTTTAACCCTTTTCCCGTGATCCAATCGAGCTGAAACATTGCAGGCAGACTCGTGGCGACGATCAAAATGATCAAACAAATTTTCGTTTAAAAAAATTAAATTGTAGTGTAATTTTGGATTTTTCGAAATTTTTTATTACTCCCTTTCGTAGCGTCGCCCGACTCAAACCCAACGCGTAGGGTAAGCGTTTGGGTTTGTTTTTTAATTTTTTTGGCATGTCACCTAGTAAAAGGGTGTTTTACGTTTACCAATTACTAGTCAAAGAACGTGTACATTCATGCATATAGTTTATTTACATATGCGTACTATTATACATATATTCATTTTTGTTAGCAGAGAATTTACAATTGGAAATAAACTAACTTTAAAGAAATTTATCGGAACTTTTTTCTTTTTTGTCGGAAAATTCAATATCGGTAATCTGTAAGCAAAAGTTGAATTTTTGTTGGAAAAGGGACTTTGAGCACTGCAAATAATTCATAAAAAGGGTCAGATGAAGAAAAATTATCAATAGCTCCACTGTGTGTCTTATGTAGCATTGCGAGATCAGATATTTTGTAGTTTGTGCATTTTGAAAAAGGCAAGACGATCCTCGAAGCTGTGAAGATTTTGAAAGTATTGACCAGCTCTGTAGGACAAAATACGTAGAAACTTTTTCTGCTAAGAAGGAGAATTCTTATGGTAAGATAATCAGTAATCAAGTACTAAAAAAGAGGTATGAGCAAGTAGTGGACGTTTTTGAAAGGAAAATTTTGAGGCGTATCTTCGGACCGGTTCTAGAAAATGAACTATAGCGCAGAAGTTACAACAATGAGCTCTATTGTTGAGGGAGGTAAACGTCACAAAACTTAAAAAACTGGGAAGACTTCGGTGGCTTGGTCATGTGGAGAGAATGTCCGAGCATCAAGCACCAACAAGGCCAATAGGGCGAAGGAGCTTATTAACATTAAGGAGCGACAACGTCCTCAAATATATTTCTGCCTTGGAGCTTGTGAGCTGGAGAGAGCTGGCACTAAGCCGAGATGAGTGGAGGAAGACTCTTGAGGAGGCCAAAACCCACCAGGGGTTGTAGAGCCAAGAGTGATGATGATGATGAGTTATAGATATCTCATAGAGACGAAGCTACTTTTTTAGGAAAATATGGAATTCTTTTTGAGTGACCACAGGGCTTACGATCTATAGTGTGGCTGGCTTAAGTGATCCCTTTATATAATGTAACGTTCACCAATTCCACCCACTATATACAATCACATCTTTGGAAGTTGTATATATAGATGGCTAACGGGCAAAAGGGGTTAACAGCCATTTGACAAACCTTACAGGAGAGGGGTTCAAAGTTAAAAAAAATCGTTTGTTTTTTTTTTTTTGAAAAAAAATCTCTCTCCTGTAAAGTTTGTCAAATGGCGGTTATCCCTTTTTGCCCGTTAGCCATCGATATGCTTGATATGCACATCTTGTTCCATACGTGTGTCGTATTTTTACAACCGCCACCTGTCGTTGAAAATTATGTCATTCCCATAAACCAGTACAGATGTCGCTGGTGGTAATGAGATATCTACATTCTTGATTGGAGTTCTTAAAGCAATATTCTTTATTTGCGTATATATATATAGGTCATTCTTACAAATTACTAACAATAATATCATCAGTAAAATCAGTAATATTAACATCGAAAGCATTACAAAAATCGAAACACTTAAAATCATTCACAAACTAGCAATTGGCGAAATACAAGACGAAGACATAAAATTAGACAAAATACACGAAAAACACCAACACAACACTAGAATGGCTCAAAATTATCACATAACACACGCCGAAACAAAAACAGGACAATCCCGACTCATTTACAACGGACTAAAAACTGACTGTAAACTGACAAATACAAAACAGATGTGACAAAAATATTAAAACTCGGTCAACTATAAAAAATGCCTTTGTATCTAAATTATATTATTATATTTTCTTATATTGAATCATGTAAAAATGTTACCCATAAACCTCTGAGGTTTCCATTACTTTTTAAAAAAAAAAAAAATAATAAAATATTGCGGTGGTTGAAATTTGCTGCAACAGTGCTGCCAACTGAAGCGACGGCAAATTTCCCTCCAGCACCCGACTGGTCAGGTCGCCTATCGATATCGGAGCGTGCCCCGCGAACCACTGGTCGAAGAACCTTGACATTTTTAGATGCCATATTTCAAAGGTCGAGTGATACTCAAATTAGAACGCACCGTGTACCCTATTCGGAGTACATCATTTCAAAAGTGGATACAATTTTGGGACATTTTTTTTCACGCAAATTGGGCCCCTTGAAATATACTCTTCTTCTTCTTAGCTGCTTGATGGAACTCGAGAGTTTCCTGGAAAGGGTGATATCTTTCTACTGTATCCATCATCAGCGACACCGGCCCTCATGCTAGCACTTGCAGAATTATTTGGCGATGGATATGAGAGTTTCTTTCACTTTTTACCATGCTTATATTAGTTTCACCTGTTTTTTCGGAGAGAATCTTATGATCGAGATTTAACCCTCTTCCCAATGTCCAATCGAGCTGAAATTTTGCACACATACGTATTTATGATGACAATTTATGGATCAAATTTACTAATAATTAATAAATCTACCGTGATAAATTAATCAAACTTTAATAATATGGGAAATTAGTTAAAGAGCTCACCAAAATATGGCAATAGTTTTCCACCGAAGTAATTTTGAATGCCATTTTCTGATGCAAGCTCTTTGACTGTATTATATATTATTTTTAACATACAGAATATCAACAGATCGTTAATAATAATAATAATAATAATAATAATTATAATAATAACAATAATAATAATAATAATAAAACTTTATTCGAGTACGTGGGGAGGTTAGTGCAGTCCCACGCATTCCATATAATATGCATATATTAATTAGTGACATCTGTGGGGATTTAGGGGAATGAAAATGGCTTTGTACAGGCCGCATGGAAAAGGCGCTTACAACTCATATATGAAAGCTTTCCACGCAATTTGAACATATATACAACTTCCAAAAAATGAATAAGCATGGTATATTCTATCATGGGTGGAAATGGCGAATGTTACAATTGTGTAAAGTGATCACTTAAGCCAACCATAAAAAGACAGGTCATAAGTCCTGTGTACACCCAAATGACTTCTATACCTACTTTCCCATAAATTAATACAGTTTCGTCTCTGTGAGATATCTATAATATACACTAATTGATTAATAATGTCTCTGTGACATAAATCCAGCACTGTTCTGAAAGATTTGAACAAACTCAAAATATTCTGCATATATTAAATTACGATACAAGCGGTATATAAGATAAAAGAGGATATGGATATGCAAATAGAAATTGTCACATGCGGGTATATAATAATTAAGATATATAAAGAAATAAGGTATACAGCAAGAAGTATTTAAATAAATAGGGCGTATAAAGTGAGAAAGATATGGTGCAAAGCGAAAAAGTAAGTACAAAAGTATCTATTAACATAGAAAGGGAGCATTAGTAAATAAATAGGATGTATAAAAAAAGAAAGGCAAGGTGTGAAGCGAAAAAAGTATGTATTAACATTAAAAATATATCATATAATCTATCTATCGTATCTTTCTCCAATATGCATCAGTGCTGGATGACATTAAAGCATCCTGATATATGACATTAAAGTATCGTACGAGTTCTTTAAATGAAAATAAAATAACTTCTTCAAAAACAGCATAATTTGTTAACCATCTTTCGGCTATGGATATTCTTTTGATATTAATAAGGGTTTACAAATTTTACATACAAATTATGCAGAATCACAGTTTGATAAATAAGAAATTTTTGAAAATAAGAAAAAATGTTAATAGTAAATTGAATATTATAAATAACCAGGTCTTTTTTACAAATAGTTATCTTTTAATTTTATTTTCATGTTAAGTAGGTTCATTATTATTATTCATTTTCCACATATAAATTTTTTAATATTTTGATTGTCTATACTTCGATTTTTGAATTTAATTTTGTTAGTATACAATTGTATCCTGACGAAGGGGCCATAGGCCCTGAAACATGTTGATATTTTCAAAATAAACAAGTGGTGAAAACTTAGATTATTTTATTAATTATATGAAAATTAAAAAGTTCATCCATCTTGGAAGGCATACGAAAGCCTTTTGACCGCTGGATGATGTGCACTGACAAGAGGGGTGTAGAATAATGAAGAATAATGAAGTATAATAAACAACAAAAAGCAAAGTGTACAACAAAAAGCGTAGATCTTTTTCGACATGCCATAATATAGGGAGGCCCATCGGATACGCAGGATTTAATTTTAAAATTAATCTGTTAATTATAATTTGACCAGGAAATTTTTATTGGTTTATAAAGAAAACGTGATGAGATTGATTATGAAATATGTTGTCAGTCATAATATATGTTGCGACTGAGCGGCATACCCTCATACTTTTTAACTAATTTTCGAAAAAACTTGCAACAGAGTTAGTTTCAATTTCAGCAATAACACGTTGGATGTTTTTCAAGATCTGGGCGGACGATTTCAGCACTTCGGGAAATCACACTAACTGGGAAATTTTGTCTCAAAAAATCGATGGTTTTTCTTGATGTATGGCATGAGGCATTCTCCTATTGTACCACATTTCTTCGAAGTCTATATCATCCATAATGTATCCAAGGCTTTACCTATAAATATTAAACCAGCTTTTTATACTAATAATAACATAGGAAAAATACTTATTAACAATAAAGATAAAAATAATATAATGGACAACTCAGTAATCTACCAATTAACATGTAGCTCGTGTCCATCACATTATATTGGAAGGACATCTCGTAATTATAATACTACAATCAAAGAACATATGAGGTGTCTTAATACCAACAATTTTTTGGAATTTGAAAACCACATCACAGAAAATAATCACAAATTAGACTCAAAAACAGGGGTGAAAATATTACATACCAATAATAAAGATTAAAAATTAAATAATTTAGAAATTTTTTACATTAGGGAAGCGGTGAATAATAAAGCACCTTTAATTAATAACCAAATCAATTTTCCGCACAGCCCTTTGTTTGATTTAACTTTCACAAAATATTTGGTAACACCCAATTTAGACCCCGCCCCCTCACACTCCCTCCCCTCTCACTCTCTCGCATTAGATTCCTGATTGTTCTGTAGGCTAGTTAGTGCATGCTTGTCTCTGACAAGATTAACACGCATGTGATCAATATTGGTGTAAGTTTAACAATACTATGGTTGTGGTGTATAGTGTTGTGAATATAATAGTGTAGTGTTGGTCCCGACGAAGAGACGGGTACGTCTCGAAACGGGTAGACCTTAAAATCTGGTAGAGGTTTTTACTAAGTTAATTAACATTCTGTTATAATGTCTAAACACAAAGTCTTTGTGGGCGCATCGGTTTTTCATGAATAACACGAGGATTTTTATTGCCGAAATATATAAAAAATTCGCTAAAGATGATTTTTTTTAAAAATGTCATTCACTTTGTGGTTTTCTAAAATCCAATTGTCACACGTTTTAACAATCAGTAACAAAACGCTCTTATTTTGTATTTCGATTCATTTTCAATTATTTCAATGACTGCAGATAACAAATGTCAAACTTTTAGGTTACAATGTCAAATATATAAAAAAATGGTGGGAAATTTAAATCCGGCGTACCCGATGGGTCACCCCTTATAAGATGTTGTTTTTAATTTAACTTGAACGGCAAAGCACAATAACGCTTTAATTTTGTTGTAACAAAAGATTCATGATAGGCTACGATCGTCTAAGAGGCATGTAATAATTTTTCGTACACATGGAAGATGATAAACTGGAGAATTTGGTAGTATCTGGAAAGGTGGAAGGCCAGGCGGACTGAACTATCAGGGACTGCAGAGAAAAGTGGAGGAAAATTGTTAAGGACATCAGCTGACCACCACACCGAGTCACAACCCTCAGAAATGAAGCAATCGACTGAAGAAGAATAATTAAAATTGACGACCCTCATTGTCTGTTGACAACAACATTATCACTAGATAAAAAAGTGTTTAATGTTTACGCACTACTGAAGTGGAACTACAATAATAATAATATTGAAATAGTAGATGAATTTATATACCTAGGATACAAGATGGACAAAGAGAACCAAACAGTAGAATTGCCAATGAATGAGCTTGGCTGCTTTTGGCAAACTCAAACATATCTTCGAGAACAAAGAGATCCCAATTAGCCTAAAAGGAAAAGTCTTTGAATCGTGCATACTGCCAGTGATGACGTATGGAGTGGAGACTATGGCCCTTACAAAGAAAAGTGTAGAAAAGCTCAAATGCACGTAACGATCCATGGAGAGATCCATGCTTGGAGTAAGCCTAAGAGATTAGAAATGACGAAATTAGGCGCAGAACTAGAGTAGTGGATATCATGGAACGTGTGGTGAAGCTAAAATAGCAATGGGCAGGGCATGTTGCAAGGCAGGATGCTACAAGATGGCCTCCCAGAGTTCTGAAATGGAGACCTTGGGAGGATAAAAGAGGCATTGGAAGACCTCAAAGGAGATGGGCCGTCGATATACCCACTGTGGGGGGGAAAGAAATGGCTACAATTAGCAAATAACAAGAATGAAAGGGTATAGAAGAACCCTGTATCCAGCAGGGGAGAGATGAAGACTGAAAAAGAAGAAGAAGAAGACAAAAAAAGCTTTAAGTGAAGCATTCCGCTTTACTATTAAGATACAGATTCTGAAAAAACATTAATTTTTTTCAAATATTAACGCAATATTTCTGGTAAAACCAGTAAGTAACATGATTTCGTAAAAAAACGTAATTTGAACGAAAAATAACACATTACCCATAAAGCTTAAGTGCCAACCCCTTGAAATAGGGGTATAAAATATTCAAGTACCTTTTCGGAAAAGCTTCATTTTATCATCCGAATAACATTAAAAACATTAAACACAAGAAAATCCCGGATTTTATTGAGTAGGTAGAGAGAATAAAAACTCGAATAATTTTCAAGGAATGAATTGGGGATGATTTTTGGCGGTGTGTGTGTTTCGGAAAAAACAGCACGCCCTCTGCTTCAATAAGGAAAAATACGAAATGGGAGGAGTCTCACGGGGTTCGGGAACTACCGCGGATTTTAGATGTAGCAACCATTTTCAGCCAATCATGTTGAAGATAAGTTCAACGCGCTGTACTGCCTCCCGAAACGCACATTCTGTGGACGATCATTGTAGCCTCTAGTTATAGTGTTATAGAGCAGCTTTAGCGTTTAGCTTAGCCTTAGCACAAGCGTTTAGCTTAGTTTGAAAATAGTATGTAGTTATTTTTTTTTAATTAAAAATTCTGTTTATATAAACCGCAATATCAAACAGTGAGTATAATAAATTTACACTCTTTGCTTTGCTGTGTACATTTCATATACGCAACCACACACACTGAACACGAAAGAATTCTCCCGGTGGGGTCATTCAAGAATCAAGGAGAAACTGTAAGTACAACTTCAACTGTGTCCGTAGTTGGTTATTAGATTGGATATATTTTGAGTACAACTTCAACTGTGTCCGTAGTTGGTTATTAGATTGGATATATTTTGAGTACAACTTCAACTGTGTCCGTAGTTGGTTATTAGATTGGATATATTTTGAGTACAACTTCAACTGTGTCCGTAGTTGGTTATTAGATTGGATATATTTTGAGTGTCTAGATCACACGCTTCATCGGCGGAGTGTGTCGGTGGTCTAACGTAGGTCTACATGTCATAGAAAATATGAAATATCTACCTTATTTACGAAAACTTAAACGTCACATTTTTTGTAATCATCGAATAGACATTTCCACACTAAAATCACTAAAGTAAACTGTTACGAATGTACGGATTTTTTAATAAAAAATATTTATTCATTACTCTCGTATTTTCGGCCAGTGTGTAAAAGAGAGCAGAATATTGCACATCGCAGTTAAATCGAGCAAGAAAGAGCACGATAATACTTTAATACACATTTCATGTAGGACAGAGATGGCGGTTACTTGGGTTTCGGTGAAAGAGAAAACAATATCGAAAGAGCGCGGTAGAGTCGTGTAACAGTGTTAGGCAAAGATGGACTGCAGTAACCGCGTCGTTGAATTTAGTTTGTAATGATACTTCGGCGTGAGCGCACGCAAATTCGATATGCCATGATTTTATGTTAATTTACTAAAATAATGCAAATATGTATATTTACCTTACATAATTATTTAAAAAGGCTTATCTGTATTGAAAATATATATTTATTACCACATATTAAAAACCATGTTGATTTTTTTTCATGTAACACTATTTGTTTATTGTATTTTTTAGCACAGTCTTTTATGAGTTAAGAAGGGAACCTTCTCTATCTTAACCCGACCCGCGTGTGGTGGTGGTCACCGTACATAAATGAATGGTTGAATCAAAATGTCATATATAAATTTTTATGAGATTTTTTTTGAAAAATCTATACTATACATCCGACCTGTCTCTTTTACATAAAAACTAGAAGAATTTTTTTTCTATGTTTCCTGTAATTAAGTTGCGAAATATGCATTTCAAACAACTCCGAAGTACCCAGCACTCTTTCCCATGAAAGGTACTAAGTCCAACGTCTGTGTAGTTTAACATAAGGTAAGTACCCCGAGCATATTCAAACAGTATCCTTTGTCCGTAACAAAATACCGGGATGAATGTTAATTTCAAAACACAAAATAAATCATACCTCATTTACTGGTGGATTCTTTGCTGGAACGATATTCTGAGTTATTGATGTATATTAAAAGCCTTGTGTTTTTCTTCTTTTATTTGTATTATATTCTTTATAACACCTTTTCCTTATTGTTTGTATGGGGAGATCACACGACGCGCACCCTATTTGGTCGGCCATTTTCATACAATCTGAAGTTAGCGGACCATGGCACTTAGTGCCGTTTTTAAAATAATACGCCGTGGTATTTGGCGAAGTCGCGATATTCAAACGAGCATAACGGCTAAATGCGACATTGCAGGGACGTAATGCATTACTGGGGTTAGTGGCGATGTCATATAGAACCAAGCTGCATCCCAGTGGCGTGCAGCGCATACAAGCAAAAAAGCTGTGCATTAGTAAAGATGCTGGGAAACAAATATTAATTAAATAATCCTTATCTTAAGAAAAAGCTGATTTAAAATTCTAGCCGTAATTCGTCCTACGGCTAGAAGTTTTATTTCCGACTTTTCTGTGCTTAACTTCATGTCAATTCTTCATTTATGGTAAATGTAAATACGAATACGACAAATACGATCTGTCATATAATGATATTATAAAATGTTTGATTTATTTTCGTGAAAAGAAACATATATCTGAAATTAGTATTGTTCCCGATTTAATTATATATAAATCGTCTTCGAAATATATTGAAATTTTTCGCCGTATTGGGTATACTTATATAAAATATTTATTTATTTAGGAAATATTGTTTACAATAATTCTTTTATAGTGCAGTTATTTTTGTGGATTGAAGCTACTCAAAATAGTTCATTATATAGATATAGTTAAAAAAAATTTAAAAATGTATATACCCTTATAGGTATATACGTATACATTTATATTTTTAATATAGGTATATAGTCGGTCACAGCATAACCTAAGTTTATGCCCACTGCACGCCACTGCTGCATACTTAGTTTGAAAAATGAAATTTTGTTACTTAGTGCCTATTTTCCGCAACCATTCAAATAGTTTTAAAAATAAGATTTTGGGGTATGTCGTGCCCCGTTCCGTGACGGGAGTGTTGATGCCAGTACGGCAGTGAGACTTACTGACCTAAGCCGAAACGGTACTAATAGTGCGGTCTGGGAGACGGTGACGTCACGACACCTGGGGCTGTTCACACCCGCCTGCGATCATGGTTTAAATACACAACAGGGTGATCATAAAAGGGGTGTATCAAATGGTCTGTCTTTTGGAATTTTTTATTTTATTACTAGCTGTAACCCGTCATACAGGACTTTACTTTTACATATCGGTTCCTAAGGAATAAGCGTTTATTTGTTTATTTATATAAAAGAAAGAATTTTTTTTTTAATATAAAAAAGTTACGACGGGCGGTCGGACAATGAAGTTATTATAATTGGGATCAATGGGACCTTTTTATGATTATTCATTCACTTTTTGCGTACATATACAGTGGCGGGCTTATTGTCAGTTGGAAACGTAACTTGTCCGTAACTTCTTTATAGTAAATATTTTTTTATTATTAATAAATACTTAATCTTTAGGAACCGACATGTAAAGGTACCGTCATTTTTGACGGGTTACAGCTGGTACAATATAAAGTGCCAAACCAAATCCATGATAACAAAATGAGTAGGAGATGGATGGGGCATGGAGGGGTTAAACTAGCTTTTGGGAAAAGTAAAACTGCTTTAGTCTGGTTTTGTAGATTCGTGACCTCTATCCGGGAGCGGCGCGTTATCTAGTTTCGCCATGGCAGCGTCTTTATATGTAGTCCCTTTATTAAGGGGGGGGGTAAGGTTTTTAACTTTTTTTTTGCATTTTATTTTTAATTTTTTAAATGAATGTATAATATCGTAAGAATATTGTGTCATAATTTCAAGTCAATCGGAGCAAAATTGACGAAATTATGAACATTTGAGCGATACTCAGACTGATTTTCTATACCTGCTCGGGCAGCTGAGAGACGCGCTCACCTGAGGACTACCGGACGTGCTATTTGCATTGGAAGAGTTTTGCGTAGACAAGGACAAACAGATGCTGATGATGAAAGCTCTTTGCCGTGTGAACATGGCATCGACGATTATGTGTAAGTATAAAATAAGTGTTGAGTTTTATTTAGAATTTTACAGTGTGCAAAACTTAAAATCGTTTTCCCCACATCTCACGTTTTCAAAGTCGGTGTCCATCATAACTTCAAAACTACTGCACCGATCCTTTTGAAATTTTGAATACTATTTCTGTACATAATTTACGAGGTAACGCTGTCGAGTTTTTTTTTCAAATTTGTTATTAATTTTTATTTTTTAATAACAAATTAGTCGATATTTTTCGCAAAAAATCGCGTTTTTCCCTTCAAAGTGTTCCAAAAAATTGAAAAATTGAAATTTCAAAAAACCCTCCCAGCGTTACCTGGGAAAATCTATTATCTAACGAATGAACTTTGATTTTTTGATTTCAGATGATTTAGCACCAAGTTATGATGGACACCGCAATTCTACTTTTTTCCGAGACACGTCCGAATAATTGCTGCCATTGCCGTATTTCTTAATATTTCGTCTTGAAAATTTTACACAATATTCTTCAAATATCATACTTTAATGTATTATTGGTTTTAATAAAGAGATTTTAACTGTGTCGTCACAAAAAAATTCACAAATACATGCCTTTTTTTGTACGAATTAACCTTACCCCCCCTTAATTGATTCGCATATTATTTTTTTTAGCAATCCATTTATATAATTTTTATTATCTTTACATTGTTTGACACTATTTTTAATAATTTTTCATGATTTAACTGTAAATGGTTACGGATATTTTAAGCGAACCGTATGTTTATCCGAGAGACGATTCTCGACGTTTCGTTGAATTTGTATTCAACGTCATCAGGAGGACGACCTGTACCCGCGGAGGCACAGGGCGGACTGATTAATTTTTTAGGGGGCGTAAATTATATGCACTTTGTTGTGGAGTGTTCACTTCTTCTACGATAGAGGTCGCCAGTTTGCAATATGTACTAATTACGTCGGCGGACTTTTCTGCGACGTTTCTCAAAGGTTGAATCAAAGTAGTGAGAACAGGGCGCCAAATATCACTATCAATAGAGATCTATCACTATCAGTAGAGATGACAGTTACAAACTTGTAACTGTCATGGGAAATTGGGATGTTTGTATATTTAAATGGACTCCCTCACTAATCTGGGTGTATGGCGTGGTTCTGTTGATAAGATTTTTGTCTTGTCAAATCTGATGAAGTGACAGAGGTTCCCTTTGGATAAATGTTCGCAGATTGCCGATATATTGGAGTTGTTGTTACTCTTTCTTTTAACTCGTAGCGTCTGCTTGCTTGCTTGACTGTCGGAAAAACTGTGGATCGATTTTTAACCCCTTTTCCGTGATCTAATCGAGCTGAAACTTTGCAGACAGACTCGTGGCGATGATAAAAATGATCTAACAAATTTTCGTTAAAAAAATGATAATTTTAATATAATTTTGGATTTTTCGAAATTTTTCATTACTCGCTTTCGTAGCGTCGCCCGACTCGAGGCCAACGCGTAGGTTAAGCGCCGAACCTGTTTCTACTAGTAAATGGGAAAGGGAGTGTAATAAAAACTTGGTTTTTAAGGGATAGTTTTTTTTTAAATGCTCCAATATGTTCCTTCAAACGTGTAGCGATATTGCGTTTGGTTTGTCCTATGTAGAACGCTCCACAATCGCATGGCACTTCTCGGGAAAACATACGGTTAAATATGTCTAAGGACCGTAATAATAACCCTAACTCTTTAACATTTTACATAACGCAATATTGAAAAAAAATGCTAACTTTGTTGTTGACATTTTGCTTAAAGTATAAGAGTATTTTCTATCCCCCAAAGTTTTTTTTTTTTTACCTTTAGTTAAGAGACACCTTTATATAAATGATCGCTCTCGCAGTGCTTAGAGTTAATGGCCAGTTAGCGTTGGCAATAAAGTCATACTGTAGTTTAAATGTTTACTAAACAGATTTTAAGAGCTGGGGACATAATTTTAGGAAAAAGATGGCCGCTTGCGGATTTTATGCGCCGGAATACTTTACAATTGCCTGTTATTGCGTGCTTTACCCCATTATTACCAAAGTCTGGAAATGCGTCATAAACTACGTTACACAGGCGGCAGATGTGTAATAATAATATTTTTGTAAATTTTCGCAACAGGGTGGCTGAATTCAAAAAACTTTTTTGAGTAAGCAACACTGCTAGATTTTAATTCGCAATTAAACCGTGTCGTTGTACCTTAAAAAAATACCGCGAGACATTTTAAACCATGAAAACCCCATGAACCCCCATGGCCGAGTCGAATTTTTTCTAACTCGAGTAACTCGAGTTGAAATTCTGGCTGATCGAGTAGCTACTCGAGTTTTTTTAGAAGCTTTGCAAAAACTTATTTTTATGTGCAATGCCGGGTACGAACAGCTAGTACTTTATAAAATGTATTTCGAAATTTAGTTTGATATTCTAAGCATTTTAATATTCTGTATTATTTTTAAAACAAACGACCAATTTTTTTCTTTATTAGTATTAGCTTCACCACCCAATGTCGCCCGTTGTTTGGATCGTTGTATATTTGAATTTAATATTTTTTTACTTTTCACTGAAAAATTATGACAACTCGATGCTTGCAAGAAATAAAATTAAATACTTTTTATACAGGCACACGATGATTTTATTTAGGCATATAAAAAATTATAATTGATTACTGTTATCAGTAGCTTGTTGTTGTAGTAGTCACGACGCTCGCCTTGTGATCTGGTGGTCGGTGGTTCGATCCAGGACACCAGCAAGCTAGTCATATTTTCATGACACCAGTGTGTCTATTAAAAAAAATACTTTCACATTTAATTTTTGAATTTATTGTAATAATTTATTATTACGGTATTATAATAATTTATTGCTATTATGTAAAATTGTTCAGTATCTTTAAGGGGTATCACCCTGAGAGGCTGAAATTTAGGTAGAAATTGGGTGAGATTTTACAAGCAGATAATTTATTATTGTTATTTTTTTATTGGTAATTATTAAGGTATACATTAATCAATTATATAATTGTAAAAATTTTGAAAATAAAATGACCGCCACATTACCGTGGAGCTCCTGCGCCGTGACTGAGATGCGACATTCCTCGGTGCGCGTTTTCTGAGACGGAAAATAATATGATACTTATTAAGAAATGAAATGTCTAAAATGTCTGGAAGAATGAAAGGAACGTGGCGATGTCATGAAATAGCGCGATTGACCATAAACAAAGGATAGACAAGAGAAAAGCGAAATAGAAACCGGGGGCGTGCAGTGGGAACATTGATATCAACCCACCCGACTATAATTTCCACCTCCTTTGCCGTCCTTTACCCGTAAGTTTAGTATTAGTAACATTACTGAAGATGATGCGAAAGCATGGAAAATTTTCTAATCGTTATAAACAAATAGACAAAAATTGACATTTTTAATATATTTTTTAAAATGGCCTTTAACGAAGTTACACAAGAAAATTTCGAAAAATGAATATTCTTCCAATATGTCTAATCAGGTCCTTTTTGCAAATAGTATCTTTTAAATTTATTTTCATATTAAGTAGGTACTTTATATTATCATTTTCCATGTCATCATCATCATTCTTGGCACTACAACCCTTGGTGGGTCTTGGCCTCCTCAATAATTTTCTCATCTCGGTCTAGTGTCAGCTCTCTCCAGTTTCGAAGCTCTAAGGCAGAGATATCTTTGAGGACGTTGTCACTCTATCTTAGCTTCGGCCTTCCTAAGCTCCTTCGCCCTATTGGCCTTGAGTTCAGCGGGGACTTTGGTGCTTGATGTTCGGACATTCTCTCCACATAACCCAACCATCGAAGTCTTCCCATTTTTATAAATTTTGTGTCGTTTGGCTCCTTAAATAGAGTATAGAGCTCATTGTTGTAACGTCTGCGCCAAAGTCCATTTTCTAGAACCGGTCCGAAGATACGCCTCAAAATTTTCCTTTCAAAAACGTCCAGTGCTCGCTCATTCCTCTTAGTTAGTACCCACGTCTCAGCTGCGCACGTGAGCACTGGCCTAATAAGCGTTTTGTACACTAATATCTTGGTGTTTCTGGACAGCAGTCTGGATTTTATCTGATTTTGTAGGCGGAAAAACAGCGATTTGCGCTCACTATGCGCTTCTGAATCTCCTTTGTAGTATTGTTGTTGCTCGTTATCAGGGATCCTAGGTATGTAAATCTTGGTACCGATCATTTTCCATGTACAACTTTATAATATTTTGATCTATACTTCGATCTTTAAATTTTATTTTTGTTATCCTGACTAAGAAGCCATTGGCTTCGAAACATGTTGAATTTTTTTCGATAAATAAGTGGCGTTTACAAAGTTAATTTATATAATTTACAATTATGTCACCACAAAATAAATTTGCTATATTTGAAGAAGAATATTCTTCCGTTTATTTCCATACCCCGCAGCAAGCTCTCTTCTATGTATACAGGGTTATTTGTAAAACATTAATAACCTCGCAGGGCTATATTCCTGCTTTAATTATGAGTTGAAAATGTTCAAGTTATTATAACCTAATATCAATAGTTATGGAGATATGCGACATCAAAGTTTGCATTTTTTTAAAAATATTTCTGGTTTATATTTTGTTAAACGTTGGACTATCATTACAGTAACTTATATCAAATATGAAAAATTCATTCAATTCAATAATAATCAATACAAGTCAAATAAAATAACCCTGAAAAGGTTTTTATCATTTTATTGAACTTTTATTGAAAATAATGAATTTTTCGTAATCGATATAAGTTACTGTGATGATAGTCCAGCGTTTTAGAAAAAAAAGTCAGAAATATTGAAAAAAAATGCAAACTTTGATGTCGCATATCTCCATAACTATTGATATTAGGTCATAATAGCTTGAACATTTTCGACTCATAATCAAGACAGGAAAATAGTCCTGCGAGGTTATTAATGTTTTACAAATAACCCTGTATGTAGAATATTTAATTTGAAAAATTCTTCACCAGACATTATTTTAATATGGCCGAAGTTAATTGATAAAAACCCGTACATGGATAAACGAAACTAGCAATTTTGTGTTATTAAATTTCCGTCCAACATCAGCTGGCCGGGAAGCGTCCCCCTGCCTAAAATTTTCGAAGCTTTCCGCCTTAATATATGTCGCGCATTAATCATGTTCCAGACTCAAATGATTTTCTTATTCTCATTAATGTAAATAGGCCTCTCTCTCCCTCATTACCCCTCGCTCTCGCTAATTTTCCGTGTAAGTGGGGGCGCTTCGTCTCTGCTCCGGGTACCTACCCCGCGTGACTAAGTTAGAATTATTTAACACAATTAAAAGTAACCCCCATCCCTAGCAGATTGTGTTTGTAACACGTGATTGTTTTGTAAACAAGATGGCTACACTTAAAATTCGTAAACTCTGTAATTTCTACTTCTGTCGTGTGGTGTGTGTCAGTTTCTGGTACTGATCAGTGATGGGTCGTAGTATTACATTATACTGAAGTGCACACTACAAACTACACACACCTCAAACTTTAAACTACATAATTCAAAAAGCACACATTAAAGTGCACATAACAAACTACACAATTTTCAATGATAATGATAGTTTGGAAACCGAAACAACCTCCCCCATAAATTGAAAATTCTTGAAACAACCCCTTCCTCTCATGAATTAGAAAAATTTACAGTAGTACACTTTTCGAGAAATACTTCTTGTAGGTCTTTGTAGCAGATACAATTTTGTAGAACTATTATTAGTTGATTTCATGTAGTTTATTGATGTAAATGAAGTGTGTAATTTTTCAATACCTACTACAAATGTAGCGCACACTTTGTAGTATTCAAACTGGTGAACGTGAGTGTGCTGCAGTATTAATTTTGAAATGTATGTATTATATTACTGATGAAGGTTTTCATGTGAACAAAATGATCCAATGTGGCAGTGGCAGTCGAATGAAGAATAGTTTGGAAACCGAAACAACCTCCCCCATAAATTGAAAATTCTTGAAACAACCCCTCCCTCTCATGAATTAGAAAAATTTACAGTAGTACACTTTTCAAGAAATACTTCTTGTAGGTCTTTGTAGCAGATATAATTTTGTAGAACTATTATTAGTTGATTTCATGAAGTTTATTGATGTAGATGAAGTGTGAAATGTTTCAACACCTACTACAAATGTAGCGCACACTTTGTAGTATTCAAACTGGTGAACGTGAGTGTGCTGCAGTCTTCATTTTGAAATGATCTTTTTCGCTTCATTAGGACTGATAACTCAATTTGTTTTGCAGATTCAAATTGTTTAAGACTTTTACATTGACTATAGTATCTTTGATATGCCTTGAACGAATTAATGTTCTGTGCAACATCCTTTCCCCTCCGCTACCATTCAGTTGATGTGTGACTTTGGATAGAAAAAGTTAAACCGCTGTTATTGAAACTCGAAGATTCGTAAATGTATTGTGTCAACCTTTGATTTTTTTTTCTTGTATCCTATCCATTCAAAATACGTTGGCTTTGATATCGGCTGTCATCATTTACTGCGGCGCAAAATTGCTCTACAGTATACTGGCCAAATCACTATCTCAGTTTTTTCAACCACGGTGGTCTTCTTCTTGCAGGGCCCCGACTTCCGACAATCTTTTTCTGCATTATGAAATGCAAGACCTCGTACAGGAGTGCGACATGTGGATATGCAGATGAACACCCAAATAAGCTAGATGGACCGAGTGACGAATCAACCGTGTATGAATTTCGCGATTCGCTGAATGTATATATGTATTTTTTTTTTTTTTTTTTTTTTTAAATTCAATTCAATTTATTTCACGATAATATGTACATGACAAACAAAATGTTTAAGGCATACATATTAGGAAGTATATATCAAAAATGAAAATATTTAATAAATTACTAATAAAATATAATAACATAAAATCTGGTCAAAGGTGTAGGAGAATCCCGCTTCGGAAAACCCCCTCAGACACATGGAATATATCAATACCCAAAGCAATTTTGTTCAGCATAGCTGTGGCTCTTCCAACAGGCATAACCATCGGCAGGTTGGTCCTGTATATTGGAATGTGAAACAATCTATGCTGACGATGTCTAGTGTAATTATCAGGAACATACAAACCAATGCTCTGCATAATTTCAGTATAATGTAAATGAAGTGAAGGTGGCGTGTTTGTGGGAATATCAGTGCCCATCCTGTAGAGAGATGATCTCCCGCCACATTTTACGCGTGGTCCCTGTAGATATGTCATGTGAATCAAATACAGTGTAGTGCGTAAATGTGTGTGACAACAGATATATGTGAATGAATGGTTAGATGTATATACAGGTGACCAGAAAATACTCACAATTGGTAAATGTAGTGCAAGTACAGGTTACAATGGTATATGGTATAGTTCGTGGAATACAAAGTGTATTGTCTCATGCGGCTTTCGAAAGAACGGGCCGCGGGCGACCGGTACATCGGCGCCCGTGGTCTACCATTGGTGGGTCGTCTCGAGCGCAATTGGTCCATTGGCGCGCTCGAGAGACTGGAGTCCGGGTAGGCCTAGATCCTCCACAGATCCGATGAATAAGGAAAAAGTGATGTCTCACTGAATGTCTCATCGTATGTCCGAGATATTGGAGTTTTCGGATTTTTATTGTATGAATGTTTTATTGTTCATCCAGCTTGTTTTGGATGTTCTTCGGCAGATACACATCTCGATGCTTCGTGTGGCCTTATTAATTTTTTGGTTAGCATTCATGCTTCCATTCCATAATATCTAGAACATAAAGCATCTGACTATTCGATGAAGTAGTGATAGATTTCATGAAGGCGGAATTCGGCGAGTCCTTGTTTCCCTTTTCTGTATTTCTGGCACCTGTGTGAGAGAGTGAGAATGCATCACTCTCAATTTGCCTTCTTTATGATATCCTGTGTCGTCCAAGAGGCCTTCTTCTGAAACTGATGAGAAACTCTGTTCCAGCAGTGTTTCGTTTCTCAAGCGGAGTATTTTTTGATATTTCAAGGTGGTGTAGCCCCTGAATAAAAGGAATGATTGCATCAGGCACTTAAAAATTACGCTTTTAAGTGCGTCACATTGTGCGTATAGTAGGGTTGCCAGTTGAGTGCCTTTGAAGTATCAAGGTATCCAGGTACCCGTGAAAAATTACGCAAGTATTTTTATTAAATATTTCAGCCGCGATTTAAGGCTCTGAGAACAGCTTCTAGCGGCGTCTTGGTAGTGATAGTGACAGACATTTTTAAAGAGAATTTTTTTTTTTTGCCTTTCATACCTCATCGTTATTTGCTCCATCTGGTAGAGTTAGTGGCGGACATCGTTACATACAGATTTTTTTTTGTGTCGAATCAATATTCTACTATTCTTTAATGAAAATAGGACTAACTTGCTGAAGTCCTGGAATGTGGCTCAAACCACGGACTACTGGATCACCAGGCGAGAGTTATAAACATTACACCAACAAGATACTCATTTTTTAACTACACTTCGTCAATTTGAAAGTAATGAATATTATAAAAAGTAAGTATTTATTTACATTATATTCAAAGCTGGTGGAAATCCTTTTGTTTACACTCATCTACTAATTTATTCATCCAATATGTTTAAATGCTGAATCAAAGAAATATTTCCGCTACAATGATAGAAATGTTGACATTTCACATGTCTTGACATTTCTCGTACAAAGTTTACGCGAAAATAAATAATTACATCCCTTCTATTTTATCTTAGGATATTGTAATGATGTTGTTTACTTGAGAAAGGTTTGGATGTATTGAGAGTCAAAGTTAAAATTTTCGATTTCTTTTGCACTGCATAGTTAAGAATAATAAAATAAACTTATGTATTTCTGGCACGTAAGACCTTTTCTTCAATGAATTCTATAATTCGTTCAAATTACTAGCAACCCTGTCCAAAGAGGCCATTTAGGACTAATGCAGATAGATTGGCAAAAGGATTAGCGAACTAAATACATAAATTACCTAACTTAATAAATTACATAAATTACAAACTTGAGATCAGCTTCGAGTAACCAGGTTTAGAAGACAAATCTACTCATATATACAAGACTTTGTCTGCGATATTTAACTTTAACTGGTTGCAGATATTTTATACGAACCGTATATTTTTCCGAGAAACGATTCTCGACGTTTCGTTGAATTCGTATTTAACGTCATCAGTAGGACGACCTTTACCCGCGGTTACAATGTCTGCGATATTGTGACCTACTGTTTATCTATCTAATAATATCGTCTGTTCCCGACGCGCATCGCCGGGAAACAGGGAGATGAAAAACTGGAATAGGGAGGAATGGCAGGAAAAAATCGGAGGGGGGTGGTAGTGAGACGAATGTGGACTGCAAGTTATGATAGGGAAAGAAACACGGATGTAATTCCGAAACTCACCACCATTAGAATGTTCCTTCCCCTTTCAGTTTCACTGCAATGTTCGATAACTTGTAGATTCACTTTATAGATAATGAATCTGAAGCACTTATACACAATTGTTGCGAAAGAACATTTCCTTCGAAAGGTACTTCAAGTTCGATAAATATTTGTCACAACAACACTGCGCTCCACGACAGATTTACAATTAAGAGTCTTTCTCGACATCAGGTAGATTACGACTAATAGATGTAGGCAAGGCAAGGGGAGGAGAGGAAGAGGGGTCGACGTCGAAAGCCAGATTTGTTGCGAATGGCGCCTATACGTAGGCAAATTTCGAACATCATCGCTTACTAGTTTTGAAATGAAAATTCTTTGGCACGTGAGACCTTATTCAAAAGGTCTTTATAATTAAAGTAAAGTGATGGTATTCAAGTTACTTTTTCCAGTAAGGATAATATTAGTCATATGGTTTAAAATAGTGGAATTAAAATCGAGTAGGCTGGTGCACAAGCCGATACATAACATGGCGCCGTTGGATCTTCAAGCGTTGTGTTTCCCGGATAACTTGAAGGTAAGAAGCCTCCTGTGGTGGTTGCATGATATCGTTAGTAGAACCTCATTCAGGTTGGTTAAATGACTCTTCCAGGCAGGGACGTGCAGTGGGAACATTGAAGCATGACTTTTAAGTCACCATATCTTTCGAACAAATTTCGAAATAAAATATATATCACTATTATTATCATATTATTTATATTTAATATATAATTACACTCTTTCATATAAATATATATATTTTTTTTTTGTGGAAACCTAAAAGTCATGCTTCAATGTTCTCACTGCACGTGCTTGCTTGCAGATAGTCTACAACCATGAGTTCAATGTCGGTATTTATTGTTCAAGTATTTATTACCTATAGTATTTTTTGTGTTTCTCAATGACATGATTTAGTAAAGAAGAGCGCGCGCACTGTGCGCGCGGGTATTTAAACCTTTCATCCCTGATAGGCGTCATCATGCGTACACATGCATATTCATGTGTTCTGTTACTGCACGCAGGTTTCAATTTTATGATCATGGAATGTAGATTTCAATTTTGGTCATGGTCAAAAATGTGTTGTGTACCGATACACGTCAATAATATGTGTCAAATGATATTAAGTGCGTTGTTGCATTGTTGTCTAGCGTGAAGCGGTTATATAACATGGCCTCTTTCTCGCATAAATAGCGATAGTGAATACATTGACGGGTATACAATACATGCTTGAAGTGCCATGGCCAAAAAATTGATCTTTACACGTCACTCAATATGGCAAGGGTTACAGAACCGATCAAAATTTTCTAGAAGTAAAGGGGCATTTGCGGTGGCGGGCCCAAAGGCGTGTCACGGAATAGTGTTTAATTTTAAATACTATTGTAAGACTACATAGTTTTTTGTAGTGCGCTTTATATAAGGTTTTCGTGCAAATTGAAATGTTCTGGAAGAAAGCCATGTGCGCCAGAAGTTTCTAGAGCTCGAGCGGTTTTAAATTACGCGCAAGACGCGCAGCAACAATAGTTGATTTTGACAAGCGAGACAATACAATATAAAGTAAAACGAGAGACGAAAAGCGAAGTTGCTATTCAATGTCGGCAGACCAGCGACAATAAATTAAGAGAGTACCTACCGAGCGTTGAATTGTCATAAAGTGTTCAAAAAACGTTGAATCGTTTTCTGTAATTATTGTCTACCCTTGTTTGTATATACCCTGAAACAATGTTAAATTACGCATATTTAATATTTTTGATACAGGTTCTGTGGCAAGGACATGAAAAATTAAGATACGTAATAAACGAAAAGTTAATTATACAGTCTTGTCGAATTAACCTTTCCTGGGTCGAGAGGTTGCATGTTCCCAGTAATTAAATTTGCTTAAAATGTACCATGGGGAGTATGACTCCCAATTTTATTTAGCATTTCTTAGCAAGAAGGTACAAAAAATTATTGTCGGTCAACTAAATATCGAGGCATAGTAAATTTTACATATAGAACATATCGCGGTGTATCTCAAATGGTAGTATTCCCCAATGAATCGGCAGCTTCGCATCTAAAAACTATCCATCCATCCATCCATCTTCAGGGTGGGTCCTAGCTGCCTCCAAGAAAGTCCTCCATGCTGCTCTGTCGCTGGCTGCCATTTTCCAGTTTTGCTGCCCCAGGGCCCGGCAGTCCGCAACGACACCATTTAACCACCGCAGTTTTGGTCTTCCGACACTTCTTCTAACCATTAGGTCATTAAACAACACCCTTTTTGGGGGCTGCAGATCATCCATACGGTGTAGATGTCCCAGCCAGCGCAATCTATTAATCTTAATGGACTTGACTACGCTGACGTCCTGGTAAAGGTCATAGAGCTCGGTGTTGTAACTTTTTCGCCATGTTTGACCGTCATTAATAGGTCCATATATTCGGCGTAAGATTTTTCTTTAAAATGTGTCTAGTTTTTTTTCGTCGTGCTTTGTTAATGTCCAGGTCTCCGAGGCATATGTTAAGACTGGTCTCATCAATGTCTTGTAGAGCGTGGCTTTAGTTTTTCTGGACAATAAACATGACCTCAATTGTCCAATGAGACCAAAGTAACTCCGGTTTGCTGCAAAGATTCCTTTCCCAATCTCTACACTAGTGTCATTGTCGTTAGTATCAATGGAACCAAGTAATGTGTATTGTTCTACTGTTTCAAATGTGTAGTTACTGATAGTTATTGAGGACTGGCTGATTCCGGGTATCATTGTAACAATTTGTTTTTGCCTCCTTGATTCGAAGTCCTACCCTTCTGGCTGATGATTCCAATGCCGGAAATGCCTCTCGAATCTAAAAACTATTCATCCGAGGTTTTTTAAATCCTACAAGTTGCTTTATTAAAATATTACTTAAAATTCAGACTGATAAAAAAGTACTGCACAAATAATATATGTATTGTAATTATTGTCAAAATCTAATGAAATAACTTGTTTTGTACTTTAAACTGCATATTTTCATGAATATTCTTATTTCTTAGTCACCTTTGCTATATTTCCTAATCCCGGGACTTGTTCCAGGATCCCGGGATTGACCTTCCTTCATTCCGCAATCCCGGGATCGGAAAAATGCTCCGGGATTATTATCACTAGTCGCAACACATCCAGATATGCTCGTATACGCACACGCACGCACGTACATCGAGATGCAATACAGATTGGTACAAAATATATCGTCGCTGTATATATACTAAAGCCAATGTGCCGTTTAGTACATTCTGAACCAATCAATATGTGAATTTTTCATATAAATAATGGAGATATACTAAAAAAAACATTGCCATTCATTGGAAAGTCTGCCTAGTAATTATTTAAAATATTTTTTATAAATCCTGTGCAATTATTTTTTAAAACAGTTTCATTCGTTTATCTCAGAATGTACTAAAACGGCACATAGGATTAATTATATATACAGCGACGATATGTAAACGAAGACACTGTTATTTGTTGGATGACTGGAATCTTTTTCTTTCTGTGCCACTTCAAAAAGGAATCTACATTTTCCACCCTGTTGAGAATTTCATAGAAATATGACAATACATTGTCGTTAAACAGATTCATCGCCTTATTCGGGTGGTACTTTTCTATAAAATTTTGCTCAGTGGTCACGTGAACCTCCAAAGAAAAAACTTTTACTCGTATAGCGATGCTTCGCTTGTTTGTAGATCAAGCTGGCCAAGGTATCGCAGTATAGGTCAAAGATGTTATGTTGTTAAAGATTAATATTCCCCGTTCCAGCGTTTCCAATATTGTTTATGCCGTGGAAAACGTTGATAGCTGTCATCCGAAGGGCAAGCTCCCGCCATAAATCATACCAAGATGGCGGCGACGCATCAAGATGGCGGCGATATGGCCCGTGGCGCCAGAGAAGTGGCCTGGCCTAACTCAAATTGGGTTAATTTAGATTTCAATGGCAACGCCTGTGCCGTTTCTGGAAGGAAATATATTTATTTCAAAGGAAAGTCTTCGCTCCATCGCCAAACGAGCCAATTTATATGCGTCTGTTTGTTTCTAGATCATTGCGCCTGTTTTTTTGTTGTTTTGTTCTGTGGAGAAAACGGAAAACGGCCTTTAGGTAGGTACCTTTGATTTGCAGTGACGTAATAAGGTTCAAGTTTCATCTTAAACAGAACCTAGTAACACAGGAACATTAATTTAAACATGAAACACTCAAAAACCATCTACACTACACAAGAATATTTCAAAATCAGCACATCTATTCGTCAGAACAAACGCGACTTATTTAAAATGGATTAAAATTATCACAATGGACATGAAATTGAACGTAGGTACTAAGATATATAATAGACGTAACGAAAGATGAGTTTATTTCAAATTAACATCATTACTTACATTAAAAAAAATCTATGACATTTATTACAAAGTACAATGTCCTCACTAAATGTGTTCTGGCGAATCATCTACACCGAAGTAGGTATCTACATCACATACTTACACACATTACGGTCTTCCCTTCCTCAACTCTATTTCAATTCTCCTCTCTTCCTATTCCTAATCCCATATTATTTGATTCATTAGTACTGATTTTACATACATTGCAATTATTTGCGTGTAATTGCAATGTATATAAACATAAAAAAGTTAAATAAATAAAATTATTATCTTAAGCATTACACACTTATAAAATCTTTATTGTAACCTTACAATTTAGCCTTTAAATCACGCGCCTTAGTTAATTAGGAATTTCCAATTTTTTTTTAATGTACTAATTTGAGTGATTAAATTATGATGTGAATCTAATTATGAACTAGAGGTACTATCAAAAGTTAATGATATCAACATCATTCTTTAAAATATTTTTTCGCAGAAATGACCAGTGAAAACTATTTAATGCGAATTCTACTACAATTAGTTAAAACAAGAACTAGAAATATCTAAAACCTAATAATAGTTAAACCTAGAGTAGGTAAACCTAATAAAGACGACTATTTGTTGTTTTTGTTAATTAATTAATTACTTTTTTAAAGATGAACAACTTCTGAAATTATAAAAATCAATTTAAAGTAATACTATGTGAATATATACATATGTGTAGTAAAATTTCCCAAATTTTGAAAAAGATATTCAACAAAAATGCCGTATAGTTGTTCTACAATTCTACAATTAATGAAAAAAATAATGTAGTTACTGCTAAATTGTAACAGAAAAATATGGATCAGTTACCTAAAACACGTACTAGGTGCTTTCATGCATTTTACTTAGAAAGTACTAAATGCCCGTTATTCCAAATTACAGGAGTTAAGTTTGATAGCGATGGGGTATTATGTAAAAATAAAATAAACATTTTGTTTCAGTTGATTTTTGTTTGTCTCATATTTTCTTCCACTATCTTCTAAAGTTTTTACTATGTTTTTTACCACGCTTATATTAGCTTCACCTGTTCGTGTGGACGGAATTTTAAAATCAATATTTCACCCGCTTCCCAATATCAAATCGAGCTGAAATTTTGTACACTTACGTATTCTCCATGACAATACATGAATCAATTCACTAATTAATCACTAATAAAAGATGACGCTAATTACCTACCGAAGTGATTTTGTACGCTGGGTAATTTAAGATTAAAAAGTCGAAAATTATATTATATGAAAAGATTTTTTTTAAAAAACCACGCTTTGTTTAAATGTAATAAACAGTAAAAAAATTAATTTTCGGTCAAAATTTTTATGCCTCACTCTAAATATTACTACTTGGCCAACTTTGCGAGCACGATTTTCAGCCATTTTGATACAACTGACTTGGTGCTCTTTTTAACAAAACGCATCACGGCGTATTATGCACCCAGAGCTAAATCTAAGTTCATGGTCCCATCGCATATGTAATAAAAATGAGTATTACACTATATTATTGAATGTGTTAATAACAGAATGAAAGATAATTTATGTTTCAATAATAAGTATTAAATACTTAAATAAGATATTACATTTTAAAGTTTCGAAAAATGTACCGTATATTTTGACATTTCATAGGCAATATCTAAGGAAAAATGTGTAAATCATAGACAATGTATAAGTTTACATGACAAATTTATATTTTTTATAGACGAAAGAAATATGATGCATAGCTTTTTCTTTTATATACCCTTTTCCATGGTTCCTAAAGTAATGACTGATGGTAAAATTTTCGAAACTTTAAAGTGTAATATCTTATTTAATACTTATTATTTAAGCGTTAATTATATTTCGTTTTATAATCAGGACATTCAATTATATAGTGAAATACTCATTTTCATTGTATATACAATGGGACCATGATCTTGAATTATGCCGCACCCAGTGCCATCTTTGGGATATCGTAGAAGATCGAGAGATTTTATTTGGCACATAATTTCTATTTTAACGCATTACCGATGGCACGTAGAATTATATTGCATATTTAATTTTATTTATTTTTCTAAGTAATAAATTACTTCCTACTTTATAACCTGTATTCATGTTTGAAAGCAATTAAAACTAGTAAGCACTTTTAAATATTTAAAATGCTGTACAATTACGGTAACGCGAGTTGACGTCGGCTATTTTCTATTACGGTTCGCTGGGGCTTAATGAATTTTCCAGGTTTGTTGTGCCATGTGTTTTAAAAGATTTAAGATTGCTTCTCCGGCATTAATGCCCAAATTCCTTGTTTAAATTGGCCACCGCTTTGGCAAGTTTAAACACGAAAATTGTTCGTTGTCATTGTATTACGAGGTAACGCCTAAAACGGAAATTAAAAATGTCGCCGGCGGAATGTGAAATAATTTATTGAAGCCAGGGAAACCAAAGAGATTGTAGGTGTTAAATTATTCGTATAATCGTTATGTATGGGATGCTTTTTGTTTAAAGTATTAAGAGGAGTAGAGTGTGTGCAAGTAGGATATACATATTTAATATAAATATAATTTCATTACGCTGATAAAAGCCAATTTTTTAAAGCCAGAATAAATTAATATTCTCTGGTGGATGATCTCATGACGGCGGAGCACCAAGATCCTTTTACAAAGTGGACTGTTTCCTCCACTATGGAGGGTTGATATGAAATGAATAATCTAGGAATGAAGGGGTTCCGTCTAGGTTCTGTAATGCCTAGGCTCTATTCGGTGTTTTAGATATGTGCAGGTTTTGGAGTCAAGAGAGTTCTAGGGAAGGTTCGTAGGTTGTAGAATGAAAGAACGTATTGTCGATATTTACTCCTTCCGGGAGTCAGTGAAAGTATACAGGTAACGAAACAGCACAAGAGTAATAAAATGACTGAGTGATTGACCGAACAACCGACTTCACGACCAACTGGTTGACTGATGCAATGTCGAGGAGTACCATTTATATTGCCCGCTGGTACTTTGTTCGTTCCCCTTCCAGTCGGGGAACCTTATCGCTGACCGATGGACTTCAAATATCTGACTGGAAGTACTTAGGTCAGCAAATTCACACGATATAAACAATTGGACAATGGCTGCTGACGCTGTGCGGACCCTTGCAGTAACAATCGGACAATGAAAATTTGGATAGTGCAATGTCCGGTCAAGGCTCCTAGGCAAGGCGGAATTTTCATGTTGGTAGAAATGCTGACGCTATGCGGACATAACCCCCACAGAGCTGATAACCTCTATCAAACGAAGCAAAGCTGCATACTTCGGATTACGTGTAGAGAAACATGATTTCTTACTACGCAAAATTGATAACTCTATATTTGTAGGGGATAGCTGTTTCATTCTGAGGGTCTCCCATATGTCAGCACTTCTCAATTTATCTAACAGTGTTATTTAGTAATTTATTTCGGCATCATGGATTCTTAATTTTCTCTTTGTAAGGATCCACATTTGGTGATCAGAGCCTGTATACAAATTTGAGCGTGATAACTTAGGTCTTGACGCTTAAGGTTCTAGAACACATCTATCTGGATACATACCCCCTAGACATCAAAACCCTCCCCCTCTTAAGTATCAGGGCGATTGCAGTGGATATGCAGTCGCACCGCATTATAATAGAATATTTTCATCATAGACTGTCTTCGGTTTGTCAAAAATACATTTTTTTTATTTATTTTCTTATTTACTTAATTAATAATATATATAATATTTAGATACAATGCTAGAAATGTTTACAGTTCGTTTTTTTTATATGTATATACCTCATCAAAAAGATTATGATTCTTGTTTGGTGAGGAATAACCACTTACAATCATATAGGTACATACATTCTACAATTTTTTAAATAGCAGAGAATATGATGAGAAAGTGATTCGTAGTGCCTGGAAAGGCGGAAAGCCAGAAAAGAAGACGCCGATCTACAACTCAATGAATAGATCAAGCATAATTCTGGCTATCTTGTTGTCGCTATCAAAACTATAGTCAGAGAAAGATAGAGAAAATATGAAAGAATAGGAACGACACACCGAAGATTTACGAATAAAGGAACTTAAAACATCACCAGCTCTTCGATTCTTAGGTCTATTTCATTTTCATAGACGTTATAATCATAATTATGAATCGTTATAATGTAATTTATTACTAACAGCCTCACACGAGGTACTTTAGATAACCCTTTATGGGGGTTGGCGGCGTAATAAGATTTTTCCAAACATTCGCCGATGGAGCGGTCGGAAAGGCGAATCGCCGATAGGATCGTAATTGAAAATAATGTTCGATGCTGGGGCTGAAAAACGGTTTGGCACACCCTTATTTACCGAGCACCCGAATCTTACATAAACATATATTACTTCTCTACGCCCTGCGAAGTGCTTTCGTGATTATTTGTACCAATCGCGTCGTGTATGTCGAACTAAGTGACGCAGGCCCGGCGTCCTATGTTGTGTATTGACGATTTCAAATGTTCCAAATCAACTTTTATTTTCTTATTTTATTCCTTACGTTATCTTTCTTTCTTGAAGCGCTTACAGCATAAAGCCCGCTAAACCATCATGAAATGCATATTTTTATAGGCGAAGGATGTCGATTTCGAACGATAAATCACTTGCATATGGAAAGAGGGGCGGGGGAGGTGCGTTAAAATATCTGACTTTACCGAGTTATTTTAAAATGTGTTTATTATAATAAATAAATATTTTTAAATAGAGATGCTAACACGGAATACGTGTCGCATCAATATTCTTAATATTTTCAATTTACTTCAACTAACCCACTTGTATTAGATATTGATAATGAGCGATGTTTTAGCTGTCATTATTTGCGGAAAATGGGATGCAGAAGTCGGGGAATATTGAAGGGCCATGTTGTGAATAGTCTTGAATTTTGTGAGGTATAACTTATATTCAACCCTCTCTAATTAGTTATCGTTATTTTGATTGCTGTCTTGTGTTTTTTTTTCCAAATAGTGTAAAAACTGAAAGGATATTTTTGTTTTTTTTTTTACTTATTTTTTAAACGGTGCCATGCACCGTGTTCACACCCGAATAAATAAACCAATAATAAATTATGTATTAATCCAATAGTTCACATAGCTTGTGAATTTGTTTTATACAGGGTGTCCCGTATCTCGATGTCAAGCCGAAATCGGGTGATAGGCCAAGTCATAATAGTTATCAGAAAAATATTTAAAAAAATCTAAGTCATGTGTTTGAAAAATTATAAGCTTTTAAAAAAATCAAAAAAATCAACACCCTGTGACGGTCTTTTCACTCCTGTTGCTACAAATCTTTATTTTTCTTCATTTTTTTTATTATTATGTAATCCTGAATAATGCTTCTGTAAACTTTTGTCCAAAATTCAAAGCCAACTGCTCCAGTTTGGAAGAAAATGTCACTTTTTGACCAAACCAAGTATTCCAAATCAATACTTTGCCCAGTTTTAACTGACTTTTTAATTTTTTTTTTCATTTTTTAAAATATTTTTCTGATTACTATTATGACTTGGCCTATCACCCGATTTCGGCTTGACGTCGAGATACGGGACACCCTGTATAATGAAATAAATTTTAAAACCCTAACTTAGCTTCAGATTATAGGGATTTAAATAAAAGGAAATCTCTCATTTTCTTATAGTGATTTATGTTAAAATTTAAATTCATGGATTGCTTTTCTTAGAAGAACTGATACGAGAGTAACCACTTCGGGAAAAGTTGGCACAATCATTAAGCTGATCATGAATAGCTGACTTAGAACAACGAGCTGGAACCAAATTCGATGCTTCAGACAAATCAAATCCAATCATCGCCGGCTCGTAGATCTGCCGCCGTCAAATAGTTAGCAAGCGTCAAATTATTTTCCATTCTAACCATTTGTCAGGCGTTTGATGGGTGTAGCCGCGTTTATTGGGATATAGAATCCATCTCAAATTCAATGTGGGTAGTTCTTCAGTGGCGGTTCGAGCTCAGAAATGTAGTTGTTAAATGTTAATATATCCTTAGCGTGCGTTTAACAGAGATGCGAGCACGGAATCCGTGTAGCATCAATATTCATACTATTTTCAAAATAAGCAAAATGGTTGCGATATGGAAATAGGACTAAGTTGATGGCGTCCTAGAATGAGGCTCGAACCAAGCAACTCAGGTGTCCGTAAAAATAATTAAGACAATAGTTGTTGTATTCTAAGGAAACAATAAAACAGAACCGGAGATATTAAAAATATCTACGCATTTTTAACGAACGGTTATTCAGGAACTCTCATTGAAAAACAGAAAAAAGTCTAAAACCTAACGCGGGTAAAAGAAGCATCAAATTTGCGAGTGTGTCCCTTTGTTTCTAGTAAGGCTTAGTCAATTGTAATTTGTTTGTTTAAAAATGTTTGCACTAACTAACCTAACGAACCTAACCAAACCTAACTAACCTAACCTAACCTAAATGACCAAAATCCATGATTTACTTAGTTCAGAGGAACTGATACGAGAGAATCCACTCCAATACATGTTCCAGGACAGGAAAGGTGGGTGGATACCTTATGAGACATATCCTGCTTTCATGGTACTGCGAGCTAGTACTTAGTACACAAGATAACACACAGTTCGAGTCTCCAGGTGTATACAGAGTGTCATGCGATTGTGGAGCGTTCTGCATAGGACAAACCAAACGTAATATCGCTACATGATTGAAGAAACATATTGGAGCAATTAAAAACAACAACTCCAATATATCGGCAATTTGCGAACATGCATCCAAAGGGAATCTCTGTCACTTCATCAGATTTAACAAGACAAAAATCTTATCAACAGAACCGTACCTTACACCCAGATTAGTGATGGATTCCATTGAAATATGAAAACATCCCAATTTCAATAGAAATGACAGTTACACATATCAAGTATTTGGCGCCCTGTTCTTACGACATTGATTCAACTCTTGAGAGACGTCGCAATAAAAGTCAAAGTGCATATAATTTACGACCACGAAAGTAGTAATCAGTCCGCCCTCTACCTTTGCGGGTGAAGGTCGTCCTCCCGATGACGTTGAATAAGCATTCAACGAAACGTCGAGAATCGTTTCTTGGAAAAACATACGGTTCGTATAAAATTACAGTTACAGTTAAATATGTCTAACGATCGTAATAACAACCTTAACACTTAGTACAACATTGAAAACGATATAACCATGCTTTCATGGTTATTACAAGCCAATACTTATCCACAGAATCCACACTCCTAGAAGCACATCAGCTTTGTAGCTATTGTGTCAGTTTTTAAGACATATCAAGGTAATCAAAACATGTCAAGGTAATCACTGCATAAATATGATACCATATCACCACTGGTGGGTCTCAGACTCCTCAAGAGTCTTCCTTCAATGATCTCGGTCTTGCGCCCTCTCTCTCTCTCGAGTTCTGGATCTCCAAGGCGGACATGATGGACGATATCGAGCGTGTTCTTACCCAAGTGGCGAAATAAATGAATGCGACTAATACGTGCGAGTATTGTGTGGAATGTTGTAGCGAGTGATGAATAAAGTGTTCCCAGTGATAATAAAGTGCTCATAGACGAGTGATAAATTGCGAAATAGTGAGATTTAAAGAAAAGCATTGAATTTCATTCGTGTTAAGTGACTTTGTCCATTGACGTATTATAATATAGACACTTTATTCCCATACTCGCCTGCTTTTATATATAGCAAATATCGCATTAAAAGAGACAACAAATCACGGCACACTTATTTCACAAACGCTCTGCTTGTATACAGAAAAATCAGGAAATTTGAAGTTACGGTGACTAAAATAACATACTCATTCTTACAATAGTGTATGATACTCTGTTCTTTTTTCCTCAGGACTTCTTCTTTCGGCGTAGCTTCGCGCCTGATCACAAAGAAGGTCCGTTCGATAACGAATGCAAGTAAGGCAATTACCTTACTTTTGAGTTGCCAAGATTTCACGCTTGTAACGTATCTACAGTTTATTATATCATTGACTTTGTCCATTTAATAATTAACTAATCACTAATTAATAAATCACTGTTTTTTGTGTGTGTGTGTTTTTTCCTCCGCAGCCGCCACCGCGTGACAATATTTTTGTGGATTTAAATAAAGTAAAAATAAATATGGGCCGCTACTGGCCGCAGCATCATGCTGTATCCGATGTGGTTTTATGACAGCTGAAGCCGTCACGTCCTAGGAAATGAAATCCCCGTTATTCCCGGGTATCCCAAACGTTGACGGTGTGTTCCACAGTTGAATCTAAATCCTGGATATTGAAGGTTCAATTTGCGAAAACGTTATTTCGATATTCTTTACAGTTTGTGATTGGAAGGCTGTCGTGTGCACACGTAATGTTGGCTTGCTGATACGTTAGAGCGGCAATTTGGACAGTTTCATCTTCCAACACGCAGAAATAGCTTATAGATGGGAGAGATGTTTCCGCATTAGCTCAAATTGTTTTATACGCCGACATTTTCCAATCGAACGCGAGTCGGTAGACGGGAACACTTTTATTAATGAAATAAATCTGTAATAATCAAAATCTTTATATGGATCAATGAGTGAAGACTAGTTAATTTTTCTTCAAGTGCCCTGTCGGGTCCCCCCGACGTCGGCGATCATCTGGGAGAAAGTTTCCCTGTCCAGGGCAGTGCGGAACAGCTCTTCCACGCTTCTTGTCCCGGTCCACTCTCGGATGTTTCCAAGCCAGGAATGCCAACTCCTTCCGACCCCTCTGCGACCCTCAATCTTCCCCTTCGTGACGAGCTGAAGGATGGACTACTTTTCGCCTCTCATTGTATGACCAAAGTATGACATTTTACGGAGCTTTACTGTGTTGAGTGACTATCTGTTTGTATTTGCTCTACGTAAAGTACATTACTAGTCATGTCAGTCCAAGATATCCTCAACATTTTACGATGTATCCACATTTCGAATGCCTCTAGGCAATTTAGAGTATTCACCTTCAGCGTCCATGCTTCAATACCGTAAAGTAGAACTGACCATACATAGCATTTGATCAACCTCTGTCTGAGCTTCAATTTGAAGTCGTCATTACAGAGTAGACTTTTCATCTTATTAAAAAATGCACGGACTGTCTCTATTCTGCATTTGATCTCCGTATCAGGGTCCAGATTGTCAGTAATAATACTGCCCAAATATTTAAACTAGTTACTTAAAAATTGTAAAATTTTGGTTTACGATCGGTTCTTGTGTTTATGTAAACATAAAATATCCAATAACTTCACGAATCACTGTAAAATAGGATAAATATCATTATATTAATAATAAAGATGCTCCGACGGTATTCGAAACCATGGCCCGCGTCACGGGAAGAGTTTATCCGGCAGAAGCAGTTTAATGTTATTATAAGTCAGTTTAATGTCATATTGATTAAAGTCCAACGTACAGCCATTAATTATAATACAAAAACGATTCTTAAAAAACTTTATGACTATCCTACTGTAAATATATTTCAAGAATTTATTGTACCATCACTCACAAAATATACAAAACAATCTCCCTATGTCAAATTTACAAAGATTATTTTATAAATAAATCTCACCCCTTAGACTGTATAAGTAGTAGACATAGAACAAAGGGACAAATAAAGATACCAACTTTAAGAATCACAATGGCACAACATCATTAAACATACTTGGGAGTTAAATGGTACAATACATTGTTGTCGCAAAACAAATTTCAAGAAAGGAACATTCCAAAATACGAACAGTTTAAGAAAGAAGTAAAATCCTTGATTTTGGACAAGGATGTATTGTAACATTGCCCACATGTCTCAAATGGTTTCTGTATAGTAAAAATTACTACTTCTATAAACGGTTTCTGCTTTTGTACTTTAATTTGGCTTGTAAATACTTCTCCCATAAGCTCGAATATTGGCACTGTTATGGGGAGTAAGTATAATGTATTTAAAATGTTATAACATAGAATCAACTTATTAAAAAAACATTGTTACGTAACTGTATAAATAAATATAATTAAAAAATAAAATGTATCTGAGGACTCACTTTCTGAACACTCACGACGGCCACCAGAGGTGAAATGTTGACCGCTTCTCGCATAATCAAGCTTGTCCTCGTCCAAAGGCAGGAGATTGGATGTAGCATAGGCGGCATTCTTCAGCAGGAAGAATCCTCTGGCAGCCAATTCCACTTGCCGCGTGCAGTCTTCCACGTATGTATCCACACTTCTCTCCGATCTGCTCGACAGGGCAGGAATATAAATAATACGCGGAATCCGTGTTTCTTTAATTTCCTTCCACGATCCGTCCGAGTGCAAGACGTCAGCTGGCAGGCTGGGACGTTAGCCTACCTAGGGTTTGTGTATACCGAGGATCTGATTTGGCATAATATAGTTCTGGAACGTTTTGTGCCGCTTGACTGACTTCCATACTTTCACATAAATCTGCAAATCAAAGGCTGAAAAGCTCTTTGCTGTTAATTGAAACATGTTTTCATTTATCCAGTGCTCTTATTTTTAGCGAAATTTAAAATAAATTAAATTTTAATAAATATTATTATTAAGTTCTGCGGGTTAGCTATTTTTAAGTGTTACAGCTGTTTCGGCTTACAAGGCCATTATCAAACAGTGGATATACCACATACAAACGACTTATTTATAAAATTTTAAGTTACCCCTTCACCTTTTTTATAAATTAGTCGTTTGTATGTGGTATATCCACTGTTTGATAATGGCCTTGCAGGTCGAAACAGCTGTAACACTTAAAAATAGTTAACCCGCAGAACTTAATAATATTTATTAAAATTGAATTTATTTTAAATTTCATTAATAATAATTATTAAAATTTAATTTGTTTTAAATTTCGCTAAAAATAAATATGGAGTTCTAGAAATTAAACACAATAACCATAAATAAACAAATCTAGTGCTCTCTTCATTTTGTATTCAGAATATAGATCAAGACACAGCTTTGTCGGACTCCTTCGTATACGTTGGGTTGTGATAGAAGCTTCCCTAGAATGAAAATCCCAATATTCTTATGCCATCTGCTTCACCTTTCCCGACGTCATTTCTTTGGCAGTTTTGATGTGAATGGTAATGGTCAGAAATGTGGTGACTGAGGAAGAAGTCCTACTCTACTCACGAAAACTTCCTTCTTGTATGTGTCGCTAGTAAGAATGGTTCAAGGTATTAAGAATAGACTCTCAAGATTTTATTAAATTATTTTACTGATAAATTTCGAATGATTAGAGTTTCATAGAATGCAATTAAGATATACATGTGACGAGTTGTCTAAGGTCATAAAGCTAAACGTTCTGTGTAAACGGCTCTACGGATAAAGGATGATATGACGTTGTTCGTTATTGTCTTTGGTTCTTCTTATCAGGTTGCTCTTGGTAAGACTTCCGTGGTTGACCAAAGATCTAATAAATAGCTAATATTTTCTTGTAAAGCATGCGCGTTTGTTTTAATCTCAGCTGGAGGTTGGGCTTTAGTGAAACGGAAAGTCTTTAGCTATCAACATTTTAGAGTTTTAATAAAACTTTTACTTTGCGAAATTCGGGCAAATCGTCCCGGATCTAAAGTACATTTAGGAATATTTTCAAAAAGCAATTTATTTTAAGCGCGCAATTCCTTCGGCTGTCGGGAAATTTCACTTAAATATGAAATGGTCGTCGGGTAGGAACTTTTTAAGGATCAATTACTATTCTACAAACAAAGAGAAAAGGTAAAAATAGTTACACCTACGCAGGGGTCTCCCCCCTAGCCTGGCCGGGGTAGCGATTCGCGATGACGCACCCTCATGCTTGAGAGAATATTTTATGGATGCTGTGTACCTTAAAATTGTCATCAATGGAGGCTATTGGAAGCTTTTTTACATATCAATAATTTCTCAAGACCGAGTAGACAATGGCGAAGTAATGAAATGAAATCAATAACATTGAAAGTGAAAACAACTTCAGACGTTCCATAATATTTCCTTAGCTACAGTGTGAATCTATAGAGAGAGTACAGTGAGGTCACCAACAAGATTAACGGATTTGATGAAGTCTGTAACCAATTGTTTACTTCAGGAAGCAAGAAACTGCGGTATTCCTGCTGGCTTCTGATCGTCATGGATCACGCGGAGCTTCTAACGATGCTATATCCGTTCTTTGGTATGATGCGCGTGCCGCCGTGACGTCTGCAACAGACGTCACAGTGTTATTTTGGATTTGACCTTTTAAGTTTATTTATTTATCAAAGAGTTTTAACTTGTTAGAACACAGTGTACATTGGATAAACCAGTTACCAAAATTCACATATATTTTGAGCGTAGTAAATTAAGCATAACGTTGAATATGATACTATTTTATGTTACTTCTTCTTAAAAAATAGCAAAATAATTTTGTGGTGACATTATCAATATAATTAAAAGAAATAAACTTCGTTTTCACCACTTTTATGTTTAAAATATCAACAATTATATAATTATACAATTGTATCCTGACGAAGGGGCAATGGGCTCTGAAAATGTTGATATTTTCAGTACAAAAGTGGTGAAAACTAAGTTTATTTCTATTAATTATATTTTAAGTTAATTTATTTTAAGAAATAGAGAATATTAAAAATGAAATAATTGTAAGCGATTGAATACGAAAAATATAAAAAAGCAATGAGTTACTTCAGGAGTTTTGATAGTAGCGCGGGAACACGGATTATCATTGCATGTGCAGAATACAAAAGTATTTCGAGTGTTTGATGTTCTATGACAAAAAATATGGAAAAGCTTTCTGTCGGGTTCATCAATAAGAAGCGTTTGAGGAGTTTAGGTCCAGCTGAGTGGGATAGTCGAGAATTCTTGAAGTAATTTATTTAAGAGCATTATGTCAGCACATGCTGTTACGTTTAATCTTACAGTATCCCGATGTATCCAGCTTCCATATACAGATGGCAAGCACATGGATAAAAATATGAAACTCGGCCATTCAAAATTTCCTGCCGAAAATTTTCGGGGATATTCTGCCGTATGTATACAACATTTCTGGCCGATATCCAGATGCAGGGTCCACCACCAGGGCAAACGTAAATAGTGGTAGGTGTTGGCGTACTCAGTCAACTCCGGGACCTCGTAAATTATGAACTAAACGATTAATCGGGAAGAAACAAGTAGAATAAACGCTCCGCTTGGATGGTTACATCACGTCGATGACATATCAATATTAACACGTTATTAAAGCTTGTCCACCGTTTCATTTCCAAACCCTTTATGCAAAATTGTCACCCGATATGTTAGCGTTAATCATATTTGAAGTACATACCCCGAACGTTCATTCCAGCGACGGAAAGTTTTTAAAATGATTACGCAACTTTCACCATTACTTCAGTGTTATGTGGGTCCCAAGGGTCTACGTACCCTGCTATCGGGGGCATGTTTGCTTGTGTAATGCCTGTTGTTTATTGCATAATAATTCTGCATACATAATTCAACTGAATTAATAATCACGCTCGTAGATAAGCGATTCGTTGAGGCGTTTAGCATGCTTCGTTGGACATTTTTCAAATCCTTGTGGATGCGCAACTTTTGAAGAGAATACATCTTTAAACCGGTTCAAAGTACGATGGGTGTAAGTAAATAAACTGGCTGACACAAAACAGGCAAGACGTTAAATGCTCATATCTCAGTAAGTAAAGGATATATGTCAGGCAGATGTCAATGAATTCAGGATAGATATATTGTTTTGGATACCACCGCTCCAAGATTACGTTATACTTACAAATTGATGCGCTGGGTCAACTTCGGAGTGCCATGACTTGTGACCCACAAATTCGATCGAAACGAAACATGCGGCCTATCGTATGGAATGCATGTTGGTAGCAAAAATGTGTAAAAAAACATTAAAATTGTAACGCAAATTTATCTTAATATCAGTTTAATCCTAAAGATAGCACTAGAAAATTATCTTTGTTCTCTCCAGATCTCTTGCTACTTGCCATTGTAACTCCGTACTCGAAATCTATTTCTGGACTGCCAATACCACGAGAATTCGATGCATAAAAAAGCTCAGAGATAGAGTCACTTACGTTAGTAATCTACTTCTGAAATTTTACCATATTCAAATAATTTGGATAAACCATATTCAATCAAGTTCAGACGTCATCGATACTAAAACTTGAAAATGCCTTCACTGATTGGTAGTTGACAAATTTACTCGCAGATGATCTGTCTAGGTACTCACAGAGAAACCTTCTGGTACACCATAAAATGAGGTAATTGACCCATGGAGGATCTGCTTGGAATCCAGCAAAAGAACCCGGGGTCTCGCTAAAAAACGAAGCCTTAAAAGTTGCCTTGTAAACGAGGGTGACCCTGAGGATTACAGAAGTCTGAATCAAGAACATTTGACCTAACCGAATGGGAAAAGGAATATTTTGTAATTGTTCAAAATTTTCAAGTAATTTATTTTATCCCAAAATATTCTGAATATAAAAAACTGGTGTAAAAAGGAATAAAAAAGTAACCCATAAAAAACAAGTTTATATTATACTCCCTTTATTTGTAAAATATAATAACAATTAAAGACGAATTAAAACATATAACTTAACACTAAACTTACAGTAATTTAATATATTTCTAAAATGTCAGATGTTTTGAGCTTTGATAAGACACTTCATGCTTTGAAGATTAAATTCTAAAAACATTTGCCAGTCAATTTAGATTTTCGACATTCGTAGTGAAGTACCTATTATGTATACCGACGGAGTAATTCAAATTTAGAAAATATTCCGCGACGTTATCGGGCCGCCGCAGCGCGCCGTTTTCAAACTTTTCTAATGATTCCAATTTGAAAAAACTAATAAAATTTCTAAAAATCCGAAAGTATACTATGATTATTAATTTTTTTAACGAAAATTTGATAGATCTTCTTGATCGTCGCCACGAGTCTACTTGCCAAGTTTCAGCTCGATTGGATCACGGGAAAAGGGTCAAAAATCGATCCAAAGTTTTTGTTGACGGCAAGCCGGCAAGCAAGCAAGCAAGCAAGCAGATGCCACGAGTTAATATAAAGGTAGTAAAAATTGAATCAGTTTTCAGGAGTATTCTAGTGCAATATTAATGATTTGGTGGAATCTCATATACACATATAAAGTATACTGCTTCAAATTCCAATCAAAAATATATTAAAGATTCATCATTAGTGACATTTTTATTTGATTAGAGGAATGAAAAAGCTTTGGACTTCGGTGGCGCTAGTGATAATTACAACACACATGTAAAATGGGTTGTAAAACTTTAATATATGTACAGCTTCCAAAAATTTGATAGATGTGGTATTCTATCATGGGTGAAAATGGTAATGTTACATTGTGTAAAGTGATCACTTAAGCAAGCCGTACGATCAGTCGTAAGCCCTATGAACACCCAAAAAAGGCTTCCATACCTACTTCACCACCAAAAAATACAATTTTGTCTCTATGAGACATCTATAATATATCTTGGAGCAAGGAAATTTAGGGTAAAGTGTACAGGTAAGGAAGCAAAACTACTAAAGGACTGACTGATTGACTCTCGTTAGCCCGCTAACTCTTAGTTCGTGTCCCTTTCCAGTCGGGAACCTTATCGCTGACGACGGACTTTGAATGTCTGGTTTACGGTCGGCAAATCCAGACAATGGATTGCTGACGCTATGCGGACATTACCCCCACAGAAATAGTGTGTATTTATATATCGATGATCGACTATCGTGATTGTGTTTCCTGATATTTGTACCCATACCGAACTACTAAAATAAACACGAGAGGGAGAACCCAATCGGTCTTCATGCTTTATGAAAGATATATTCTTATTTCTTATTTCAAATTCAATATATTCATTTGTTGGATGAAATGAAAAAAAAACATTGGAATGAAAAAAAAATCAAATCAAATGGAATTATTTTATAAATTAATATACATAGTCATGAAAATATTCTATGAATAAAACAATAAACACTTATTTTATTTTATTTTTTATTTACGCTTCAACAGGCCGATAGGCCAAATCACAGAACTGAAACACATCACAAAATACCCAAGCTTGTTTTTTAATGTGCTTTAATAATACTATATATTATAAAAATACGACAATGAATACCTACACATAAACATATATAAGCAATTTCTAAGTTTATAATATTTTAGTTTTTCTAATTTCTAATATTTCTATATAAAAATTCCTAATATTTATCTAAGAATTTGAATTGAATTTCTCAAGTTCTAAATAACTGACCCTAATTTAAATTTTTTTATAGATAAGTAATATTTACAATTTAACTGAAAAATGTTTTTTTCATTTTTAAGGTATTATTCTTGTTATTTAAAATTAAAAATAATAATATTAAAAATATGAAGCCCTCCCTTAAAACATGTTTCCATTTTTATTACGAGTATTTTTTATAACTGCACCACCTTTTGACTTCCTCCTATAGTAACCAACAAATCGATCTGTTCTTTAGAGAATAATATTATGATTGTATATATTATAAAATTATGTTTACAGAATAATCTTATGATTGTATATATTAAAAAATTATGTCTTCCTAGCTGTCTTGTCGGCTTCTGGTCTATAACGTTGAAATGCAATTGCATAGAAATAGGTTAACCTATTTCCTACAAATGAATTTAGTAGTTCCATTAAAATATATCGTAATTAATCTGGGTGCGCAGTCTAATTTAGCCACTAGTCGGGAACATAATGTATTTCATTACTCGGTGCTAATGAACATTTGCAATCGCAGTCTCGCGTTGTTGTTAATACAAAATTCAGATCCGGCTCGAAGGACCAATAATCTAATTCGATTCTGAATGCAGCCAAGGACGGAAAATACCTTCCGTTCATAAATACCTATGGAAAAAATGATTAATTTTCGATGTCTACCATAACATGATGCCTTTTATACCCTTTAGCTGTTCTCAAGTTATTTTTTTTTTGATATTCTTCGATTGAGCTTTAAAATGAGGTGTTGGTATTTGGCAGATCCCGACAACTCCAACTCTAAAAAAATCTGTAGAAAAGATGAGAAGTCGCGTCGCACATAGCATTGGTTCTCTCTGTACAATGTATTCTTCTTCTTCTTCCTCAGCCTTCATTTCTCCACTGCTGGATACAGGCCTATTCCTAGCCTATTAGATAGCCTTTCATCCTTCCTCGTTATTTGTTAGTTGTCATTTAGAAGGGGTTTGGCATTAAAACACCACGCTTGCCAGACGGTTGGTGGGTTTTGAAATCAGCTGCCATTAACATAGGGAACAGTAGCTGCCCATAATTGGTTAGATGCTACTGCCTGTTGGCCTGCGAGAAGTATTTTATTTCCCTCCTACCCTCCATACCTGGCGAGCTTTTCCCTATCCGCCACCATCTCCTAGCGTTTACAGGCTCCGTCGAAAAGTGTACAATGTAATATTTAACAATTCTCAACTTTTTGAAAAAGTCATGAAATATTTAAGTAGAATATCAATCTGAAATACTTTGTGTAAATAAAATAGAACCGTAAGTACAAATGTCTTATTTAAATAAAAATTTGTCATCACTCCGACTTCCTTTCACTAGGTAATAGAAAGTGCCGGTTGCAAGTAGAAAAAATTATAACATGCACTCTTAAAGTGGTAAAGTATCATAAACTGTGAGCACCACGGCGAGACAAAACAGGGCATGAATGTTAAAGAAAAGCTTTCCACAACATGAAAGAAAAGCTTCTTTCATATTTTGGGAACGTTTCAAGAATAAAAGTAGACAAGGTGGAGAAATCGGTACTTACTGGGAATTTACAGGGCGGGATTCATCTCCAATATGATGTGTAAAAAGAGTTAGAGGTAACGGGAGCCTCGCTCCTCTCCTTCTTCTAAATTAGGACCAGCATCACAAAGAGTCGAGGAAAGCATTTTGTGTTGTAGAAAGCCGAAAAAAGGACCACGATGGGCTCATTCTATCTATTGAGAGAGACAAAACATTCGCAAGCTTCCTTGAATAAGATCGAAACCATAATAATAATAATATTTGGATAACTTATATAGCGCCGTTTTCGCGAATATTCACCTCAAGGGCGCTTTATACCTTATACCTATGATTTGCAAGAACTCAAAGAACACGGGATATATAGGAGCATTTCTAAGGCAATCCGTTTATGGATGGGTGCCGTTTGACATTGATCGAGTCTCGTGCACGCTATTCTCACTCAGATACTCAAGATAATGCAATCATGCTTCTGCTTAAATCTGTTGAGAATTCTGAGAGCCGCGATGAAGTAAGAAACTAAACACTCTACTCGGTAAATTCTTTCATCTCAAATATTGTATTCCAAGACAAATTATATTATATTACAGTTTGGTAGACTCAATTGTAAACTATGGCTTAAACAGCTACGGATCGACGTTCCAATGATATTTAGACAAAAGAAAACAAATAAAACTAAGAATAGTTAAAACTATAGCAAGTAAAAAAACAAAAAGAAGCATGTAAGGAACAACAAGAAAACCAATTCAAAATGTGTAAAATCTTACCGATTCAAAAACAACTTTATTATAAATTGACAATGGAAGAATACGATAGTGAGAGATTTAAAACGTTAGTACAACAGGTATATGCGACAAGACAAAGAAAGAATAAGAAACTAGAAATAAAAAAAGACAATTATTACGGAGATAGAACGTAACAATGCGTTACACCAAAACTATTAAACAAACTACCGGATATAATCAAAAATATAACGGGACAAAAAATATAGAAAAAACCCTAAAGAGATACTAATGTGAATTGTAAAGTGAATACTTAAAAGCATAAAAGTTTTAAGAATTTGTAGTTTTATTTTATATTATAATTTAAGGACAATTAATTAAGAGAATGTAAACTGTAAAAACAGTTTTGTAAAAGGTATAAAAATAAAATTGCAACAATAAAAAATGTCCTTTTTACTCATATAGATGAATTGTTTCTTGATACGAAGCCATTTAATTTCTGAGCTATAAGCATTAAAAGTCTGCCATATTTTCACAATGATGATTTTTTAGCGTGCACCCTAAATCTCGAACCTATTTTAAAAACGTATTCGAGTCAAAAAATGGATGCTAGTGGTAAAAAACGACGCTGTAAAAATGAATAAATGTGGACATTTCTCCCGCGGAATTTTGCATACGAGAAGTTACACACGCGACCAGCCCGGAGTCCTGTTTTCGCTCTTGTGAATTTATTTTTTGAAAATGAAAAATAGCTCAATTCATTATTCGTCAGCTTGCGGCTCGCGTCTCGCGCTGAAGAATCGTTGTATTAACCCCCTCAAAAATGTAAATGATATTCATAAAGTGTGTTTGCTGTCGGTGAATAGAATATGAGAACTGTTTAGCGCGCCTGGTTGCCTACTGATCGATCTACTCTGGCGTCTAGAATTTAAAATTGTTAAACAAGCACATATCCGAAACGACGAGATGTCGAGCAGGGTGGGCGAAAAGAGGCGGTTCCTGAACAGAATCGTCCAACATCAAGCACTAGGCCATAACAAAAGGCATCCGGGCCTGCTTTTTACCATCATCGAGGGAATTGTTGAAGGCAACAATCGTTGAGGCCGCCCGAGATCATGCTTCGTAGACAGATTATCAGAGATGTGAGCTGTAGCACCTACCAAGAAATGAAGAGGTTGGCAGGTGACAGAGAGGAGTGGAGAAAACGAGTGCTTGTTGCAGACCAATTCTAGGATTCGCGAATCTAGATATTATTGGAATTAACGTTATTCCAAAACCTACAGCTCGATGAGTGAGACCCTTGTCATAGCTTCCGGCGTGTGGAAAAATGCCGATGGATTGATGTTAGATTTTCACCATTCTTTTATATGGGGTGGAGGCAAGGACCCTAGACCAAGAATTAATCTGCTAAGTCAAAGCTTTTGAGATGTGCCTGTATGTATAACTTGTAATTAATCGGGCAAATAAAATCATCAAACATTTCACGCTTTGGAGAATTCCCGTTACATGACGGGTGGTGACCCTAAAGCAGCTATCTCCTCATTCATCAATCACCATTGGTGACTACCGACGCTCCCCTTTCACCCCCAAATCCTCATATAGGAAAAGGGCAAAAAGTGCTGCGGATTATTAAGATAAGAAAGACTGAGTATTTCTAACGTATACTAACGGATATCTTAACCAAATCATCATCCAGAAGAAAATAGATGGAAAAAGAAGCGTATAAAGACGCCGCATCTCATGGCTGTGTAACTTAAGGGGGGGGTAAGGTTAATTCGTACAAAAAAAGGCATGTTTTTGTGAATTTTTTGTGACGACACAGTTAAAATCTCTTTATTTAAACCAATGGTACATTAATGTATGACATTTAAAGAATATTGTGTAAAATTTTCAAGATGAAATATTAAAAAATACGGCATTGGCATCAATTATTCGGACGTGTCTCGGAAAAAAGGAGAATTGCGGTGTCCATCATAACTTGGTGCTAGATCATTTGAAATCAAAAAATCAAAGTTCATTCGTTAGATAATAGATTTTTCCAGGTAACGCTGGGAGGGTTTTTTGAATTTTCAATTTTTAAATTTTTTGGAACACTTTGAAGGGAAAAACGCGATTTTTTGCGAAAAATATCGACTAATTTGTTATTAAAAAATAAAAATTAATAACAAATTTGAAAAAAAATCTCCAGCGTTACCTCGTAAATTATGTACAGAAATAGTGTTCAAAATTTCAAAAGGATCGGTGCAGTAGTTTTGAAGTTATGATGGACACCGACTTTGAAAACGTGTGATGTGGGGAAAACGCTTTAAAGTTTTGCACACTGTAAAATTCAAAATAAAACTCAACACTTATTTTATACTTACACATGATCGTCGATGCCATGTTCATACAGCAAAGAGCTTTCATGAGCGGCATCTTTTTGTCCTTGTCTACACAAAACTCTTCCAATACAATAAGCACGTCCGGTAGTCCTCAGGTGAGCGCGTCTCTCAGCTGCCCGAGCAGGTATAGAAAATCAGTCTGAGTATCGCTCAAATGTTCATAATTTCGTCAATTTTGCTCCGATTGACTTGAAATTTTGACACAATATTCTTGCGATGTTATACATTCATTTAAAAAATTAAAAATAAAATGCAAAAAAAAGTTAAAAACCTTACCCCCTCCTTAAGGGACTGGTATCAGCGTAACTCGACTGAGTGGTTCCGTGCGGTGGTGAATAGATTCATGATCAATATAATCTCTGACTTCAGATAAGAAACAGCACCAGTAGAAGAAGAAGAAAAATCTTTACTACACTACAGTGGAAAATAACCCCACCTAGACACGCTGCTAACACGTGTCGCAGTAGAAAGTTGACAGTCAAATGTTTTCGGTATTCGCCACTACTTGACACTCGTTCCGGTTTAATGTTCGCGTGATCAGTGAGATTGTTTTTTATCGCTACCTTAAATAAACATCAATTATCGACCGCCACTTCTAGAAGCTTAACCATATTGTTTTAATGTGTATCTATACCTATAAAACTCAATGTCTGTCTGTTCTCTAAACAAATCTACACCGATTGTCCTATTCGACTCAAATTTTGCATATTTATGCTTTAGGACTTGGCGGTAACCTAGGCATTTCTTCCCCTGATATATATTCAGTGCAAATCCATACCGTTCGACCGATCCGACTCAAAATTTGGAAACTTATTCCTTAGGACGCGGCGGGTAACATAGGTGACCTTTCCTCCCTCCTCCGTTACCCTTTCCCATCCTCTGATATTTTTTAAGTGCAAATCTATACCGTTCAACCGATCGGACTCAAAATTTGGAAACTTATTCCTTAGGACCCGGCGGGTAACATAAGTGACATTTCTTCCTCCTCCATTACACCGACTTTAGGCCACTTTATACGATCGTAGAAATACGCAAAGATTTTGCGTCAATAATTTGTCAATAAAGTAGTCACAACTAATATCTCATGTTCCCACACTGTAATTCATGAGTACATTATTAAGCGCAGAACTATTTCCGCATTATGAATTTTTTTAGGTTTTCACGGCCACTCAGAATCTTCTGATTTGTGTCTTCTGGGGTATTACGCCGTGTTTTTACGACCTTTCTGGTAAATATATCGCGAAATTATAATAGAGACAATGTCTCAAATTAAAAACATCATGGTATCCGGCACTTCAAAGTCAATCTCGTCGTAGATTCCACAGAGATAGTGATCAGACAATAGATGAAACATACATACAACACAAGACAACGCATGACTCCGACACGGTATTGCCAGGTAACACGTAAGCACAGAAACACCAAGCTTTCGACACGGTATTGCAAGTCAATACTTAACTACTGTAACCAACTCTACTCTTTAAATTGTAGATTTTTTAAAGTCGTCTCAGTTTTACCTACCTTTTCTTACCATAGAACAAATATTTTACTATACAGTTTTACCTACCTACCTTTTCTTACCATAGAACACATATTTTACTATACAGGGAATCTCATAGCGAGTAGCAAAATTTTTACAGATGTATTTCTGCCTTGATAGTGAGTGGAAAATATTCAAGCAATTATGATCTAATATCAATAGTTATGGAGATATGCAATATCGAAGTCTGCATTTTTTTCCAATATTTCTGACTTATGTTTTGCAAAAAGTTGAACTACTATTACAGTAATTTATATCGATTATGAAAAATTCATTCATTTTAATACAAGTAGAATAAAATTGTATAAATAGAAATTATTTTTACAAGGTTTTGATAATTTTATTTGAGTATAGATAGCTATGAGATTCCCTGTATGTATATTTTATGATAATAAAAATTGAGTAACCTATTTAACTAGTTATAATTGTCTTTTTAAATTTTGAAACAAATGCACATTTCAAAATAGCAGATGCATGACAACACCTATGTACGATTTATCTTATCAAAATTGACTATTTTTGTAAAATCGTATATTTCTATTTGTTAACTCTTTTACCGAAACATACAAAAACTGTAGATTTGAAGTTTTTTTTGCGTTAACAGTCTTCTACACTTTTTATTACGGTCATATACAGTTTTACTATACGACAGGGTTGGCAACACTGTCACCAACATTCACAACAACATATTTACTCATGTCGCGTCGCGTAGCAATACAAAATAAACAAAAATTTACAGCTGTGAGTGTCTCAAGCTGACATAAAATAGCAAAGTAGATTATCGCGTTAAAAAAGTAAATTTTCTGCTATCCGACCTATTTTAGTTGATTTTTAAAGAAATTGTGATCGTAAATAATTATTACCTATTGTTATTCTTAATTACTTCTTGAATGTTGTCCCGTCAATCGATAGATTGATTGTAGTGTGATAATATAATTTGAAAGAAGGATAAAAATCTAATCAATTTATGCAAATTTCATTATTGTGAGCTTTGAAATTATGCTAGGGGAAACAACACTGTATGCAACACGGTAGCGAAGGGAAAAACTTCATTTCAAAATGAAGACTACAACACACACACGTTCACCAGTTTGAAGACTACAAAGTGTACACTACAATTGTAGTACTACGAAATGAAGTGAAGTAAATGAAGTGAAGTAATGAAGTAATTGTAGTATTAATGAAGTGAAGTAATGAAATGAAGTAATTGTAGTATTAATGAAGTGAAGTAATGGTAGTATTAATGAAGTGAAGTAATGAAATGAAGTAATAGTGAAGTAAATTTTTAAATGAAATGAAGTATTTTTTTCCCAAATAAAAATTTAGCGAGCTAAAAACAAAAAAAAAAAAGGTCGCCAGACAGATTTCTTCGTTCAATTCCAAAAAATTTTCAAACCATGGGGGGGGGGTTGTTACAGTTTCCAGAGATTTCTCCGTTTAGCTACATCAACTTCCCAAAAATTTCTTCATAGTTCCCAAAATTTTTCAAACCATGGGGGGTGGGGGGTTGTTACAGATTCCAGAAAATTCTTCATATATCTATATCAACTTTCCAAAAATTTCACGTAAAAAATACACTATTTAAAATGTGTTTCTCATACTTTCGATAACTTTGAAGTGTATGTACTTTGTAGTGTTCGCTTTGAAATGAAGTGTACTATTTGAAGTTTATACTTTCAATAACTTTGGTGTTTGTAGTTTGTAGTGTGCACTACACATCAAAATGTGCGAAGTGTGCACTTCAATGTAATGTAGTACTACATTGTAGTAGTGAGTACAGAGCGGACCCATCACTACAACACGGCAGTTCATCTTGACATTTATATGTATTGAGGAAACATTATTGAACGTAATGTTAGTTAACTTAGTAAAAACCACTACCAGATTTAGGGTCTGCCGGTTTCGAGACGTGCCCGTAACGTAACCAACACTACACTACTATATTCACAACACTATACACCCCAACCATAGTATTGTTAAACTTTCACCAATATTGATCACATCGCATCATTCCTATTAAATGACTTGACTCTGGAAATCTAGACAAGTCATACTGTACCTCATACTGCTGGCCTCAATGCCTTTTCATTTCTACTTTGAGCTGTTCCATGATTTTTTTATGCATCTTGATCCCAGTGATTTATATTGATGTTCATTTTTTTTATTATTTTTTATCTGATACCTAGACTCACTACTAAATTTACTTTTATGTCTTGTTATGTTCATATAATATCTTTATTTTCTATATATATTTTATCCTTTATAAACCGTAACTATAACTATGCTATGTATTTATGCAAGAAAATGAAAAAGAAACGTGCCGACAAGCTGAATAAGGCTTGGCACGATCTGTAATAATAAAAATATTTATAAATTTAAATAAATAAATTTAAAAAAAAATGCGTGTTAATCTTGTCAGAGACAAACATGCACTGATTAGCCTACTGAACATTCGGGATTCTATCGGGGGAGAGTGAGAGGGGGCGGTGAGAGAGGCCATATAGCCCTTTGTTTAATTTAACTTTCTCATAAGATTTGGTAACACCCACTTTTGACCCTTTGAATGAGTTTTAGTGTTTCGATTTTTGTAATTTTATGAACTTTTAGTTGCTGTGTTATTTGATAAACCGTATCAGTTGGTGTCCTATTTCAAAACTGTAGACCATTTTCAGCATTTTGTTTTGTTGTCGTTGAGTTTTGAGTCTGTATAGGTTTGTCATATTTCCGGTTCCCCAGAAGGGTATCATATTAAATACCTATTACACTTTTAACGTATGCATCTTACATCAGAATTTTGAATGGGTATGGTTTACTGTTATATTTTCGCCATTCTTTTATATGGAGTGAAGGCATTGACACTGAACCAAAAATTACTACGACCGTTAAGATGTGGCCGTTTGTGTTTTCTGGGATATTAAGCCGTGTTGTTACGACCTTTCGGGCCGACGTTTCGTTTCGACGATGGACACTGCAATGGGATCCGAAAACGCAAACTCGAAGATTCTGAGTGGCCGTGAAAACCTAAGTACATTATTTTTGCCTTAAGTAGATACAGTGTTGAATATTCAACGAATGTTGAAGTTCTCTAGCGTATATAAAACACAGACGTGCTATGGAGCATCGAGGTAAGAAAGTTTGAGTATCTCTGACATATTATAAGAGGACCAAAAAATGTTCTAAATCAACTCATCATCCATGGAAAAATTAGTGGAAGAAGAAGCGCAGGAAGACGTCGCATCTCATGGCTGTGTACTTTGAGAGACTCGTACTGGCTAACTCGGGTGGGTTGTTCCATGCGGAGGTGAACACAGTTGTTATCGACAGTTTGATCACCAACCTCCGATAGAAGATGGTGCGATTAGAAAAAGGTTGATTTTTTATTTATTTTGTACGTAGTGTACGATGATGGACGGATCTGCCACTACCGAAAGTGGGTCGGAGTAAAGAAAGGAAGTTTAGATACTCGAAATATCTCTACTACAAACACTAGCTACTTACACGGCTGAAATTGTACTTACGGAGTCCGTCCTGGTTCTTGGGTTGCAGAGCTCCGCTTGTTGTAATCGAGTGAATTCGGAAACAGAGCGCGAAGTGTCTGATTTCTGAAGGGCTTTGATTTAAACTGCGGCTACGTCGAATTCGAGAAAAAGGTACACGTCCATTTCTGAAAAGCTTAAACATTCAACATCGGATACGTCATATTTAAAGAAACCGCATGAGAAACGTGAATCTTCCAACGGAAGCAATGACAATGGAATTCCATGTTCTAATCGTCAACTAGTTCGGATTTCGTAAGTTAAAATCCTGGCCAGCAATTCGAGCAGAATACCTTCGAACGCCAATTCGTGACAATGACACCAATCACCAAACAAAAAACACCAGCAGTGGAAAGAAAACGACTGCTGATGACATCATACCTATACAGGTATAACAGAACGCAAACTTTCTGGCTGTAGTTTCGGATCTCTTTGCAATGTCCGACATCAACTTAAACAAGGCAAGATATGCCAAAAAAGATTCTGAGCGGAAAAAATATTCTGAACACAAAGGAAAAACAAAGTTAGGGTTATCATTACATGCCTCAAACAACCCACAAAATAAAAAAACACAAAACAAAAAAAAATAAACAAGTCTTCCGGCAACGACCACCCCAGTTGAATTTTCTTTTGTGAACTTCTTTTCACAGACTTTTGAAGCTTAGAAGCGTGAGGACAGGAAATAACAAAAGTTTACTTTTGTTGACTACCTTTTATTTAGAGTGGAACCTAATTCTTAAAAGAACAAAACATAAGCTAAAATTCTATGTCCCATGAAGAACCGATATTGCGCGTGAGAAGTGGCGAGGAGATCGCTTTAGCGTTAAATCAATGCCAATCTAGATAGCAAAGGTGTAGGACCGATACGGGAACTTTTCATTTAATTTAATTTAATTTCAATACCGATACTGGGCGTTTATTGGATATAACATATAAAAATAGAATAATATATAATAAGCTATCGTCACTACCCACATATATAAATATACCTGTCCTGAGGTAGGTAGTTTTTTTTGTCATTTTACCACCTTCGATCGATATCTAATATTTATTTTGACACTTAGTACAGTAAAAATAAGTAAATGCAGAAATAAATGCAAATGAAAGTTTCACATTTCTCTTTAAAAAAGCCAAAAAACATGGCAAGCTGAAAAAAAGTAAAAAAGAAATAGGAATGCAAAAGAAACAAGAAAGAACGTAATCTGGTAAAAAAGATAAATAAAATAACAAGCAGGTCTAAGAAATATATAAAATTTTACTATTAGAATTGCCCTGGGTCTGTCAAGACATACAGAGTCTAGTAAGCAGGATGTATAATGTATGCAAGGAAAGTGACCTTATTATGAATGTAATCAAGTCAAAAGTGATAACAACGTGTGAAATACTAGTAGGCAATGAATGTTTGGAACAAGTAGATGAGTTTGTGCACCTGGGAATTATGTTCGATAGAAGAGGGAAGGTTGAGAAAGGTATCGAGAGGAGAAAGACTGCGGGGAATAGGGTGAACGGTGCTTTGATTGCTATAATTTATAGAAATATGTCTACCGAGGTAAGACCAGTGGGATATAATGGAATTATGGTACCAACACTGATTTATGGAAGTGAAGCCCGGAGCTGGCAGAAGAGGAACGAAAGTAGACTTAATGCAGTGGATATGGAGATAGATGTAGAATGATATTTTGAATGAATGTAAAGCTGATCTTAGCATAATTAATTGAACTAAAAAAGAGTCGCTCAGATTGTTTGGACATGTTGAGCGAATGAATGAGGAAAGAATGGTAAGAAAGATATATAATGCAAGTGTTGGCATCAGAAAGAGAGGGCGACCGCAAGACCGAAAGACGTGGCATCTCTACTACAAACACTAGCTACTTACACAGCTGAAATTGTACTTACGGAGTCCGTCCTGGTTCTTGGGTTGCAGAGCTCCGCTTGCTGTAATCGAGTTAACCAGTTATTGGACGATGGTCCCGTTAGAAGTCTCAATAATCATCGAGCTTGCATGCGAAGATGTATCTGTGGTCTTAGTTGGATCTGTGGTGGATCCCGGTTCGCTATCGTGAGGGAGGGAGAAAAAGAGGCCGTCGAAAACGGAAGTTGATTCTTCTTCTAGTGCTGGTTCGGTGAGTCGTTACTTCACGGTGTGAAAATATTCCTGTGCAGGTTGTGCACGCATTTCGTTGCAACCTAAAATTTCACTCTCACATGGAAGCATAACGCCCATTTCCCACCGGTTTTCCCCACAATAATACATGATTTTTTTCAGAAAGTAAAGTTTAGATATACGTAAGACAGGTATTACTCCGCAACGGTCGCATGAAGTTTTCCACGCTTTAAGCCGTGTTGATACGAATTAAAAGTGGGGAACTCGCCAGGGGTAAAAATAATAGAGGCGTGTGAACATGGCCTAGAAAGGTTTTTTGTTCCATTTCATTTTGCAGTGGGGGGCTTGTATTGTTGGGGCGGAAGTAGGGCGGGTGTCTGCCCGAGCGTGTTTCAAATCCAAAATGCGAAAAATCCAAAACTATAATACTTTTATAAAATAATTTAAAAATAACAGTTTTTTTTGCTCAGAGACCCTCGTTATCCAGTGGACATGACGTACATTTTTCATACCGGGGGATCCGGGTTCGGCCCCTGGTGAGGTTACAGAACGTCATTTTTTTATATGTTGTCACAAGGCAGTAAAAACGGAAAGAATTACAGCATTTTTATTTACATTTTACAGTGAATTGGAAAACTGGGATGCACGAGAATATATCGGAAACTTCTAGAAAATCGGGAGAATAAAATCGCGCGCAAGACCCACGGCAGCAACAGTTTATTTTGATTGTTCAGCGAAACCAGAGATAAAAAAGTGATTCAGTGTGACCAGCCACAATAAATTAAGAGAGTAACTATAATTCAATAGTAAGTACGTACGAAATGTTGTGAATTAAAAAATATTGCTTCAATTAAATTCGTGTCCAGTGACTTAAGTTAATAATAAAAACTTGTTTAATAAAATAATTAAGGTGTAGTTTAAACCACACTTCAATTTTGTTTTAAAAATTCAACATGTTTCAGTAGCGATGCGCCCTATTTCAGGACAAAGAATGTATACTCAAATTAATGTTTAAGTATAGATAGTTTAGTTATGGTGAGAGAGGGTTAGAAATTATGTAATTACAATGGGAAAAGGTTTGAGAGAGGGCTATTTACAAAGTTTATTTGATTTTTTATAATATTTAAGTTTTCATTAATACTTTTCATATTTTCTAATATTTTCAGATTATCCGAATGAAAACCCCTAGTATTGCTGTGTAAAATTTTGAAACCGGTATCTAAATCGAAAGAGTGATTATATTCTAATAGTTGATTTGCGAATTCCGATAAATTATTATTGTTAAGACATCTCAAATACTCATTGACTCTGATTTCAAAATTTCTTGACGTTTTTCTGTGTAAAAATAGTTGTAATCCTTTCAATTTAATTGATAAATGCCTGATTTTTTCATTTTCCATTCCTAATCCTTGTTGTTTAAAATATAATTTTTTAAATTGGTTATTCATACAAAATGCTGGCCGTATTGTATTTGGAATTTTTTTGATTATACAATTAGAAGTTTAATTATAAACAAATATTTTTTCAAATTTAAAATTCATTCGCTTTGATAAATTTTTTTTTAGTAAAACCTTGAAAAAAAATCTTAGAAATATTTCTGCACGGTTATAATCATTTTATTAATCTTTTATCGAAGCGTATGAATTTTTAATATGCGATGTAAGTTACTTTCACGGAACTCCCAAGGTTTTACAGAAGATAGGTTAGAAATATTTAATAAAAATGCATATACAGGGTGTAAAGAGTAATAGAGTAGTGGATTCCTGCATTGATTATGAGTCGAAAATGTTCAATCAACCATGACATAATATCAATAGTTAAGGAGATATGCAACATCAAAATTTGCATTTTTTTCTCTCAATATTTTTGACTTATTTTTTGCAAAAAGTTGGACTCTGATTACAGTAACATATATCTAATATAAAAAATTCTTTCTCTTTAATACAAGTCATATGAAATTATGAAAGCCTTCCAATTCCAATTGGAATTTTTTATGGGTTTTCATTATTTTATTTAATACTTTTCTTGAAGCAAATGAACTTTTTGTAATCGATATATGTTACTGAAATGACACTTCAACGTTTTGAAAAAAAGAGTCAGAAATATAAAAAATGCAAATTTTGGTATTGCATAACTCCCTAACTATTGATATTAGGTCATGGTTCCTTGAATATTTTCGACTTTAATCAAGGCAGGAATCTACCTGCAAAGTATTGTGGACTAGCTCTATTACACCCTGTATATTAAGAATATTTTCTATTCAAAATTAAATGATGAAGACTTCCCAGAAGTTTTTGCTTCTAGCAACGAGACACCATGTGCATGAAGTGACAGAAACGTCTAAGTGGCCTTGGAATTGGATGGTCCCAACCGTAGTTACAACAGAGCGCCATCTATCTTTTGACTTCGCCTTTGTGTGATCCAGCCTACTTGGCATCCTCCTAACTCTTGCAGGGCTGTCCTGACATGACCAGCTAATCTTCATCCTGGTCTTACCTCCGGTCTCGATCCGTTTTTGTTTTGTGACGTAAATCTGCTTTTAATATAGAAGAATATATTTAAAAAAGCACTCATATTTAAATATGCTAAAAAGTTAAAAATTCGGCCAAAAATTTTTTGCCTCCCACTCCAAATAAAAGGTGGGCGCTTACGATATTAATATAGATTACATTATTCTCTTATTGATGGAGGGAAAGTTCCCACGATTTTTATTTGGAGAGTGAAGCAAAATATTTGGTTGGAAAATATATTTTTAACTTTTTGGTAGGTACATTTAAACATAACTTTTTTAAAAATATTTTTTTATAATATTGTATTTTGATATTATTTTGTGATTATTCGTTATAAACATAATTAAACCAATCAACTTACTTTATCACCACTTTATTTTTTGTTATAACGTTTCTTCATCAGGTATACAACCTTCATTATAACCCTTGAATTTTTTTTTTATTCCTGTAGTATAATTTTCTACTTTTAAGTCTTAATATTACACAGCATACATAAGAAACTACTGTTAACTAATTTCCCATGTAAAACTTTGATTAATTAATAATGATGAATTATTTGATGACTTAATGAAGATAATTGATAATTGATTCATGTATTGTCATTAGTGATGGGTCCGCTCTGTACTCCCTACTACAATGTAGTACTATATTACATTAAAGTGTACACCTCACACCTTTTGAAGTGTAGTGTACACTACAAACTACACACACTTCAAAGTTATTGAAAGTATATACTTCAAATAGTACACTTCATTTCAAAGCGAACACTACATAGTACACATACTTCAAAGTTGTCGAAAGTACGAGCACATACTTCAAATAGTACATTTTTGGGAAGTCGATGTAGATAAATGAAGAAATCTCTGGAAACTGAAACAATCCTCCTCCCCCATGGTTTGAAAATTTTTGGAATGAATGAAGAAATCTGGTTGGCAACCATTTTTTTGTAGGTCGCAAAATATTATTTTACCGAAATATTTCAAATTTTTTCTGGCGACCTTTTTTCGTAGTATTACAATTAGTTCACTTCATGTAGTTTTTACTACATATGTAGTGTACACTTTGTAGTCTTCAAACTGGTGAACGTGTGTGTGTTGTAGTCTTCATTTTGAAATGTAGTTTTTCCTTTCGCTAATTGCCATCAAGATTACGCCTGTGTGCAAATTTTGGCTCGATCGGACATTGAAAAGCGGGTGAAATATCTATTATAAGTTTCCGTTCAGACAGACAGGTGAAGATAATAGCGAGGTAAAAAAAGCATCTTTAAATTGGTCTAAAAGTGTCCCTAAAAATAAATTTCAGCAGCGACTGTTTATGTCCAGGTCCACCCTGGAGGGTTGAATCCCGTTCAGTGAATTTTATCCCGCGGGGGTGAGATTGCTAAGTTAGGGAGAATTTATACGGGAGGGCCGGGGTGAAGTTTACGCGAGTTTTATGGAAAATCATACAAAGGTTTCTTCGGTCGGGAGTTTTTGTCTCTTTGGTCACGTGTAGGGTGGTTTTACCTTCGACAAAGGGGTGAAACAATTTTGTTGAAACCTTTTTGGTGATTTGCAAAATATGTCCGTTAATGATAGCGGGTGTGCACGGAAAGAGAGCACGAAGTTTATAATATTTGAAGGTTTTGTATTTGTATTTTGGCTGTGGAAGGCAAATGCAAGCACTGGAAATTTTTATTTATTTATTTATTAAATTCCAAAAAGAAAATATACTAAATATAATATATATTACGTACATTATAAGTATATTAAATCCAATTAAGATATACGTATACCTGTACGTAGGTTTGGGAGATGAGAAGTTAGACATGTGTAATAATTAAACACACGACTAAAACTCAATAAAAAAGTATCCCATGAAAACCAAGTTTTTACAATACTCCCTTTCTCATTTTCGAGTTTCGTGTTTACCATATTCGCCGGAATCTCCACATAACTTGTATGAAAAAACCATTAAAAATTCTAAAAATCCAAAATTATACTATAATTATTATTTTTTTAACGAAAATTTGATAGATCTTCTTGATTGGTGCCATGAGTCCACTTGCAAAGTTTCAGCTCGATTGGATCATGAGAAAAGGGTTAAAAATCGATCCAAAGTTTTTTGTCAGACAAGCAATCAATCAATCAGACGCCACGAGTTAATAAAGGGACTAAAAACAATATAAATTAGTAACGTATATAAAATATATTAATACCTATCTTTCAAAATAGTGACTCGAATGATTGTTACATGATTACAATATACATTTATAAGGATATCAGATGTTCTTGTCTTTCGATTATCCATTTTTTTATTTTGTTTTTAGTTGACTTGTTTACTTCGGTTACAATTTTTAGTTCGGTGGGTAATAGATTGAAGTATTTAATAGCTGTATATAAGGGACTTTTACGGTACATTGTTTTAGTAATTTTGGGTCCTTGTATTAATTTATGTCTGGATCTACCATCATAGTTATTAAATTTTTGAGCACATTAATTGAAATAATACTTCAAACTGTCTAGTACAAACTGTTGTCTAATATTTAATACAAAGCTTTGTCCTAATCCTATTTTTTTGAATATTCTCTTTTGCATGTCGAATATTGGTTTGATAGCGTTTTTGTAGCTACCGCCCCACGCAATGACGCCATAGTTAATGGAGCTTTCGAACAAAGTTTGAAATTTATTATTCATTTTTTATTTATTTTAATTCATTTACAAATCGATGGACGTGAATTATGTTTAAGCAATATTTTTATTTCACACTATTTCGCAATTAATAATGCGTTTGTGAACACTTTATTATCGCTTGCTAGAATATTCCCAGACAGGTTCGCAGAAAATTCACTTCAATTCGCACGTAAACGGTTGCACTTATTTTCAACACCAGTCAGGTACTTTGCTGAATTTTTTGTCGCTAATAACATTGCCTTCGCTAACGGTTTTATCGCTGGTTATTGTCACGCCGGTAAATGTTAAAATTAATATGGTGCACCGGGGCACTGCTTTTTATACAAAACATTGGTATTTCGAATCTCCGAGATTATTGTAATCATTTCTAGTGTTTGCGAGAATGTTCCCATCGCTTCCTTTTCCGAATGTTGTAGACAATTCCACAATATTTAAGGGCGTCCCAGAATGTTATGGAATGTTTGATAGTGTTGTTGTCCTCGAGAGGCCCTGACAGTGCATAATTATCTCGTTACAATATTATAAACAGTACGATGGTAAAATTTCACGGGAAAACATTTCTTAATAATAATCGGAATGACATGTTAAAAATATACATTTTTATGGCAGAGATATTAGAAACACTAGTTATGTTATGAATTACTGCCCAAGTATTTAGTGCATGGATTCATATGAATATCTAAAGCATAACACAGCAATTCTCGGCGTAAGCGATCTTTGTGAATTTTTACATGTATTACACGTACGAATGACTGTTAAACAGCGTACTCCTACATCACTGCGGTGACAAAATTTTTCTTCGATAGATTTTCTTTCCGTAAAATTGATTCATCTAATTTTCTAAATGCAGCAGGTTTTGTTTAAATTTTGAAACAAACTTATTACTTTTCTTTTTTATTTATACATATAAACACATGAACTATAAATAATGAATATCAGTCTATCCCAAAATGTTGACCCAAATGAAAACACCGACCTCAGTAGAACGATACGAAACGTCCCGGCATGGAATTACATCTATTCGGATACTTGTCACATAATCCCTAAGATTGGCTAAGGGATAAATAAATATTGAATAATATAGATTTATTCCTTAGCCAATAATATTGAAGTGTAATAGGAGAACCAAAATAACAAAAATGTTGAATGCCCTAGGACTAGAAACAGTAAATCAAAGAATAAAGTATAATGTATTGGTGCAAATATTTAAAGTTAAAGCCGGATTAGTAGCCAAATACTTTAATGACAGGATGAAGCTGAATAGGGATTTTCATTCTTACCATACAAGAGGAAGCGACAACATAAGACTACCGAAGAAAAATAAAAACACCTCACAAAATTGTATGATAAAAGTCTATAAAGTTCTTCGATAGCCTGCCAAAGGAAATTCAAAGCACGGTAAATATAAGGAGTTTCAAACAGGAGTGCAAATATTTTATTGTAAAAACTTTTAAATGACTACATGGAATGCAATATGTTTGCAATAAGTGAAATCATGTAATAGCCCACACAACATTATGTGTGTAACTAAATGTCAGGGTTTTCGAGAATACCCGCGTACTGAGAACTCTTTACAACTCCTTGGTGCAAAACAGAGACGAGAGTGGCTCGATGCCCACATGAGGGCAAGTACTCTCCTATGGTGGAGAAAGTCCTAAAGAAGTTTCTGAGAAATATCTACATGAGAGAGTACGGGCATTATCCTTGGCTTTACCCAACCGAGTTTCTCCAGAGTATGCTTGGCTACAATAGTCTAGAGACTAGAAGGAATGTGTATTTGATTACACATTTTTATCGCTTGTTGCGCGGTATGATCGACAATCCTGAAATTATGCAGAGCATTGGTTTGCATGTTCCTGATAATAACATTAGACATTGTCAGCGTAGATTGTTTCACATTCCAATATACAGGACCAACCTGCCGATGGTTATGCCTGTTGGAAGAGCCACAGCTATGCTGAGCAAAATCGCTTTGGGTATTGATATATTCCATGTGTCTCAGGGGGTTTTCCAACAGCGGGATTCTCCTACACTTTTGACCAGTTTTTATGTTATTTTTAATTTATTAAATATTGTTATTTTGATGAATATACTTCCATAATATGTATGTCTTGAACACTTAGTCTGTAATGTAATAATAATAATAATAATAAAGCCTTTATTCAATGACCATTTTAACAATTTTAACATAAGTAAATAGAAAATGATACGCTGAAATGGTAAGATATACATATATACATGCACACATACACACACATATATATATATATATATATATATATATATACGTAGTAAATGTCATTTAAGCAGCCAGTTTGTTGGTTAGGTTGTTTCTCTGACATAGGCCTCCCTTAGTTTTTTCCACTCGTCTCTGTCGTGAGCTATTCTTATCCATCCTTTTGGTAGGTCATCTTCCCATCTCTTAATTTGACGTCCTTTTTGTCTTTTTCCGTTTCTGGGATACCATTCCATTACGTCTTTCGTCCACTTTTCTCTGCTTGTTCTCATAACATGACCAGTCCAGTTCCATTTGAGTTTTTTTACTTTTTGTATAACATCGCTTGTAATGTACATATTATTAAATAAATTGAATAGAATTGAATTGAATTGAAGATAAATAAATAAAATTAATAAATGGCTGGTCGACACCCTCCACTCGAATGAATCGAAGGGGAATAAGAAACGCCGATTCTGCACGCCTCACGCAGTACCGCTCCAGCCACCAATGTGTCTATTCTTTATTCCTTTATAATTCGTAGCCAGAGATTCTCTTCTCGTAGAAAACCGACTCGCCTGTGCAGCACCCCGCCTCTTACCTCTGGACGAGGGTAGGTTTGATTGAGCGAGTCAATATTTCACCCCTGGAGGTCGCTGTGGATGCCTGTCTCAGACAGTGAGACATCCGATTGCTGACTTCCTCTCCCACCGGATAAATTCTCCTCGTGACGTGGATCACGGATCTGAGTACGGCCATAACGCGTCATGCGTGCGTCCGTATTTATGTTGATACTAGCTGCGCCCGCGCGGCTTCGCACGCGTAGATTTTTAGTACACTGTTTGGACCGTCATAGAACTTTCGCGAACCTTCTAGAAAATTCTTCTTCCAGAACTTTCAAGAAATTTATCGAATGTACAGAAACCTTCTAGACACGCCGACACATTCCGCCATTCAGTTAAGAACCTTATAGAACTTTCGGGAATTTTCTAGAACCTTCTCCTTCTAGAACTTTCTAGAGCAGGTTTTTCCGAACCTTCTAGACTCACCGACGCAGTTGGCGCGCCTATTTTGAAACAATCTGAAGCATTTGTGGCTGCGGGAGGAATGAATGAAACGCTGGAATTTATTAATTACTGATTAGTTGATTAATCGTTCGTACAAAGTCACTTGACACTATTTGACTTAACGCTATTATTTAAATTAAACCGTTTCATAATTTATCACTCATCTAAAAAATTGTTAATTTCACTGAGTTCACACTTTCGAGAAGTCTCCGCTCAAATATCGCACAAGAGTAAGCACTTCACTTAATTATCTGTGTCTTAGTTTACACGCCCGATGGTAACACTGTTTTCGCTTCGCGATTCGCCGCTAGAGCCGCGTCGCAAGAAATCTCAGAATAACAATGGCTCTCCGCGGCCTGGATCCGTTTATTTATATCCGATCACGCTGGATTCTCGAACCCTCGAGAATTCTCTAGCCTTTACTAGACTTTTTTAGTGTTTATTCGAAAGTTCTCGTGACTTCCAGACGTTACTGGAAAGTTGCAGACGTCTCTCGAAAGCTGTAGGTAATTCTAGAACCTTCGATAGTTTTGTGCCTACTTCAAACAACTGTCACTTGACAGAAGTGCGTAATTCTTTTTAGCCTCGTTACAGTATTTATTTTATTTAAAAAAAAAATCATAAAAAAAATATCGTAAAAAAAAAAACATTACTACGTGAGCGTCATGACCACTAGACCTCTCCACTACAATCTAAAGAATTTATGTGAATTAAGCCATGTTGACTTGCCATGTAAAATTTGATTTGCAAATGTTTTGTATTTAATGTCTTCTTTTTTTACTCCTTTTCTTTTAACTCGGAGCGTCTGATTGCTTGCTTGTCTGACGAAAAAACTTTGTATCGATTTTTAACCCTTTTACCGTGATACAATCGAGCTGAAACTTTGCAAGCAGACTCGTGGCGACGATTAAGAAGATCTATCAAATTTAGTTAAAAAATAATAATAATTATAGTATGTATAATTTTAGATTTTTCAAATTTTTAATGGTTTTTTCATACAACTCAGTAAGTTGTATGAAAATACTCCGTCGCATCTCGTAGACACGAAGCCCGAAAATGATAAAGGGAGTATTGTAAAAACTTGGTTTTTATGGGTTAGTTTTTTCACTCTCATATTGATCCGTATCATACATATATTACGACCAAAAACGGGAACATAAAAGCTATAAATCCTAAAACCATAGACAAATATATCGTATATTATTCTATCTACCAGGAACATATGAAAAATAAACAAACTTTTATTTATGCCTGACATTAAGCCTGTCATTTTTATTGTTTTACTGCTGACATAACTGCGTCATGTAAGCCGCAATGGGACAGTTTAACATTTTAAAATTGCATTTTAACTCTTCGGTTGCCATACTGTAAAAAAAACAGGACTACAAGCCAGTTAAGCGCGTAATATTTCCGAACATAATATGTCAGTAATGTAGATTTTGTACGATTTAAACTAGGTAGTTTGAATTTATGATGTTTATATAATTAATAAAAATAAATTAATAAAAATGTTGATTTTAAATTTATTAGTAGGTATAAATTGTATTCTAACAAAGGGGCCATTGGGCCTGAAACATTTGAACACCTGAAACACCTCATATTTTCGCGGCGTCATAACATATAGATATTAGGGATGGGTCGTCGACGTATTTACCGTCGATGAAACGAGACCGTCCACGTCCGTCCATCGACGAGACGATCAACTAGTTGAATTCGTCAACTAGTTGACGCGTCAACTTCGTTACGCGGACGTCGCGGACGTTTTATCTAAACATCGGGACGATGGTCAACTGTCTACGGTTCGACGTGGCGCTGCTCGACGGCTCAACCGCTGCCGGTACATGATTTTAAAAATACTTTACATTTGAGATGTTATCTAGAAATTTATTGAAGAATACATCTTTCAAAGTCAGGCTTTCACTTTGTGGTGAAATTATTAATAAATAAATATATCTGTATTATTTGTCAACTTTAGTTTAAGGCTCAATCTGAGAAAAGGAACATTGTTCCCGAAACATGTAAAAAACCAATAAAAAGTGGTGTAAACAAAATAATAATAGATTTATTTTTTATCTATAAAGTTGAAAATAGGGAATTTTTAATAAAAATTAATTAAACCTAAATTCAAGATTATATTACATATATAATAATTAATGTTGGACTGCTGAATAAGGACCGTAGTTAGGTATAGAAAATTTTATTTCCTACAAGTTTGTTTATCATTTATATGCTAAAGTTGAAAAGTAACGAAATAACACAATAATTAAATTTTGCCATCCCTTTTCAGGTAGATATGAGAAGTCGAGATCGATCGAATAAAATATTGATTTTAGAAAACTATCTAGCCGGCCAGTTAATTAATAATAGTTCAAAAAAAATAAATAATTAAACAGAATTGTTTTATTTTATACAGCGTAAAATTGGGAATTCACCGAAACGTCGCGCGTGCACATCGCAAAAAATCAAGTAAAAAATAATAGATAATAGCTTTTTAAGACTATCTCTCCCTACGCATGCATTCAAATTTCAAATTTTTGTCATAGTTCGTGTACACAGATCTGCACCCTATGTGAGTTGAAATGAAATTACCCGTCGAGCCGTCTATTGCGTCTACAAGTCGGCAGTGAGAGATGAGAGAGAAATAAACGGAGACGTTTTGTCTTGCTCTCGCTCGTTGCTTTGCATGTTGAATCTCGAATCGTCCACCGTCCGCGGCGTCCGCCGTCTACCGTCTACGAATTCAACTAGTCCATGCGATAAACGTAAACCGTCGACGCGTCGATGCAACGTCAACGGTTGATTTCAATTAGTCCGTCCATTCAACGCCCAACCCTAATAGATATATGTCGTCGTAGAATTTTTTATATACATTTTCGAGTTGTACAACTTCTCTACATAAAGTATTAAAATATTAGGTCCTTACATATGAAATTGGCGTTTTGCCGTACTGGCAATTTGATCTCAAATATCTTCTCTTTTGTTAGGAATTCCAAATCCAAATTTATACAGCTATTTACTCATGTATTTGTGTTTTGAAAATTATAATTCATTTGTTTTTTCCTCAATTGTTTTTTTCTTTGCGTCACTCAGTTTACAAAATGAAAAACTTGAAATATCGCGTTATTTACGAGTACGAGTTCCACCGTGGCACCAGTGCTGCAGAAACGGCTCGAAGGATTAATGATGTGTATGGCGACGGTGCCCCAAAAGAAAACACAGTGCGTTTTTGGTTCCAACGTTTTCGTTCTGGAAATTTCGACCTGCAGAACAAGCCCCGTGGACGGCCGGAGACCAAAGTTGATAATGAAGAATTGAAGGCTATTGTGGACGCGGATCCATCGCAAAACACATCCGAGTTAGGCCTGCAGCTGCTGGTGGTAGTGATAAAACTGTGTTTTAATCCACTTGAAGCAAATTGGTCAGCGTGAAAAAAGCTGGAAAAGTTGGGTACCTCACCATGCCCAAGCGAAAATTACCCAAAAAAGTTACGTGGAGCGTTGGTGGATAGTGCTGGGTCGTTCACTACAGCTTTCTTAAACTGGCCAGACGATTACGGCAGATGTCTATTGTCAGCAACTGCAAACCATGATGGAAAAGCTAGCTGCTAAACAACCGAGGCTGGTTAATCGCTCTAGGCCACTGCTGCTTCATGATAACGCTAGACCACACACTGCACAACAGACAGCTACCAAATTAGAGGAGCTTCAATTGGAATGTCTAAGACATCCACCGTAGTCTCCGGACATTGCCCCAACAGATTACCATTTTTTTCGAAATTTGGATAACTTCTTTCAAAGGAAAAAATTCAGCTCCGATGGGGCAGTCCAAACCGCCTTCAAAGATTTTATTGATTCCCGTCCGAATGGTTTTTTTAGTAAAGGGATCGATGAACTACCTATGAGATGGCAAAAGTGCAAAGATAGCAATGGTACATACTTTGATTAAATAAATATATTATAATAAAAAAAAATCGGCTTTATGTTCCTCCCATACTAAACGCCAATTTCATATGTAAGGACCTAATATCTCTTATGAAATTCGAATAATTTCTTTTGCAATTCATTTTAAATAATATTTTCACTGTTTACTTTAGGTCACGCTCCGTAAAAATAACATTCCGTTGCTTAGGAAAAATAAAACATGTTGATCAACAAATTTTCATATATTTTGTATCCCACAGGAACGATGAATTATAATTATTATTAAACGTAATATTTTTTCTAGAAAATCCAAACATCCTTGTTGCTTAGAAAAATAGAAAATTTTCAATCGTAAACAATTTCATAACGTTTTTGTTCCATATGAATTGTTTTATATATTTTTAATTTTTAATTAATATGAAATTATTTTTCATCTGCCGTTAGATATTTTATCTGTATGATTTTTGCCGTAACGTTAATCTTTGATCTTTGAGGTGTTCTGCTTTAAGGTTCTTGGCTTGAAACGGTAGTAATAAAAAGGAAAAATCCTAGAACCCGAGTGCAGCGCCACCTATCGGATCCGGTTGTGAATCTAAATCATCCAGGGACCCATTCGAACGCACGCAAAAAAAATCTTTAAAGTCGGCTCAACCGTTTAGAGGAGTTCAGTGACAACACAAGTACAGAAGAATTATATTTCGCTCTTTTTACCTCCTTTCTTTTAACTCGTGGCGTCTGCTTGCTTGTTTTCTTGACGAAAAAACTTTGGATCAATTTTTAACACTTTTTCCGTTATCCAATCGAGCTGAAATTTTGCAAGCAGATCATGAAGAACTATCGAGAAGATCTATCAAATTTTCGTTAAAAAAATAATTATAGTATAATTTTGGAATTTTAGAATATTTAATTGATTTTTTTAAATTGGAAACCATACAAATGTTTGATTACTACCAACAGCGGCCTAACGACGTCACGGAATATTTAAAATTTGAATTACTCCATCGGTATATGTAATAGGTACTTCACTACGAATTTCGAAAATTTATGACAATTGTTTCATAGATGATAGCAAAATTCACAAATATATCAAAATCTTGATTAAATTGACTGAGAAATGTTTTTAGAATTTAATCTTCAAAGCATGAAGTGTTATATCAAAGCTCAAAACATTTGACATTTTTGAAATATATTAAATTCCTGTAAGTTTAGTGTTATGTTATATGTTTTAATTCGTCTTTAATTGTTGTTATATTTTATAAAGAAAGGGAGAATAATAAAAACTTGGTTATTATGGGTTAGTTTTTTGAAGAAGTTAATTATGTTTTTACGGACTTATTTCTCATTAGATCATGGAATATGAAATTTAGGAAATTCTTTGACACACTTATTTATCACAAATCACAACCGAACCTTCACATATTCATTCTCAAATCTGTCCATCAGCTTATTTTGAGTATTCTTCTACAGATCCGCATTTCTAATTCTTCAAGCCATCTTATCGATTCTTCGGTAAGCGTTCTTGGTATAAAATAATATCGAAAATTTAGTAGCATCTGACCATTCGCATTTGTAATCCAAGGTTACTATCAAGACTGATAAGTGAGTTGCACTTGAGCTTGATCAATGCGGCATTTATTTTCAACGGAAGAGTCCCATCTTTTATTTTAGTTGCATGTATATAAATTAACGTTTTTTTTCTAGTTGTTTCAGTTACCGAAAATGTCCGCCCCGATCACGTGAACGGCCCGGAACAATGACAAGCGTCAGTCGCAATAACTAATCTCCACATGGCCGGACCCCGCACTGGTAAGCTGACGGCGCCACTGCTCGCCCTGCTGGTGCTGGCCAATGGCGGGGCCGCGCCGGGCGACGACACCAGGACCAGGGCCTCCGATTGGCCGGCCGGGCGCAGCGGCGGCTCGCGGGTGGTCGTGTTCCTCAAGGAGCAGTGCAGCGGCGACTACGGCGGCGAGCCGGCGGAGGACTACAGGGTCGGGCTGTACCGGTACATGAAGAAGAAGGGGGTGGCCATGGCGGATGTGGATGTGTCGTTCTTGCCGAAAAGTGGTGAGTATTTTCTTCTCTATAATTTTTATCTTTGTATATTGTGTATAAAAGTGGACAGCGAGACGCACAAATGTTTCCATATCAAAAGAATTCAAAATCGAGAAGGGACCCTCAACCACTTGTCTGTGACGAATACTTCAATTCTTTGGACACCTTGCCAGAAGGGAAGATAACCTAGAAAAGCTCGTTGCGGTGGGTGAAGTTGAGGGTCAAAGAAGAAGAGGAAGATCCCTACTTGTTTGACTGAACAAGTGGGAAAAGCTACAGGGACTTCTCTGGTGACAGCGTTAAGATCTGCAAGATGCCGGGAAAGATACAGGAGAATAGTCAGAAAGGCGGGAGATCACGAAGATCGTGTCTTGAGTGCCGATTTTGATGATGATACAATGTAATTTTTATACAGATAATTGAGATTGACTAATGGAAATATTAGCAAGACCTACGTTAGAAGATTTTCTGAAAAATTTGATATGAAATACTGAAAATTTACAACGGGTTTCAGATCTAAACATCTATTTTTTGATTCAGCGATCTCCCTGATTTGTATATAACTCCAATATAATTTTTTTACATTTTTACGTCACAATGTAATATATATTCGTATGGTGTCTCATACCATAAATACATAACTAATAATCTAGGTCACACACACACACACACACGTGCCCCTTAAACAAAACTCAGGCACAGCAGTGTACACGAGGCGGGGACACACGGCGATGCTCAGCATACACACACAGCTAGACTTCAAGAGAGTTCTTTGTTCGCAAAACATATAAAACTAGTCAACGCCCTGTACGGGCATGTCAGTCTCTCAACTACCCCCGGCGTAGGCCGGAGGCCCTGATCCGTCGAGTCTTGAACATTGTCTTTATTATCGTAATTATGTATAACTTGTGATTGTTTTATCGAGTGAATAAAATAATCAAACATTTCACGACTTCGAAGAATTCCCGTTACCTAACGGGTGGTGACTGGTGACCCTAAAGCAGCTTCTCCTCATTCATCGATCACCACAAATTGGTGACTACCGACGCTCACCTTTCACCCCCCAAACTCTTTTTTTCGAAATACATATTTTTAGACTACTTGCATACAGCTGAGTGCAAGACGGACGGCTGTAGTTTCAAAAATGTAGAAAATGACACCTTTCGATCGAAAAGCTTTTTGTATCGAAAGCTGTTATAGTTGTATGAATGCTTGTACAGAAACAAAATGATTAATCAATGGACAGCTCAAGAAAATGATCGATCACAGAATGATATCAGCGACGTCAGAAATGCATCCGGTCGTAATGAAAGCGCAGAGTCTCAACTCGGGAACTCCAAGTTCTCGCCTACCATGTTAGCTTCAAATTGCTGTAACTCAGACAATTTTTGTGCGAATGGTGATTTTAATTTATCTTAAAATTCTAAGTTGGATAAACTTTTATTTTTTGCTAAAAAAAACAAATTAACCACTTTAGTGAAATGTTGGGTTAAGAATTCTTTGGAATCGGCCCAACACTTGTGAATACGTATAAGTATAAACAAAAATCTAAAAAATGTTGCCATCAGATAGAGCCAGGGTCAATTTTTTTGAAAATTTAAAAGGAAGAGAGCGTGGCTGAGATAAAACGCTGTGCTAGTACTACAGCGCAAATGTTTTAATATCAATTTACCCAGCATTGAATTGTAATACTAATATACCTCTTTAGATAGGGAGATACTGAATAATAATTTTGTAGCAAGGCCAACACACAACGTCTTCCACAATGGCGTCGTTGACAGAGGAAAATTCATTAAATATGATTTATGGCTAGGGCGATTATTACCCCAAATAGGTAAGATTCAATTTCACAATTCACCGTTTTCGCATTAACAAAGTTCACCCTAATATAATAAAATACCCCCTTCTGAGCCATCTAGATTTAAAGGCGCTTACTATTTTTGAAGTCACCGTCGCTATTGACCCCTCAAAAAGGTGAAACACATTATTTTAATGTTTTTCGTGTGTTTAAAGTGGCAGTCTTATTTTTAATTGTATTCTATTATTGATTTTCTAGCAACATTGTTATGGTTCTTAGAATTGATGTTTTTTTACATTAACATTATCGTGTAGCCGTAATATATGCGGGTCGTAGCGTAAGAAATGAGAGCCACACCGTGACCATGAGTGTCAATTATTTTTTTTTATTTACCCGATATTTTATCATATTTTCACGGGACGTAGCTGTGGGGGGCAAATAAAAACACTGGAAATTAAAAACTGATTTATTAATTATTTTAACAACTACACAAAGTCACTGGACACAAATTTAATTTAAATACTATTCACACTATTTCGCAGTCAATCTCTCGTCTGTGAAATACTAATTATTTTTCGTGTTTCATTTGCCCACAGCTACGATCCCGGGTTAATATTATCACGTGTCGTGGCTAGGAAGGAATGAATGAACATTAATTAATTTACACTGAAAATTTATTAGCGATTTATTTATTAATAATTATTTAACTAGTCAATGTTCAAAGTCACTTAAAACAAATTAAACTAAACGCTTTTCTTTGAACTGCGCTTTTCACTCGTAAATGAACACTTTATTGTCGCTGGGTAACACGTATATAACATACACTAAAACTTTCCATCCAGTTCTCACTAGTATTTATCGCTCTAATTTCTTTCGCTTATTATGTAATTCGTTTGTTCGCTTTTTATCTATCGTTTCGATTCTTTCACGACTGGTCATCTGGGTGTTGTCTTATGCGTACTTCGAACACGACAACTACTTCGCCGCGGCCGGCGCCGTATTTATACCCGATATTTTCGTACTTTCTAGAAGGTTCTCGTTGCTTTTTGGTTGAACCACGCGTTTCTAGATGTTTCCCGAAGGTTGTAGATCACCCTAGATTGATACAGGCCGTTCACGATTCTTTGATAGTATTTGGACAGTGAGTAAATTATTTGTAGAATCTCGTTATAATATAAAATAAAAGAAAAATGAATATATTTGGAGATAAGTATTACTTTTGGAGTAAGTGTGCATATACATGCGGAAGGAAAGTAGTTAGTTTGAAGGGGATCCTATTATGACTAAACGATTATTAACACCTAAGTCCCAACTGGATGCGACCCTGGCCATTTCCAGGATAACGGGAGACATCCCTGCTGGAATGGAAGTTCCAGTCATGAATTCAAGTATTATTTTACGGTACGTCTAACTTGTTCCATTGTCTCGTGATGCCTGGAGGATTATTCACTTACTGAGGCTTTAATTAATGAGCCAAAACTCACAGGAAGAGAAATATTCTTGAATTTATTTTAATTGGGATCGGCCGTAAAGGAAAACATCCTTAAATTAGAGCTAATGCTTTAGAATTCCAATATTAAGGAGAATTGGAAATAAAAAAAATACTGTCATTATTTGAAACAGTCTATTAAACAATAAAGCAACTCAATATCAGTAACACAATGTCACAAGAAAAAAAAATCAGAAAAATTATACGTAATCGATGGTTTAACACCACTTTAAACTATTAACACTAAATTGGAAATTGCTAGAAGCGTCAGGGATGCTCCACTGGATTCTGGAAGCATCGCAAAAGCGTCATGGGTTTTTAGAAGTACCGCATAAGGAGAGTTGTTGTTTTGACATTATATTGATTACACAGATTAAGCAAAAGCGGAGAATCGGTGTGGCTAGTCAAATATCAGTGACAATAATTAAGAGAGTACCTAACAAGCGTTTGGAAAAAAAAGCGACCGCAGACGACCTTGAAAGACGAATATAAAGTGTTTCACAGACGAGTGATTAGTGCGAAATATTGTGAATCAAATAAAATTGATCTCCGATTAAATTCCTGTCCAGTGAATTAATAAAATTAATTAATTTTCAGTGATTCGCTTGCCTCTCACAGTCACGACCCAGTGACAATGATAAAGGTTGAAACTCTTATGCTGATTTGTTAGCGCCTTTATGGAAAAAATCAAGTCAGCGATAGTAATTACACGAAACTCATGAAAACCATCAATAATACACAAAAAATCTCAAAACTACAAAATAAATCTTTAATAAAAACAAAACAACTTCGATTAATTTGCAATGGATTGAAAGCAAACAATGACTTACCACAGCAAACAAGACAATTGAACATTGATGATGGGACGGGAATAATGGAAGGGAGATGGACGACAAATCGAAGCGATAGTGTGGACTGTATATGAGAGAAAGGAGGGCACATATATGAGAGACAGCTCGACTTGCGTCAACTTACTTATGACACTTTTTTACTGAATCTCTATTCATCTCTTTAGACTGGATGATGGTTAAACTCGATGAATCGGCAAACACACCCTTTATAAATACCTAGTCATAAGCGAGGGGGCTCAGAGTAAAAAACGATATTTAACCCGATGGTGACGAGAATGCTTTGGGGATGTAATTTAAGCAGGGCGAAAATGTACTTGCACACTTTATTGTCGAACGTGAACTTTGGAAGATGGGTAGGACGAAGAGGAATGGGGAGTGTCGTAACATAAATGCCAACAAATATGGATTCGCGAATACAAAACAAGTGTCATGTGGTGAATACCAAACGTCCCTCATTTGTTAAATATTTCCATTAATAATCCCCATTTTGTGCGGATTATTGTGAAATTTACCATCATGCCTTTTATCGCTGGGCTAGGCAGAGAGGATCACATAACTCGAAGGGGAGCTTTTAACTCAATTTGGATTATCGGTTCGTGACAAGCCTTCTACACTATCTTCACTATTATGTTGAACATCCTATCTTCGCTCATACATCTCTCAAGACGCTCTTAGAGAAGCTTTCCTAATTCTATCGACTATGATAGAAATATCTCCTCATTCGCTTCTATTGATTTTAAATGTATTCCGGACGCCTGCCCTTAAACCTCCATCGCCAATCTACTGCAAAAATCTATGGATAACGAACGCTGGAAGAGAAGTGCCAAGAAACAAGTCAATCATCCATTTGCTGCGAAAAGGTACACGCATCTTTTTACTGTGTTTTCTCTGTGTAATTTAGCTTGCATCTTGTTACAATCCTCAACTTATGTATAAAGTCATGAAATATGTGAAATATTTTAAGTAGAATCTCCATGTGAACTACTTTGTGCGATTAAACAAAACCGGAAGTACGAATGTGTTATTTAAAGAAATATAAACCATCACACCGATCTTTTTTCACCGGTCTGCATTTAGTGCTAGTGGCATGTAGTAACAATCTATTATACATCACACCTAAATGGTTATTTATCCCTTTTATTACCTATACATTTCACATACAGTTAGTTACTGGACACTATTCCTTGATTCATTTATATTTTACAATTAATCACTGATCTATGAAACACTTTACTATCGTTTGCTAGAATATTCTGTTAAATTATCGAACATGAGAACTTCACCGAATATCTATCACTTTAATTAATCTCCGTGTAGGTAACACTGCGGTCGCTACGGCTTTATCGTGGGCTTCTATTTAAAATAAATCTTCGTAATCTCATTTCTGATTATTGAAATAAATTTAATACTTCTTTAATTGAATCGTATTCCCTTCCTCTTCCCCATCTTCCTTTTTTATTTCCCTATCATAATTAAAAATTCATCACATATTTTTTAAATTTTTTTACTCCATTTCTTTTAACTCGTAGCGTCTGCTTGCTTGCCTGTCGAAAAAACTTTGGATCCATTTTTAACCCTTTCCCCTTATCCAATCGAGCTGAAACTTGCATGCAGACTCGTGGCGATGATAAAAATGATCTAACAAATTTTCGTTTTAAAATTAATAATTATAGTATAATTATGGATTTTTCTAAATTTTTTATTACACTCTTTCGTAGCTTCGCCCGACTCGAGTCCAACGCGTGGGGTAAGCGACAAACCTGTTTCAACTAGTAAATGAGAAAGGAAGTATAATAAAAACTTGGTTTTTATGGGTTAGTTTTTTCTTTTTTTTTTTACCAGCTTTGAGGAAACTTCACTGGTCATACTAAATTAATATTTTTTCGATATTGTATAAATTTTTTATATCATTATACTGTATGTTTCCCCAAAAATAAGTTCCGTCGGCTAAATGTCAAAACTCTTCGTGGCACTGGCTCCACCTTTTATACGAAACACGTCGTTTTTTTAACCTTTGAGATTATTCTATACGTATCTTCGAGACAATTCTAGTGTTTGCGAAAATGTTCTTGTCGCTTCCAGATTATTCCAGACGTGTCCCGAGTATTGTAGGGCGTCCCAGAATGTTATGGAGTGTTCGAGAGATTTAAATTGTGTTGTCGTCCTCAGAGGCTCTGACAGTACGCAATTATCTCGTTTGAATATTGTAAATAGTGTGACATATTTGTGTGTGCCTTTTAAAGAATAAACAAATAAAATAGTTTTATGTCGCTGTGACTGAATATCATGTTTATGATGAACCGCAAAATATTAATAATCTGTCCGTGCCGTAATAAAATAGATATTTGGTTCGGTTCCGAGCACACTTCCTGCAATATATATTTTTATTAGATTCTGTCCGCTTCTGAGATTTACGACTCCATAAAAGAGTTAATTAATGTTCCTTCCCGTTTCACTTCCTTTCTTAATTTCATGGCTGAATAAACACCCTAAGGGTTAGGCAGAGGAAACTATGATTAACGGTGGCGCATCGAATATTTTGTAATATTTTCTAAATCTTGCCTATCAAAATATAGGTAAGGCTTTATAAATATATGGTAGTCCGTTCTGTCGCCGTATCATGATATTGTGAATGTGAATCAATAAGGGTGAGTTGGAGTTCACACTGTTCCTCCACATCGCTATTCTCTCCTCGATCGTGGCACCGATGATAGAACGAGTGTACATTAACTGAGAAACCTTTTAATTGCTAATCTGTAATTTCGCTTGTTTAAATAAACGCAGTTCTAAGCATGCTTGTATCTTATTCTTGACAATCTTTGTCTCACTTCTTTACATATTCTTAACACATTTCACAGAATACAGAAGAAGTCGAATGGTAGAGACAGACTTCTATATCAATCTTCTACGAACACACTGGTGTAGGGTTGAAATGGTTACTGCACTTATAGATTGAGAAAAAGAAGAGCTCCAATCCTATCTTGGGAATCTTTTATTGTGTTTCATTAATATTAGAAAAGCACAAGTATCAAGTAAAGAAGAACTATACTCACAGTCTATTTATACTAAATTTACTTTTATGTTACAAGTGAAATTAAGCTTCAAAGGTGCTTCAGTGAAAAAAAGACTAGCTTGGTCTTGTGGTTAGGACTCTCGCCTCGTGATCCAAAGGTCACGGGTTGGAACCTCACTTCAGACCAGCAAGTAAGTCCTATTTTCATAGCACAAGCGTTTAGCTTAGTTTGAAAATAGTAAGAATATTGATGTGACATGTATTCCGTGTTTGCATCTCTATTACAAAAAAAGGCTCAGAGTTCGTAAAATTTAATAGAAGGTCGTTCTTCTTCTTCTTCTTCTACCCTTTACCTTATTGGGTCGGGGTCCCTGCACCGCATATAAGGTTCCAACTTTTCCTATCTTGGGTTTTGCTCTCCACGTTAGCCCAATTTAGTTGCAACCTCGCTTCGCAGCAGTTCTCCAACGGAGTCCGGAGTCCGCCAGCTCCTCCTAGGATGGCCCCTCGGTCTTCTGCCTTGTGTGATCTTGCCTGGAGTATCCGCTTTGACAGTCTATCTGCCGGCATCCACAAGATATATCTCAGCCACCGTAACTGTGTTTTCTCGATAAACGTCAATAAGGGTTCTACTTCGAGAAGTTTGTTGGATATATTTATCTCTCACCAAAGAAGCAAGTAAAAATGATAGAGGTGTTAATATTACAAAAAAACATGAGCAAGGAAAGCCTAGACAAGCAGTGGAGTTCGCGAGTGTTGAAGATGCGACAGATACCACGGATATCTCTCCCTAGAACTCCTCTTTTGTTCGCGGTATTGCCTTCCGAACATTCTGGAACTTTTGCTGCTGACTTGTCATTGTCTGAAAACTTAATTTAGAGAAATATAAGAAACCGCGGTGAAGAAAATGCGTAGCCGGAAGGTCCATTTGAATAGCCTCACTTCGGTTTCTTTTTGCTTGGCCCGCTCCCTCGTTAAAGTTAGAGCTGATCTAGACCCTGGGCCATGATTACTGTGAGTTAGTCATGAGAGAACGATCAGTAAGAAAAACTTAAAATACAGCAGACTCCCGGTTATCCGGGATCTGATTAACCGGGATGCGAATTATTCGTTACGAATTTCGAAAGTAAATGAAAAAAAATTATAACAATAATATTCCAAATTGTTCGTAATGGTTAAACACTTGTTTAGAGTTAAAAACATCGTTTCTCCGTCATCTCTGAAAAATGGTCTCTTAAAACATTTTTTTGTTTAAGTGTATGTTTATTATTTAATTTGTTTAGGTATCATATGATGGCTAGTTGCGTCCAGTTATCATTTCCACTTCTTTACAAAATATCACGTAATTTATGACGGTGGCGTTGCTTGCCGCCAACAGTCAGGGCGCCACAGTTTTTATTTTATTTTCGAAGATAAAAAATCTTTTTCACGACTAGTTTAAACTGCAGCGTGATTATATCACGTCTTCTGGATTGTAAATATGGTTTAAAAAGAGTTTTTAAGAAAACTAGTCAAGCATTAATATACTACAGGAAAATTCAGCATGTTTCAAGCGTTTAAAAAACACTATAAAATTATGATGGAGCAAATTTTCAAACAAAGCAATTGCAACATCTGTGTAAACACACAAGTGCGCGATTTTCGGGCATATAGCGCAAAAAGTGCGCGAGTTTTGCATTTTCGTTCAATTTTTCGATGATTTTGGATTAACCACGAAATTGCTTATCCGGGATTTTTTTCACCATCCGTCCCGGATAATCGAGAGTCTACGATATAAGTCCAAAAATGATCAGACGGTTTTTCTGTTGATTTAACGCTGTCCGTTATTGTCGGGAGGCTGTAAAACTTCCAGATCTCCCGAGAAAGTTTGGAAAAAGATTTAAGCGTAAGCCACGCAAAGCGGATCGGCTCAGTGAAAAAGTAGCTGAAGTTCTGGCGGAGAATAGAGTATCCCCGCGACTTTGGAACGGGCCCGTTCCATCTTCATTAAGGTCTGTTGGCTCCTCATCACTCCGCACCAAGTTTCGTAACACCAATCCAGGCTCTCTTTTTCTCTCCTCTCATTTCTCATTCTCAATTTCTCATTTCTCTCCTCCACCCAGAGTGTTCAATTGCCTGGATATATTTTTCACGGTTCAGGTTTGGTTTATCGCGGGATTTAAATAAAGCGCCAACTCCAGAGTATCGTCACGGGATCGTGGCCACGGGTGGAAAATGAAACACTTAAAATTAAATTAAGTCATATTAATTGAGTAGCTTGTTGGCCTTGTGGTTAGGACTCTCGCCTCGTGATCCAAAGGTCGCGGGTTGGAACCTCACTCCAGACCAGCAAGAAACAAGTACAAGCGTTTAGCTTAGTTTGAAAATAGTAAGAATATTGATGTGACACGTATTCCGTGTTTGCATCTCTATTTAAAAAATATATACACAAAGTCACTGGACACGAATTTAATCGGAGCATTGTTCTGAAATTCATTTATTATCCCCTTGAGGGGTGGTTTACGTTGTCTGACTTCAAGCCATCTATGTTATTGTTACTTTCATTTATTTTGTTTTAACTTTTTATTTTATTCTGTTTTGCTTGGTTTTGTTTTACTTTGTATATTTCATTATTTTAATAAAGACTTATTTCACGGCGGGGACAGTGGATGGTTTGTTTCTGCGGCCTCGCGGTGGTTTATACGACCGCTGTGGGGTGGCACGGTCTTCCAAAGTAGTGTTAAAAAAACCTTAACCTGGAGACAATTGAGTAGAATCGATAGGAAAGTTTTAGCTCTTAGAACGGTCCTGGGTAAGCGGTGGGTACCATTCACTGTTCTAAAATTCACTTATTCAAAACAAGGTTTCTAGAATATTTGGCATACTAATTCACTAAATCGTTCTAGAATCTTCACCGCACTTTTTATCACTCCTTATTAACTTCTCATTTCTCATTTCTTCAACTGTCTCATTTGGACAGCGATGTATTTTAACATTTCCATATGCCTCAAATGGTTTTGTATATTAAAAACTACTACTTTTTAATGGTTTCTACTTTGTAAAAACTTGTACTTTTATTTGGCTTGTAAATATTTCTCCCATAAGCTTATATTATGTGGAGTATTTATTTATTTATTTCAGTATAAGGCGCAGAAGTACACTTTACATAAAATTATATACAAGAAATTCAAATAGTAGAACAGCAAAAATTTACAGAATTGACAACATATAATAGTATAGATAGTTGTTTAAAGTTGTAACAGTAATTTAGAAAAAGGAGGTGTGAAGCATATAAGATAAAATATAATTTAGAAAAAGGAGATGTGAAGTACATACAAAGTTAAACAAACAGGTATAATAATTTGTTTGTGATTGCATTATGAATTCAGGATGGCAGGGTGTAGAGCTTTTAGTTTTATATTGTGCTGGATTGGAATTAAAAATATCGGAGATTTGTTACCTAGCCTGCGCAGTCTGGGTACAAGAGAGTTAAAATGCGAGTTAGTTCTAGTGTTGTCACAATAATATAGTGTAGGTATTCGAGTAGTTCTTTCAGGCGCATGAAACATAAATAAACACAAAATATCAAGGGTGTCAAAATGCGAATTAATAATTTTGTAGAGTAAAATCAAATCAGATACAACTCTCATGCTGGATAATGCCAATAATCAAGTAAAACTTTGTGATCTTGTGTAGTTGATATTTTCAATTACAATATCTCTGCGGAATAGCCTATGTGGGGCATCACAAGTAGTGATGGGTCCGCTCTGTACTCATTACTACATTACATTGAAGTGTACATACACTTCACACCCTTTGAAGTGTAGTGCACACTATAAACTACACACACTTCAAAGTTATTGAAAGTTCATACTTCAAATAGTATACTTCATTTCAAAGTGAACACTACAAAGTACACACACTTCAAAGTTATCGAAAGTACGAGTACATACTTCAAATAGTACATTTTATATGTGAAATTTTTGTCGATGTAGATAAATGAAGAAATTTTTGGAAATTGAAACAACCCCCCCATGGTTTGAAAAATTTTGGGACCGAATGAAGAAATCTTCAGAAACTGAAACAACCCCCCCCATGGTTTGAAAAATTTTGGGACCGAATGAAGAAATCTTCGGAAACTGAAACAACTCCCCCCCCATAGTTTTGAAAATTTTCTAGTAGTACACTATTCAAGAAGCACTTCTTGCATGTCATTACAATTTTGTAGTACCTACTACAATTACTTCACTTCATTAGTACTACAATTTTGTAATACTGCAATAGTTCACTTCATTAATACTATAATTACTTCACTCTATTAATACTACAATTTTGTAGTACTACAATTACTTCACTTCGTTAGTACTACGATTTCGTAGTACTACAATTTACTACAGATGTAGTGTACACTTTGTAGTCTTCAAACTGGTGAATGTGTGCGTGTTGTAGTCTTTATTTTGAAATTCAGTTTTTCCCTTCGCTAATCACAAGTATGTACCGATCACCAAAAAGGTTTGGGAGGTGCTTAGTGTGGATCCGTTTCCTGTAAACTGCGACTGTTCAATTTTTTTAACGCAGCGTTAAAATTTCCCGGCGTACTTGCTGTATAAACATGTTTAAAAAAGTTATTTTAAAATAATTAACGCTACACATATTCTGCGCAATGCTTGGTTGGAGAAGTAACGGCATTCGAGTAACCACATTCTTCAGCACTGAAAAGAGACTCCTGGTAACTTTTAAGCCCGCATAGTAAGCCCCAAAAAGCTTTGGAACTTTACAATTATGATCATGACCAAAGTTCACCACGAGGGAGGGCCCCAGGGTGGGAAAAATTACGGCAATATAGGGGTCTGCGGCAGTGGCGCGTAGTTCAAGCATCAACTTATGTAACGCTGTTACCAGCAATACTTACTGGGTATACTTTGTAAGAATATACACACTCTCTCTCTTCATCTCTTAGTGGTGGGATTATTACTGAGAATCCTGGTTTTTCTTCTGCAAAACTTTATGGCTCTCCAAACGGCCATCTACGGAAAAATCTATGTACAACGCTCGACGGGAAGTGGCGCAAACAGCAAGTGCCGCGACGAGGCTCACGCGTGTTCTCTTTGTGTAACTAAACATGTAACTTGCGACAAATCTCAACTGTTAGATTGTCATCCTTGCACATAGGATACAGTGAAGCGGTTTTGCGAGGATGCCTCCTCGCGCCGCTTGCACTCGTACGAGTTTGAGTGGCGTGGGGAGGATGATCACACAAGCACAAAAAAGCCGAATTGTGTGCACGGAGTGTAGAGCCGATATGGGATCCATTCCTCATAAAACGGAGCTGGGTATATGGTGGGCCTCTCTTTACTTTTAGATTAAGTCACGAAATACTTAAAATAATTTAAACAGAATCTCAATGAAAAATACTTTATGCAATTAAAAAGAATCGTAAATACGAATGTCTTATTTAAAGACATCCGTGCCATCACCCCGATCTCTTTTCGCGGGTCTGAAATAAGTGCCAGTGGAAAATAATTAATAACCTGATATGCAACATAACTTAAACGATAAACGTTTCTGTAGTGCGAACTGTTTTATGAGACTAATGTTTTGGACTGTCCATCTTTGTAGAGATGATCGTAGCCATTCGTCTACCAACATAAGTTGTCTTTTTTTAAATTCTTACACTCTCGGCTACCAGTCTTTGTGTATTTTGTCGTAATGGTACTTAACCCCAAATTTTTTAGACGTCTTTGAAATGTTAAACGCTTAAATCACAAACTTTGTGTCACAACTCGAGTAATATTTGTTTCAAATAAATTATAATGATATTTATAGATAGCGTGCAATATAAGATACAAAACCAAGCAGGTTACGTTCTGTTACTGTTACTTTCTATATATAAACTAGTATAGATGTAACCGGCCTTAAATCATATCGCGGCGCTACACCGATAGCATTAAGACTTTAGGACGTACATTCTCTATTCAACTATGTATATATTGTCGGTGTTTGTTTTAACACCCTCGAAATATAGTAGAAATACCCCAGAAAACACAAAACCCTAGTAAACGAACGTATCGACATTTGTTTAGCTATTTCTGGTTGAAAAACGCACAATGAACTCTAGATGTCTGCAACCCATCACGCATGCCAAAACTGGAAGGTTATCTTTCGATAGAGAAGGAATTTGGCTTCTGGCGCATTTAAGAGAGAACTGTTCGAAGATTATTTTTTCTTCTGTATGAAGGCTCGAACTTTGAGGTGACATTATTATTAAAATAAAACACAAATCACTTTGTTTTATTTTGATTACTAAGAGTCGCACCAGAAGTCAGATATACAATACCTCCCTCAGCGGCTATTCAGCGTGACATGTGATTCAGGGTTAGGTTAGGTTAGGTTAGGTTAGGTTAGGTTATCGTGGACACGGTCAGAATTTTACGCGGAATTTTAGGAGGATCTGGTTGGTTGGAGGTTGGTTGGAGCTTTATTAAGCCGCCGTTGAAAAGTGTTTACCATTAACATTTACAGTATTTTATATTTTAAATTTATATTTTTAATTTTTATACTCTTATTTTAATGCTTATACCTGATACTTTCACTGCTTATACCTTTAATTACTTTTTATACCTGTACTTTATATTCGTATATTTTATATTTTACTGCTTATTTACGATATTGTTTAATGTACATATTTTTTTATTTTATGTTTTATTTTTTTATGTAAAAGCCTGTAATGGGCGTAAAGAAGTAAATAAATAAATAAATTTCTGTTATCCGCTATTTTACCCGCGATTTATACCAACCCCAAAACTAATAAAATAACGCGAGCGAAGGGCTCACCAGTGCTCAAGTACGTTATACGGTTACATTTTAATACGTTATATTCTTAACATTTCATAATCAATATCTTCAAAACCTTCACTGGCTTAGATGTCCAGAGAGGATTGAATATAAGCTTTGCCTTACAATATTTAAGGCTATTCACAACATGGCCCCTCAATACATAACCGACTTCTGCATTCCATTCTCCGCAAATAATAGACAACTAACACTTCGCTCAGCATCAACATCTAATACAAATAGGTTAGCTGAGGTAAATCGCGTCCACAAAACTAATTTCGGTGATCGTGCTTTCGCGGTGGCTGGACCAAAGTTATGGAACAAACTACCTAACAAACTGAGACAAACTGACAGCTTACCACTGTTCAAAAAACAACTTAAGACGCATTTATTTAGACAATCCTATAAAAACCTATAAAATCTAACCACAACAACGCTAGCTGATGTTTTCCACTCATATTGTGCACTCCGCGAAAACACATAATTCTTTCAGGGACTCACAAACTATTATAGTACTCAATTTTAATTCCACTTCTTGTATGCCACCTAGTGAATAAGTAATAGTAAATAAGTTTTTTCTTTTCTAGCAGTAAGTTGTCTTGTAAGATAATAATTTCTCTGTGTAAAGCGCCCTTGAGGTGAGTATTTCGCGAAAACGGCGCTATACAAATTATCCAATTATTATTATTATTATTATTAATATTTATTTTCCACAATCTTTAGTAATGCACGCCTCTGGCCTGCGGTGCAAGCGGGTTAAGGGCCTAACAGCTGCGGGACTTCTTTTCTCCATAATAATTGTCTGGCATGAAAAGGTTACAAGTTCAAATGTCGCAGAGCAGAAGGTCTTTTGCAAAACGAGTTACCTAAATCGTGAAGTTTAAAGTGCTTCAAATTATTTTCAGAGATTGCTTCATTTTTCTTCAAATTTATTTTAAATTAAAATTACCATAACTGTTTCTAAGCTCTAAATGGATGTTTCTACTTTTTACTTCCTTTCTTTTAGCTCGAGGCGTCTGCTTGTCTGGCGAAAAAACTTTGGATCGATTTTTAACCCTTTTCCCGTGATCCAATCGAGCTGAAACTTTGCAAGTAGACTCGATCAAATTTTCGTTAAAAAATAAATAATTATAGTATGATTTTAAATTTTTCAAATTTTTAATGGTTTTTTCATACAAATCAGTAAGTTGTACAGAGATTCCGACGCATATGGTAGACACGAAACCCGAAAATGAGAAAGGGAGTATTGTAAAAACTTGGTTTTTATGGGTTACTATTTTGTAACTGAATATAATTAATAAATGCAAACTAATAACACATGTATATGGATTTTCACAATCTATGTCAGTTTAAAACTGTTGTCAAAATAAATAAATCGAAAACAAATTTGAAGACATGCTTTTATACGCTTTCTTTACATATATTTGTAATCGATTTTTTTATATCACCCATGCAGTATCCAAATATTAAACACTTTATTTTTTTACGTTTTTAAGTCACCCACTTTATGTAAATGTTGAAAGTTTCAGAGCTCTAGCTGGTCAGGAAGTTGGTGAAAAATCAATTACAAGATTCCACCACAACAATAAAAAAACAGACAGAGTTAAATAAAAGCGTGTAAAAACACCTCCAGCACTATAAATGGTAATTTGATAAAAATAGAAAGGAAACTCAAACATTTTACAAAACCTTCCTTAGTATAAAAATAAATATATTGACCATGAAAGAATCATTTATTTATTTATTTCAATATACGGCACAGAAGTACCTTTTACATAATAACTATAATATTTATTATGTTATGTGAATGTACAATACTTATCAAATACAAATAATTATTGTACAATATATCAATATACTATATTTTGTACCTACACACTATTGTAAACTATGCCTGTCTCAAAACTGATATTTCTAGTGAGACAGGCACAGTCCAACCAAAATGTTATATTTAAATTAAATATAAATAAACTAATAAATATATACAAGAAATAAATAAATAAATAATAATATATACAAGAAATCCAAAGAGTAGAACAGCAAAAAATTGACACAGTATAGATAGTTGTTTAAAGTTGTAACAGTAATTTAAAAAATGAGGTATGAAGTATATTAGATAAAACATAATTTAGAAAAAGGAGATGTGAAGTATATACAAGGTTTAACAAATAGGTATAATAATTAGTTTGTGATTGCATTATGAATTCAGGACGGCAGGGTGTAGAACTTTAAGTAGCGAATCTTTATATTGTGCTAAGCTGGAATTAAAAATGTCAGAGACATGCGCATCGGTGAGACATTGTAACAATTAAAAAAATTGGACTTATGTACGCGCTGTACTTCTTTGGCATACATAAAAACTGTGAACTGTGTTGTATATCTTGCGTGGGAACATAGCTAGACAAAATGCGTTTGCGACTTTCTGTCCAGCTATGAGGTTGTCTATGTATACCTAAAAATGAGAAATGCGTACACAGTTTTCCAAAATTAACAATTAAGTTTATTTTTAAACCGGTCTTCAGTTTTATGCCTGAAATCGTCTAGCATCGTTATAAAAGGATTTGTTTAATTTCACCAACAGTCGTGACAAAAATAATGTTACGGCGCTAACGAATTTAAATAATACGTCGTTACGAATAACGAAGCGCTCGTTGTCGTCGTTAGCTCATTACGTTAAATGTATAACTTTAGGGTGTCATGATACTTAAGGTTATGTATTATTTCAAAACGGATTTTAATTGTTGTAATAAAATTAAAGGTATGTCACTGCCTAAATTATACGATACTTAAAATTAATAATATTCTTGATTAATATCGTAGTTAATAAAAGGTTTTAATGGTTCGCGTATTTGGGAATGCACTGTATACGCACTGTACCCACACTAACTCAATTGCAAGCTTATATAAAAAATAGCTTATATATAAAAAAAGCTTATAAATGATAGCACAACCGTAACACAAAATTTACTATGCGAAATTTGATCCCGATCATGTCATTTGCCTTCCAAAAATCTATACCTGTGTTCCGAAGCAAAATCTGTATACGTTAGTTTAACGCTATCTTTTAAAGGATGTTTGTCAAAATTTTTGAAAGATTTAGTTTTTGTTTGATAGGTATTAAATGTTGAGTAATTTGCGCTTGTTTGCAACCTGGAAAATAACAATATTGGTCATTGATTCGACTACTTTTTCGGGTGGAAAGATGTGTGAGAAAATCACAGTGAAGTTGTAACATGCTTTGTTTGGGCAATTTCTCTTCTCTACTATGGGCTATGAAACAATTTCGACAGTTATTGGTTTACGACTGATATATCATACATCATCCGCTTATTGCAATGAAATATGTAAATCCTATTTCTTACGCAAGTCTTAAAAAAAAAATCTTCTTTTTCTTCTTCTCAGCCTTTTTGCTGAATGTAGGCATCTTCCATTTTCCTCCACTCATCTCTGTTTCTCCCCCATCGCATTCAGGTTCTTCTTGCTTGCTGGACTACGTCGTCAGACCACCTTTTGGGAGGTCTTCCAATGCTTCTACGTTTCGTCCAGGGCCTCTGTAGGATTCTGGGTCTATTCTATGTCTAGCCTACTGCCATTTTAATTTCTCAATATGATCCATACTTTTGTTCGGCCTCTTATTTCTTCATTTCTGATTTTATCGCGAAGGCTCACGCGGAGGATCTGCCTTTCCATGGCCCGCTGCATACACTTTAATATGTGTATGCTTTTTTCTGTTAGTGTTGCTGTTTCTAGGCCATTTGTCAACATCGGTTGGATACATGTATCGGACATTTTTCTTTTCAGGCATACTGGGATTTCTTTATTTTAAAACAAGTGTTTCAATTTACCAAATGCTGCCCAGCCCAGACCTGTTCTTCTTGGTAGTTCTGCTGTTTGGTTTTCTTTTCCCAAATTTATTTTACGAAAAAAAGAATAATCTAATTGAATATGAATCCCGTGAAACGGCGGGCAGGGACCGCTAGCTTTAATATTTCTTTTGATGATCACGTTCGTATTACGATTTGACGGTACGGTGGATGGTAGATGTGATCAGATTACACCAGATTCGAAGCCCCACTGCATTAAGCCCGGCGGCTATCTCTTTTAGAGTTTAATCGCGGATCTGCAGTAGCGAGCACGCTCCTGGTACCAATGCCGAACTGAGATCGGATTATGTAATATTGTACTTGCGCTACTAGGAATAAATAAAAAGGTAGTCACTTTCGTCAGGACAAGATATTACATATTTTTGCGAATATTCCAGGCTCAGTTAGCTTAATATATATATATGTTAGTATTGATTTCTTTGAGGGTAACCCGCGTCAAAATCTGGTCCTTAGAAGGACCATTCGTCAACCGACGTTTCGCCTGAATCACAACAGGCATCTTCAGGTTGTCTTGTTAATAAATTTCCGTCACGAGGAGCAGTGCGAGCACGTCCGTTCATATCGGAAGCTTATTACCAAGTCTTATTACCTTGGTAATAAGCTTCCGATACGAACGGACGTACTCGCACTGCCCCTCGTGACGGAAATTTATTAACAGGACAACCTGAAGATTCCTGTTGTGATTCAGGCGAAACGTCGGTTGACGAATGGTCCTTCTGAGGACCAGATTTTGACGCGGATTACCCCCAAAGAAATCAATACTAACATTTCTAACACCCGTGAAAACCTTCATTATATATATATATATAAGTAGGTAATACAATAATTTTTATATCTCCTAATATATACAGCATAAGATATAAGTATATTATATTTTTAATCAAAAGTAAGTATCATGTATTTTAAATTTTTTCTTAAAAGCCGTTATATTGTTTTCATCCCTAATATCCCCTGGTAGTTTCATATATAATTTCATCCCACTGTATATCATTAAAATTTGCGATCTTTTTTTCTTTCGGAATGGTAATCTTATTTCATCTTTTCTTCTTATACACTGGTCATGTTCATGTTGTTTTTTGTTATTTTTCTTAATAATTCAAAGGTATTGTTGTGTCCATTAATAATTTTTTATATAAATAGAAGTACCCACATTACATTTAATTATACGTCTAAATGTCATTATTTGTAAGCTTTTAACATCACTTTGATTATTGTATCGATTTTTTTAGTATAATTCTTAATGATTTATTTTGGAATATCGTTAATTTTTTCAATTCTTCTTCATTAACCAGAAATAGTTTACTGCTGCACAGTAGTTGATGTGGGGGACTATTATTATAAATATATTTTTGCACGATTTTGTTTTAATATATATTCTTCCCAAAAGTGAAATTAATGATAATTTAAATTTAAATTAAAACACTCTGGACCGGTGGCACAATTATGTTGCACATCCATTTTCTCGAAGCGTTTTTTTTTCTACACCAAAGTTATCCCGAGATATAAGAAATCTTAAATTCAACATAACTCTAATTTATCGAATTTGACATTTTGTTCCGACGCCTAATGTCAGAGGTGAACTGCCGATTAAAATTAATAAATTTGAAATTGGAACAATTCACAGAAATATTTATTAACCTCGAAGCTATTTAGAAATTTAATGTCTGATAATAATGGAAAATTATTCAATTTAATTGAAATAGTGACCAATGATTTAATAATGTACTGGATCCACTTTACGTAAATGTTGAAAGTTTCAGAGCCCTATCTGGCCGGGAAGTTGGCGACAAATCAGTTACAATTTCACCACAATAAACAGACAAGGAGAGTTAAATAAAATCATACAATAAAAGCAGTAACAGAGATTCATAAGGATAATTGCTCGAACTGCTTGTTTCAAAATGGCGGTAAAAAGTTGAAATATACTGAACTGTATGTTTCAACTTTTTAAAACTTCAACAAGAAAAATACTCAAAGAAAAGAATAAAGAAGAGATAATGAAACACACACGCAAGATCTTTGTATCAGACAGCGATGGAGGTGTTTTTTATGTTATTATTTAAAGAAAAAGATCACGTTGTATGGAGCCCTCATTATACAATTCACATGAGTAATATAGAAAAAAAAAAGTTTCTTAGATTTATCAATTATAGACTTAACGTACCTGCAAGTCACATTCATTACAACATTCTTAGATCTTTTAGCTGTCTTGATAAACTAGAGACTAGAAGAATAGTGACGGACTTACTCTTTTTACACAAATTAGTAAATGGTAAATGGTATACTAGAATAGCAAACATATACGAGCAACTCGACGTCTTTGCCAACAACTTAATAATATTTAAATATATTTAACTATAACTGGTTGCGGATATTTTATACGAACCGTATGTTTTTCCGAGAAACGATTCTCGTCGTTTCGTTGAATTCTTATTTAACGTCATCAGGAGGACGACTGGACGTTCCGGAAGAGACACACCAACTGTTCCGGATTCGACGAAGCCAGGAGAATCTCGATTGAAGCGGCACCCGACTTACCAGGAAACCGCAAGTACAATTTATCCACTGTGTCGTAGTTAGCTTTGGCCCAGTGTATCTCGGGTGTCATTTACTGTCAATCATTAATCGGTGGCGATTGGAAAGGAAAATCTTTCTTTCTAATATCCGACCCGTGTGCGATGGTGGCGAGACGTTCGTCATCGCACATTTCTGGTTCACGGTGGAGTGTTCACACCACACTAAAGTGCGTATAATTTACGCCCTCGGAAGCAGTAATCAGTCCGCCCTCTACCTCTGTGGGTAAAGATCGTCCTCCTGATTACGTTGAATAAGAATTCAACGAAACGTCGAGAATCGTTTCTTGGAAAAACATACGGTCCGTATAAAATATCCGCAACCAGTTACAGTTAAATATATCTAACGACCATAATAACAACATTAACTGTTTAATTCAAAAATATTTTAAAAGGTCTATTAAAAATTATAAGTATTTATCAAATTGGACTTAAATAATTGATTTGTATTTATTGTTAGTTGAATGAGATAACTAATTGTTATGTAACATTTTTATTATATTATGACTTTTTAAGCTAGTGCTATTGCTTTTCTTTCTATTTTTTTAAATTTTATTATATTATGTTCTCCTCATGCTTTTGCTTTGTTATAGACTTGCTTTTTACTTTATATTATATTTATATTTGTATTTAAGGTATTTGATTTCCACTTTATGTCATTATAATTTTTATGTGTTATTATTTTTTTAAAACTATTTATTATATAAATGTACACTTTACCTATTTGTTTGTAAAAACCCTATAGGGCGTCAATAAATAAATTTAAAAAAAAATCCTATGGTAGATTTAAATTTATTTCGAGGCGGACTGAAGCCTCTTAGAATCTCCCGCTGTACTCCCTGCCATTTGTGTAATTAATAGTATTCACACGTACTTAATATGTCTGGAGGTTCGCATTTCCGAGGCATCCGGTTTCCTCTCATCCATCATCCCCTACCCCACACTTCACTCCAGCAGGGAGTTTAAAAAGTTATCAATCTAAATTTATGAAGTGAACATTAAACGTCCCAAGGAGCGGCGAAAGAAAGCAAACTCGACCCGCTAATTAATTCAATTTTTATAAAACAATTCATCATTCTCGATGCCATTCCAACAAAGTATTGAGTTCCGCGGAGGGGAGTGAAGACGCAACACATTTTATTATAAGGGCGATTTCCAGGTATAGGTGGCCTTCGACACTGCCTTCCGAGTTTCCCAAGGCCTTCTCGCATGACTTGACAGGATCGAAGGGAGGTCGTGACGAAGATAGATGGTCTAAATTTAGAGAGACCTATGGTGCCTGGTGCGCGCTTCCAATTTCCAGACTTTGAATCAACTCCGTTATTGTGCTAATCGAAATAAACGTTGCCCAAATATTAAAATTTAGTTTATAGGCTCGACTAAGTGTATGTGAGACAAACAGCACGCACGATTTCAAAGAGGGTTGACGAGCATAAAAGAGCACGCAAACTCGGCCATCCAGACAAATCGGCATTGGCTGAACACTTTATAGATATCGTTTATTATATATTCATTGCCCCGCTGATTTTTAACAAGTTACCAAATGAAACAAAAGAAATTACAATACAAAAACCTTTTAAACACCGTATTACTAATTTAATAAAAATATCAGGTAGAGGGTATGCTGAAGAAGTGATCCCCCTTGACCTCCGAATTGGCAAAATCTGCTTTATATAATTTCAAGTGTACTCTAATATAGTATTTGTTTTTGTATCGACTTAAATTTTTATCTTCACATTATATTTTCTTTTCTTTTAGATTCATGTATTCTAGTGTATTTAAGTGTTTGTATAAACTACTAAGTTGTTATTCTGCTTTTATTTTTACATTTATGTTTCTTTATTAATGTTATTTATTACTATTATTTGTTACTATTACATAGCTCTTAAATGAGAATAACTGCCACAGAACGGGTTTTACCTAGTGTGGAGTTATTCTTACTTTATGTTAACAAATGTAAAATAAACAATAAAAACAATAGCGGTATAAATGGCTTGATCTATTCAAGTAAGCCAATGCTTCTGCCCGCTTGGCTTGTCGGCGGCCCGCGCGCGCGATCCACGTCTTCTCTCTTACCTGGCACTGCGCGCGCATTTAACCTCGCGTACACACACACACCCGCAAAACCCATCTCGCAGTATACTACTATCGTAAATTGAAAACGATGATGGACAAGCTCGCTATCAAACAACCGAGACTTGTCAATTGCTTCAAGTTTGTGTTTACTGGGGTATTATGCCGGACCTTTCGGGCCCATAAGGTCGTAACAACACGGCATAATACCCCAGTAAACATAAACTTGAAGATTCTGAGTGGCCGTGAAAACCTAAGAACATTTTGTCAATTGCTCTAGTCCACTACTTCTCTACGACAACGCTCATGCACACAGTTTAAATGGGCCACATTAAAATCACAGAAACTTTGACATGAACTCTCCATTACCCACCTGACTTGCCAGACTTTGCACCAACCGATTTTAATTTTTTTCGGAATTTAGATAACTTTATACAAGTTAAAAATTTCATCTACGATTTGGCGGTGAAAAACTTTTTAAAGAATTCATCGATTCATGTCCCCAGGATTCCTATAGCAAAGGCATCAATGAACGTTCATTAATATGCAAAAGGTACATCGACAACGATGGCTAATACTTCGATTAATTTAATATATAATTGTTAGAATTTTTCTATACAAAACGACAATTTCATAGGTAAGGATCTGATGTATATAACTTTCAAAAATGTGTGGATGTTCTTACGTTTGAATTAGTGTTCGTTGCATCGTGTAGAGTGATCACCCGGGCCAACTTACATAGGTCGTAGGCCCTGGACCGTCCTATAAAAAGACTTTCATACACGTTTCTTATTTAAATAACTATGTCTCTGTAAGGCTTCTACAATCTATCTATGCTAATATACAAAGCGGTAGAGTTTGTAAGTTTGGATGTGGAAGGTAATCTCCGAAACTACTCATTCAATTTCAAAAATTCTTTTACCATTATTTAAAATGGGCTTTCAGGGTGGACGTGAGCTATATATTTTCCCGTTAAAATACAAGGACTTTTCGTGGTGACCTATTTAACAACTAGTAAAGTCGATGAGAAAATGGTCGAGCGATGCCCTTTTTACGAACGCTGCCTTAACGGTAAGAGAATTTAAATACTTTCTAGGTGAACTCAAAAAGTTAAATGAATAAGTCCGCGCCGATATATCTCTATCTGTCAAGATTAATATATATTTTTATATATTTTCTATGTATTTTCTATATATTTTCGTGGTGACCTATTTAACAACTAGTAAAGTCGAAGAGAAAATGGTCGAGCGATGCCCTTTTTACGAACGCTGCCTTAACGGTAAGAGATATTTAAATACTTTCTAGGTGAAGTTGTAGAACTAAAAAAGTTAAATGAATAAGTCCGTGACGATATATATCTATATGTTAAGGTAAATAAACTAATTGATAAAATATGGCAAAAAATTACTAAAAATTTACGCGTGCGAAGTCGCGCGGGTCTGTATAATCATCAATGTGGTCTATATAAAGTGTTTTCTTAGATTATTTCGACCACTCTTCGTACTAGGTAGATAGCCTTGTACGTGAAAGGACAATTTGGCTATACTTATAATACTACAGGTAGAATATCGCTGGTTAAATAATTAAAACCATGCATTACACAGATCGGTAGTCAACTAAATTAGTAATAATCTGCGAAATGTTATCGTGGGGAGGTTCTTGGTGATGCTTAATTGCATTTCACAGCGGGTAGGTACAGCCCGGGCCTGCGGTTTGGCAGAACGGGTTAGGCGGGGATGGTTAGCAGAAGAGGATTAGGGGATGAAAGATGAAAGGGAATATAATCTGGGCGGTGGAGTTACACCGGGAAACAGTTCTATTCGGTTGCCGGACCGCAGTACGCTTTTGATAATCGAGAAATGAATTTTTCATATGATATTACATTATTTTATGCCCTTACAAATATCCATATTCAGTTTTAATAAAAATAATTATTTACCCTCGTAGATCGCCGTTTCCCCACTGGGGTAGGCAAATAAAATATAAAACCATACTCTTGTATCCCCGGCATACAAATTTTTGTCTCAAATTTATTGAAACTTTTAACAGCGTTCAGAGTCCATTACATGGTTTATCTGATCGTGCTATGTGATCGCATTTGCTCTTAGTAACCATGTCACCTTTAACACTCACCTTATACGTCCCGCATGACCAAACCATCGCAGTAATCTATCTGCTACGTTGCAGTCAGCATTTCATTCGATTCTAATTTGTTCATTCCTATTTCTATCGAACACACATTTTCTCCACATACACCTAAGTCACTCCATTTCCACCACATTCATTATCATAATTTAATCGATATTTAAATTTATTTGTCAGAAATTTATTTTTTCTGAGAAAATATAGAACTCCATAATCATATATAGGAAAATAAAAACAATTGTGTTTAAGTTCTAAATTTTTAATTTTTATGAAACGCGTTTCGCATTATAATGGATTGAGATTGATAATGCCCTCATACGGCGAACCTATTAAGAAAAATTAAAAATGTAGAACTTAACTTAAAGTGTTTATATTTTCATATATGCTATTTGTGAAAGTATTGAGGAGATGTCCAGTTTTTTATTGCCTATTTTGAACAAAAACATTAAATTTGTAATATTGTTTTTAAATTATTCAACAATTAAAATTATCACTTCAGGAGTCAGTAAAAAAAATTGCAACCAGACTTATTGTTGGGGTGCGAAATTTGGGCATCTGCGATAGAACTAAATAAATTTAAAAAAAAAAATAGTTTGCTACGGTTGCATCAAAGATAATGCCTATTTAATAAAAATATATCACGAGAGATTATTCTTATCTCCTATCTAACCTTATCTCCTATCTAACCTTATCTCCTAGCGTACATACTCGTACAACTTTGTGATTCATCGGAATATAAAGCGAATAATTTTATATGGCTTTTATAAAAGCGAATGTATTTTTATAATTCGATATAAAGTACTTCCATAATCCTCCAATATTTTATAGAAGACGGGTTAGAAATACAGAAAAAGGCAATCTTTGATGTAGCTTATCTCCTTAACTATTGAAATTTCACCCAAAGTGTAAATAATATTTTCTTTTCAAAATAGAATGAAGAAGACTACCCTGAAGTTTTCTCTACTAGCTAGAAGATGTCAGGTAAATTCTAAAATTCCACGTGTTAGGCCCGGTTGTTTCAAGTTCGATCAAAGTAAGCGTTCTTTTAAAGCATAGATTTTTACGTTCTCCACCAATCAGACGATCCATTTTCGTAAAAATCTATGCTTTGATCGACCGCTTACTTTGATCGAACTTGAAACAACCGGGCCTTACTTGATCAAATACGAGGATGAATAAAATGTTTCGTATTCTTATTGCTTAATTTTCGTATTCTCATACAGAAGAAAAACGAAAACACTTCACAAATTTACAATGAACATAGATGAGAATAAACCGGAGTGCAAAAAGTTTACTATGAAAAACTTTTAAATGACTAATGAATAATGTACTAGGCATGTAGCATAAAATATAGAACTAAATAAACAGTAACATTAAAAAAATAATAACATGGCGAAATTAAAAATATTACTAAAAATACATTTGATTAATGTCCTCATCTTTCATTACCTAAAGAATCACTTTCACGCACAGCATCACACTCCAGGTCACGTGACCTCTTGCGTTAAATGTCGCAATCCATCACCCGGGAGGGAGGATTTATGGCCAGATCGTAGGGAGCAGTCTGACGGACACGGAAGAGAAGGAATAGACCTCCCCGTTTCATGGTGAATATCGTTTTTTATGAATAATTTCACTATACCCCATCAAACGTGCTACAGGAGTTGATGTTCTCGCATCAGTTTCTCTCATTAATAATCTATGTATCTGATCCCGTTCATTATATTGTCATTAGTAACCTTATGTAATAAGGTTCTTTTAAATGGATCAGTTAAGGGAGGTCGGATTCTTTCAGGAGTCGGGGCGTGGGTGTCGCGTTGGGAACCGCTTCGTGGATGATCTGACAGTAGGATTGTGGACTCTTGGCGTTTTCGTGGAACTCCTATTGTCCCTCCCCTACAGAGAGTGGTGGGTGGTGGAGCCAGACCTGCCCGGACTCTAGTCCCTCGAGCGTGCCAAACTGACCAATCGCGCTCGAGGGATACCGCCCAATGAGAAGCCCGAGGCGCCGGTAAAGTACCAAGCCATTCTCTCACCGACCGGCGACCGCGATACCACGCTCAAACTCTCTCTCCGTTTATAGTTGTATAACGCATTCTCCAACATGTGAAGTTTTGTGTCTTCAATAAACCAACGAGTTTGTAATTGTGAGTACTTCTTTCTATTCGTCCTGTATCACATTACGCTCACATTCATTCACGCGCCTTCAGCGTTCACTAAACATGCATCAGACTGATTGTGCATTTCGGCAGAGGTGCGTAATCACACTGATTCTTTCGCGAATACACGCATTACATCAAATCATATCCGCCGCACTGGTGACACCGATGTGATTTGTAATACAATACAACCGTCTGCAAGAGGTGTATGGATCTGTGTTGGGATCTTTGTCTAGGTGCGGCATATTTGCAAAAGCTGCTGGGTCCACCCTCGGTAGTAGCGAGAGTGTCGGCCGCTTCTTGTTACGCCTTGCTCTGGACAACAGGTCACAGTCACCTAGCGGTTCCGGGAAAGGTGTCCTGAGCGCGTCGGTCCGCTTTGACGTTCGTACCATAGGCGTCACGCAGTGCAGTTCGATCCGTCCTCCACAGGTGCTTCACCCAACCTTGTCCCCTATCTTATCAAATCCCTATAACCATCCTTTGGTCATTTTCAGATTACATCTATGTTTTTTTATTAATCTTTTCTCTTATATACACTTATGTATCTTTTATATCTTTGTTTGTACTTATATATGTACATATTTATGCTGAGATCTTAAAAGCTGATTATATTCTAATAAAGATTTTTATTTTGGGAGAGGGACCTTGATGGGACTTTCCATTCTTCTCCTTGCTGAGTCGTCTTTTACACAACTTAACACGAAGATGGCCATTAGAGAAAATGTCAACCTGGCGACGCGTGAGTATGACCGATATGACCTAATAAAATGGTCCTGGGAATATGGTAGGCATCTGATCACTGTGATAGCTATCGTCACTTTAGTTACTGGTGCCCGGAAAAGCTCTACTTTAGACTGGCCAAATTATGTCTCAGGTTTGAAGTTTTTCTTCTTCCAGGGCGCCGACTTTCTGGACCGGAAATATTTTCCTTAAGATCTGAGATTTACGAGATAAACTACCCGAACTTCAGTGCAGCTGTTTACGATGCGATCAAGCTTACAGTTTGAGTTCTTTATAAGTTTGTTTATAAACAAAGCTTCTAAGTGGGCTACACGCTAGACTAAGCGACATTATCATAATAAAATCGATATCAGCTGCATGTCTTTGTTGTCTTTTCAAAATATATCACATATTTTATACAGTTTTATTATCTTTTAATTTGAGTTTTCTGGGGTATTCTGTCGTATTTCTCTACAATCTTTCTGGCCAAAGTATCGGATCCCATTGTAGGGCTGGTGTGCTGTTATTATTTTTTTATTTTTTATTTCTTAGTTCTAAGTTAATATTACAATTTGTATGTTTTTTTTGCATCGCAGATTGCTCCATTTACAATGCAACCTAAATGGAGGCGATCCGCTACTTGTTGCATTCAACGCTATCATTAAATACATCGACATGATCGCTCAGTTCATTTAGGAGTTGCACACTACGCGTTATGGTGTGCTTATTCATTATATCCGTTCTGCATTTTGGGACATGAAATAGCGCGTGACTTCGATTTCGCAAATAATTGTTTGGTACAAACTAGTATTTATCCTGACGAAAGGGCCATAGGCCCTGAAACATGTTGATATTTTTAATATAAAAAAGTGATGAAAACTAAGTTTAATTTATTAATTATATTAATAATGTCGCCAGAAAATTATTTTGTTGTTTTTGAGGATCCCAGTATCCTGTTAGCGTCTCATTGGACAAGGCAATTGATTATTTACATAAGTTTTCTCGGCACTAGAATATTGGTTATTCGATCAAAAATTCTTGAAAATTCTTCGGTACTAAGATGTCAAGTGCTCCCCATTTTCTTTCAATAGCCTCCGTTAATTTTCATTTTAAGGGAGCAAACATCCATAAAATATTCTATATAACTTCTTCTTCAAATGTAGCAAATTTATTTTGTGGTAACATAATTACAATTGATATAAATTAACTTTGTTAAAATTATTACACAGATCGCGTTTAATAATGGTTATGATAAAAAATTAATTGATATTATGTTAAATAAAAAGTACAAGAATTTTTTTTTAAAATCTTTTGTCTACCCTTCAATTTTTGATTCTGATAAACATTGGAGGAAAATTATATTTATAAATAATGAAATTTCTAATTCAATAGTTAAAAATATTTCAAATGTTATTCAACCAGTTTTTTATACTAATAATAAATTTAAAAAATACATATTAAATAATAAAGATAAGGATAATTTTTTAAAAAAATCGGGTGTTTATAAATTAATTTGTAACGATTGTGATTATTTTTATATAGGAAAAACGTGTAGAAATTTTGAAATTAGAATTAAAGAACACTTAAGGTGTTTAAATAGTAATAATTATTCTGAATTTGCTAACCATCTTTTGGCTACGGGTCATTCTTTTGATATTAATAAGGGTTTACAAATTTTACATACAAATTATACAGAATCACAATTTGATAAATTAGAAATTTTGGAAATAAGAAAGAGTGTAAATAGTAAATTGAATATTATAAATAATCAGGTCCTTTTTGCAAATAGTTATCTTTTAAATTTATTTTCATGTTAATTAGGTACTTTATATTATCATTTTCCATATATAACTTTTTAATATTTTGATCTTTACTTCGATTTTTAAATATTATTTTTGTTATCCTGACGAAGAAGCCATTGGCTTCGAAACATGTTGAATTTTTTCAATAAATAAGTGGTTTTAAAAAAGTTAATTTATATCAATTATTCTATATAAGCACGCGGCAACCTAGCGCAAGCGTGCGGGCACGTCATCACGTATCGCCACCCCTGCCTGGCTAGGGGGATGGGACCCTACGCGGGAACGGCACTATTTTTATCCTTTCCCTTTATTTGTAGACGGTAGTTGATCCTTAAAAAGTTCCCAACTGGGTCCGGCTACAGCGTCACACAGAAAATTAGAAATGTGTCTGCTTAATGTTTGTTTTATTACCTATCTAATATCTACCTGTAATGGTCCAAATTCTTATCATCTCTTATAAATTCTCTTTTTAATATTCTTCTTTAAGTGCTTGTACGATTAGCGATCATTAGCTGCAGCAGTTAAACACAGTTGGATTTCACAAATATTATTGGCCAGGATGTCTTTCCTCTTCCAGGAACTCTCCTTCTCTCAATTTTGCTTTGAATGAAAAAAACACCGGATATGTTTTTCTCTGTTTACTTTTACTATTTGTTTATAACGAATAGAACGTTTTCCACGCAAACGCATCATCTTCAGTAATGTTACTAATACTAAACTTAAGACTAAAAGACGACGCGGGTGGGATAGAGATTAGAGTCAGGTGGGTGTGTGGGCGTGGTTGTTAAGCGCAGACGAGGATACGTAATAGGAGGTGTTTAAATATTAATTACATGTTTGTAACTAGTAGTCTCTCAGATTTCTGAGATATCTAGTTTATTTAGGATATAGACCTGTGCAGGAGCAAAACAACATAACGTGCCAGAATAGGCATCTTGAACAGGTCAAATACCTTGGTGTAATAACATCCCAGGATGAAAAGCAAGAAAGTAAATTAGATAGGAGGATAGGAGCCGCAAGCCAGGTAGCACGATCCATGTATTATCCCGTACTTAGAAATGCGGAGCTCAGCCAGTGTGCAAAGTTGGCAGCATTCAAATCAGTTTTCAGGCAACCCTAGTGTATGGCCACAAGCACCAACCGAAAGAGTTGAAGCCGAGCCGAAGCCGAGCGAAAGAGTCAAGCTGAAGAATCTTGACCGAAAGAGGGTACTTTCGGGGTGCTCAAGGCTACGCTTCGCTGACATGGGATTTCTACGAGGAATATTAGGAGTTATCAGAAGAGACAGAATCAGAAACACGCAAATAAGAGAAAGTCTTGAAGTGGAACCCTTAATGACATTAATCAAGAAATCACAGCTACGGTGGCTGGAGCATATCTTGCGGATGCCGGCAGATAGACTGCAAAGCGGATATTCCAGGCAAGACTAGAAGGTAGAAGACCAAAGACGAGCCGGCGAAAACTGTTGGAGGACTGCTGCCAAGCAAGGTTGCAATTCAATTGGGCTGACATGGAGAGCGCAGTCCAAGATAGAAAGAGTTGGAACCTCCTATGAGGTGCAGGGACCCCGGCTCAATAGGATAAAGTGTAAAAGAAAAAGAAGAATCTAGTTTATTTCGTTTTTTTATAAATGTTTATCAGATCAACACAATTACTGTCGAAACGATGACCTTCATTTCTTGCGTGGTCTGCCATTTCTGAATTGAAGGTAATTTTTTTTATTCCCTATATATTTCATCGTGTGGCCTAAATATTGCAATTTCTAGGTTTTTATCGTTTACAGGATACATTTTTCACAATATTTATATTATTATATTTTAAGAACATAGTTACTGGATTTGTCAATAGAGAAATTACAATAAATACAGAATTTACAAACGGTGACATCTATAAATATCTACTAATTCATTGTAAGAAGAAATTTGCAAACATAGCCATTGTATACAAACATTGAATGGGTATACTGATAGAAACATTGTATTAAATTTGAATAAATAAATATGTGCAAAAACAGTCGTATTTTTTAATGTTCAAATAATAAACTAGGAGCTTGTTAATAGAGTCTCTAACCATCCAGTTTAGAATATGTTTTCTGTGATAATTCTCTATAACTTTCACTGACGAGCATGTAACCAAACGTCTGCTTTAAAACTAAATGTGCTTTGGAAACCCAGCCTTTCAAATGTTTGAAACTCTACCGCCGTAAAACGGAAGAACAATGTCCATGTCAAATATCTCCGACGTGAATTATAGCTCAAACTATTATAATTCTCTCTGGGACAACTCGTTCTCCTCGAAGAGCTGCGCACCTGAAATTGCAAAACGGTCTAATATAACATTTTCTATAATTTTTTCTCTCTGTGATGTTTTCGTCCCGTGCGTTAGGAGGAGAACTTTGTAGGTTTTGGGAATCCAGTCAAACTAGCTGTAATGCTTTAAGATAGTTTATTGGTTGTGCAAATAGTTCGCGCGACAATATTATGGTATGTACTCGTAAATACAGCACAAGCTGTGACTGATGGTAGTTGCGTGGGAGAATGGCAAGATAGGGTCTCTTAATTTAAAGCATTTTTTCTGTCTCATATCTACCTATATTTTTGCATGAAGGTTTAGTGATCTCTACCTTATGCAAATTACGAACACTTTTGATGTAATGTTTTAATGTTAACTTTGTGGAAGTTCATTGTAATATATTTTTAAGAAATTAAAAATAATAACGTTGTTTTCTTCTCACTATAACAATTTAATTAAAAAAGTTTTTAATTATAACATTTTCGACACTTACTGCGTCATCTTCAGTAATAAACTAAACTAAATCTCAATAATAATGACTACTTGTCGGGTCTGGTGTGGGAGTGGAGTGGAGGGAAGGGATAGGTTTGCGGGGCGGGGCTAATATGGACAAGAGGGGGGATGTAATATAGGGTGTTTTGAATATTGAGTGTATTACTATTGTTAAAATTGATTTCTAAAGTGCTTAGCTGCAAGTCCTAGTTTAAGAATAAAACCACTTATTCGTAGCGATGGGATTTAATAAAAAACGCACTAAGTTAAATGATATACTTTATATATCAACATTTTGTAGAATATTCGCGCCCAAAATTTTAACGTGAAAATACCGCTCTATGTGTGTCGCATGCGGATCACGTTTTCACTTGTATATATAGTTCAGGCGGCTCTAGACTTTTCTAGATTATTCGAGAAGCCTTTAAACTCTGCCGTTAACACTCTTTTCTTTTTTCTCTATCGTAACAATGTTAAAATATTAATGAAGAGGATTGGTAGTTCACTTCATGAACATTGCGCCTCTACCATCCGGTTATTTCACTGTCCTGAGAAATGTAAACTTATAGACCCAATAAGTAATAGACCAATAGGAGCGAGCTTAAAATGGTTTCGATCCATTTAGTTAAATAACTGATGCTGTGATCGACGAGCGAATGGCAAAGTGGAAGAACTGCGTGGACTCCGTAACCGCTCGCGCTCTTATTGGGTGCATGCACAAGACCATGGAAGATATGTCGACAGAAGACATCACCACACTAATAATAAAAATAAAAATATTAGACTGAAATAAGAAGTATGTTAGACTGAAAGAGAAAGGCTGAGAAAGATATCTAAGGTAGATAGGCAGGAGAGAATAAATAATGCGAACGACGCATGGAAGTAATATTTTCTAATAGACTCTTAACTCAACCGAGAGAAGACTAGTAATTCGTAATGAAGTCTTGGTACCAACACTGTAAAGCCTGGAGCTAACCGAAGAAAGCAGATAAATTGCAGTGGAAATGATATCATTTAGGTGTTTTGGTGGAAAATACATTTACGATAAAGTGTATCTATTCTTAGTAAAGCGAAAAGCATTAAAAAGAGTCGCATAAGTGGTTTGGTAATATTACATGGATGCATAATCTTAGTGAGAAAAATCTTTGGCATTCCCTTGGCGGTGAACATAACGCATGGACAAGTTATGTGAGTCTGTTTTGGTTATTTTTCTAAACGAAAAAAGTCCTGGGAAAAAATTAATGAATAAATTTTCGAGCATTCATATTGTTAACCAGAGTTTTATTATGTGAACCTACCTTCTCATTGAACAGATTGATAGTATTGTGTTGGTCATCATTTTGTGTGTGTCAGAGCCGATTCCATTTAGGAATGGTCTTCGGCCCTAACCCCGAAGACAGCATTAAATTCACATGTTTCTCTGATGATTCTAGCCGGTGGTGGCGCTGATTTCTCATCACAAGGATGGGAACCCAAGGTCATAATATTTATGACTTTTTTTACTGTAAAAGGCTTTGTACCGTATATACTGATGAGAGACCAGAAATAGAGGACGTCTATGAAAGACCAGGTTCACCTGGAAGACGGTCCTGTTAGAAGCTCCAATCATCGACGAGTGTGCATGATGTGGATATGCGAGAGTTGTGTGTCCGCCTATCTCCGTGGTAAAACGGTGTGTTTGTACTCTAGTTAATTAGGATACTGAAAACGAAAATTGTTCTTTCGCCTACATACGTTATTTTAAAGTGAGTAATTATGTGTATTATTCATGTTTAATTAAGCTGTTAACTTCTAATTTACTAAACCGAGAACATTTGAAGACTTTGTTCTTGATACACTTTTACCATTAATGAATCAGTAACCAACCCGGTTTCTCCAAACGAAAATTAATTAATTTCGACGTGAATACCTAGAGAATAATTCACTAACATCCCCTTTGTTCAAAGACTTTATAATTAGAACATAATTATTTATGGCAAATTATTCCGTCTTCCTTTACACATTAATGATTTATGGAATCTGTGTAAGCTATTTTGTATGGTATTATAGTGCCAAATAATTATACAATTATTTGGCATTAAAATAATACTGGCTGAACATATTTTATCAGAGTATTTTAAGAATTTGGTCTGGAAAAACAAAAATATGCATATATAAAGTAAGGTCAATATATACAAGACATGCGTGCGACCTATTATGACATACGCTGTAGAGATACGGGCTGACACTATCCGCACCAAAGGACTTCTCAAACAACCTGAAATGAAGGTGCTGAGATCCTTTACTGGAAAAACTCTACGTAGTCGTGCCCGAAATGCATACATAAGGAAAACCTGAAAAATAGAGGTCATAGCACTAAGGGGTAAAGGGGTAGTTCCAGAAAGAAATTCCCCTGGACGACGCCCATCGTGAAGACCACCGAAAAATGGAGGAATAGCTAGAACTTGTCATCCCAGGAGGCGTAGTTTTCTGTATCAGATCAACAAATCTACTAAAAGAAAAAGAAGAAGAAGAAGAAAATATTTTATCAAGAAATGAAAATAAATAAGACCTGTGAAGTATCACAAGGTTTTAAGTAGCTCCCCTTCTATTCTCTTGATTTATTATTTATTTGTTGTACCAACAGAATAGCTAGTAACGTTCTTGATCTGATCTGGCTCATGGAATTGGATAATAGCCTCTTTCTTTCTGGTCTTCCTCCTTTAATTCACTACTAGGTTCTTCAGACTACCATCGTCCCTGTGGATCACGTGTATGAGAAATTGGAAGATGCATCTTAGACAGATCGTATACAGTCTATCATAAATCTTTAGTTGCAACAAAATAGTGCGAATTGTTGTCCAAGGAATTCTAGGTAAGCATTTCAAGCACCAAATTTTAAAGAAATCAGATTTACTTGGTGTAAGTGTCCATATTTCCACTCCGAAAAGGCATAAAAAAACAAGGTCTCTCGGCTGCGCTAGGCCGGATATGCCAAAGAACGCCTCCTTTATGGTACTACCATATGGTGATGTACCAGCAAAATAGATGGGGCGATAATATTGAGAAGACAAGAAAAATTGGTGGTAGACCTACTACTGCATGAAAAGGTAAATATTCACAAAATTGACAGTATTCGTATGCTTGAATAAGATTTTGAATAATTATATTCCTCTTTATCTCAAACGAAAGGTGTTCAACCAAAGTATCAAACCACAAACAATGCGTAAGCACGATGGCGAAACGTGAATTTTCAACAGAAAAGATCCCCTAAATAGCATTTAGAGTAAAGAGTAACAGATCGAAGGTAATAATTTGGGCATCACAGGAAACAATGCAAATAAGAGAACAGGCAGGGGTAATCGAAGAAAATGAAATGGTAATAATAGGTTACACCACTCGAAGTATGGACAATCTATACTTAACTGGCACACCTGGTATGGTTGGAATATTTATTGAGAAAATTACACAGAAAAAGAAGATGTGTACCGTAATATCCATAAAAAATATAGGCCTACAGGATCGAGGCGAAGAACAGGACAAAGATGGGCTGATAATGTTCAGACAGGCTTGCGAAAGTTAGGAGAGTACCCAGCAGACTGGAACATAAAGGGATGCTCTATTGTGACAATAAGGCTCAGTTAATAAATTCACTTCGATAGCTGTATGGTTCGTCTTTTCTTATATTAAGGTGAGATTTTTTTTTATTATTTTTTATTTATTTATTAACGCCCTATAGGGCTTTTACAACAGATAGGTAGAGTGTACATTAACAAAATATATAGTTTAAAGAAAAAAAATAACATGTTAACATAATAATGACATAAAATAGAAAGAAAATACTTAAAATACAGATACAAATATATAAAGATAAATATAATATAAAGTAAAAAGCAAGTATATAAAAAGCAGAAACATAAGAAAAACATAATATTATAAAAATTTAAAACAAAAAAAAAGTAATAACGTAGAGTGAAAAGATATAGCACAAGCTATGAAAGTCATACATACAATAAAAAATATACATACGAATACAAATCAATTATTTAAATCCAATTCAACAAATTACTGGTAATCTTTCAATACACCTTTTAATATACGTTTGAATAATATACAGTTATTGGCAAAGACGTCCAGTTGCTCGTATCTATTTGCTAGTCTAGGAAGCCTTTGCTGTGGGGAATTAAAAAAATAGTTAGCAGCTGCAGTTTCCACGAAAAAACCTGATAAGATAAGAAATATATATTATTAAATTAAATAATTGGTCAGGTTACAGGTTACTTACTGATCAATAGCGCTTAGCCAACACCGGGATATAATCCAGCCCGACCGAAAAATAAAATCCAAGAACCTTTCTGGACACAAGGATAGTAATTAATACGCAGGACGAGCCTAATAATGGTCGGCCCATTGGAAGGGCTATTGCCCTTTTGAACCTAATTGGGAGATCAATACTTTACAAATTAGTAAAATACAGTTCTCGGGTGGACAATTTATAATACGAATCTCGGTCGTACTGGTACAGTTACAAAACTTTGGAAGTCTCTCAAGAGATGGGACCTTGCATCTAGTTTTTTAGATAAAAATACGCGTAACGTTTTGTTGTTATATTGTTTCGTTATCGTTATTATACTATAGTAATTAAACAAAATATTTTAATGAAAAATTATCGCGTAGGTTAAAATAATTCCAACATTAAAATGTTCATTTTTATGTAATTTTTTTATACGCACAAAGTACGAGTACATAAAGAGGCGATTTTCAAAATAGCAAAAAATTGTAAAATAAAAGAAAATTATGCTAAATTAAATAGAAAACTCAAGTGTAATAATAGCTGCTGGGGGGGAGGGGAAAAATGGCTACAACTAGCAAATAACAACGAAGGGTATGGAAGAGGCCCATATCCAGTAGTGGAGAGATGAAGGCTGAGGAAGAAGCAGAAGAAATAAACAAAGACATAATAAGATACTCAAGTGAATATTCATTAATATCTTTGCAACGCAGACTATTGTATACCTAGCGTTAGAGCATAGCAAATAGCAAAGTTTACAACACAGAATGTGGTTTTTTATGTACGTAAAAAGGTATAACTTCTAACTAACGTAAGAAAGTACATTGAACCAATTTTTTTAAAATGTGGACTATGCAAAATTGCAGGAAGATATTCCTGGATATGCACGATGATAGCCCGCAGGATTATTGTGTCAACCCTGAAGGAAATAAAAGGCAGAAATGTCCATCTTGTATAATGTATAACGCATACGGTAGAGTGGAAGGATGAGCAGGATATGTTGGATAGTTCTGGTGAAGGATTCTAAGCTTCTTCGGGTATAGTAGAATTTATTATTAATATTTAAAGCATAACTTTGTGCTTAGACATTATAACAGAATTTTAGTTAACTTAGAAAAAACCACTACCAGATTTATGGTCTACCGGTTTCGAGATGTACCCACGACGACGTCGAGACGTGCTCACTCTCTCCCGGTAGATTCCTGAATGTTCAGTAGGCTAATCAGTGCATGTTTGTTTCTGACAAGATTAACACGCATGTGATCAATATTGGTGAAAGTTTAACAAAACTATGGTTGGGGGGTATAGTGTTGTGAATATAGTAGTGTAGTGTTGGTCCTGACGAAGAGACGGGTATGTCTCGAAACCGGTAGACCCTACTGTTTTTAGTGTTAGCAGTGGTTTTTACTAAGTTAACTAACATTCTGTTATAGTAGAATTTAATGCAAATTCCATTAATTTTTTTAAAAATTTTTGTAAACAGACGTGACCAAAAATAAATACTAAATTCATTCAACGGAATGCCAATTTTCTCACATCCTTTTCGTGCCACGGCTTGGAATGGGGAAGTGAAATTAGTCTGAAATTGAAGAGTCCATAAAACACGGCTAATAAATCTTGGTATTAAGTAATCCGGCCTATCTATTGTATTTCGAAATTGTATTTTATTTTTGAAGTAAATACGTCTTAAAAATCGATTCGAGGCATGGAGAGCGCTTTTGAAAATAAGTATAAAATGCAGGTATAATTGATTGATATCAGTAAATTAAGGATAAATGAATATGAATTATATAAGCGGCACGAATCGATGCGCTCAGTCATCATTGGGTCATGGTTTATGAACCGTAAGTCAGATCGGGATGAAATAAGTATTTTTTTCCTGTTCTTTATTAAATTAGTTTAATCTTCACATTCTTATCATCATTCTTATTTTCACACAGAATCATCATAATTTTTCTTTAATTTTATAAATAAAGTACAAGATAAATACAAAATATGTTAATAATTAATAATTAACATAATTTCAAAAAATAGATTTTTCATCACGAATCAATTATCTCAGGGCAGTATTTTATTGTAGGAATTGTAGGAATAACACGCTTGAACCATCATATTCAAATGTCATGTCTTGTATTTTATTTATAGAAATAAAAAGAATTATTATGATGATTTTGTGTGAAGATAAGAATGTGAAGATTAACTAACCTCCATACATTCTTATCATCATCTTATCTTCACACAGAATCATCATAACAATTCTTTTTATTTCTATAATTATTATGTTAAACCATTTCTGACATTTCATGAGGTCCTGAACAAGAGAAAAAGTATATCTAGAAACCGGTAGACTAAAAATCTTAGAAGTGGTTAAATACTAACATAACTAACATTTTGTTAAAATAATTTAAGTTTGGTCAGATTTACTGTCTCGTAATGCTTTTTTTCACGTAGACTACTATCACGGTCTTCAAGGAAATAATCAAAGTTTTTAAATATTTATTTACGTGTTGAAATTAATTCACACACTACCGAAACTGTTCTCTGACTTGACCTTCAAGAGAGCCAGATGGGTGGGGCCAATTAATCACACTTTGCAAAGATACGAAATCTGACAGTTCAGCGGTTATCAAGATTGCAGAAAAGCGATTTAGCAAATGTCGAGTGCTGCCACACTCGAGTTAGTCTACACAGGGGATGGACGGTGTAGTATTTCATGTTCATCTTCTTCTTCGCTATTTTATATACTATAAAATAATGATTTGAATAAATAATTTAAGTTCAGATTCGACGCTATTGTGGCGTGGACAGCATCTCCCCTCTCGCGATATCATATAGGCAAGAGGCGCAGCAACAGAGATCCCATCATTAAGCATAACAATTTAACAAGATGAATCAACCCGTCCTTATGTTTGTATTGTTCATATGTTTAAAACACAGTAAAAGGTATTTGGGGTGTTTTAGTTGCGAGTGTGTAAATAATTCTGGTTGTTGATATCAGGTCACCACTCCTTCTCGGAGACGTCTGTTGAAAGTTGCTTGATGTTTTACAGCGTTTCTTGATTAAAAAAATTACATTTTATACAGAATGATACACGGATAAAAATGTCGTAATGCTACGTAGTGCGTCAAAATTGCCGTATCAAAAGCTGCTTTCGACACGGCATTTTAGAAAAGTCGGCCAGAAAGGTTATAAAAACACGGCATAATACTCCAGAAGACACAATCCAGAAGATGTTGCTAGCAAGATTATGATCACCAACATGATCGTAACTCAAAAGGTAATTAAATGCTCAAAAGGTAATCAAAAGTTGCTTTCGACACGGCATTTTCGAAAAGTCGGCCAGAAAGGTTATAAAAACACGGCATAATACTCCAGAAGACACAATCCAGAAGATGTTGCTAGCAAGATTATGATCACCAACATGATCGTAACTCAAAAGGTAATTAAATGCTCAAAAGGTAATCAAAAGTTGCTTACGACACGGCATTTTCGAAAAGTCGGCCAGAAAGGTTATAAAAACACGGCATAATACTCCAGAAGAGACAATCCAGAAGATGCTGCTAGCAAAATTATGATCACCAACATGATAGTAACTCAAAAGGTAATTAAATGCTCAAAAGGTAATCAAAAGTTGCTTTCGACACGGCATTTTCGAAAAGTCGGCCAGAAAGGTTATAAAAACACGGCATAATACTCCAGACGACACAATCCAGAAGATGTTGCTAGCAAGATTATGATCACCAACATGATCGTAACTCAAAAGGTAATTAAATGCCGTAGTAAACAAAAGGTATATCTCGTAGCAATTTTTTTAAACAATATAAATATATTGGATCTAGCCGTGGCACCAAAAATTTACGTTAGTTCACGTCTATATATTTTGGTGGTTAAAATTTACGTTAGTTCACTCTATATATTTTGGTAGTCAAAATTTACGTTAGTTCACTTTATATATTTTGTTGGAAAAAATTTACGTTGGTTCACGTCTATATATTTTGGTGGTCAAAATTTACGTTAGTTCACTCTATATATTTTGATGGATCCCAGTCCCACCACCGTTGTACTTTCCTACCAAGCTAATCCTGGGGAAAAATAGACCCACGACTGTAATGTGAAATTAGGTATGATTTTTTTCATAGACTTTTCAATAGTCGATTGCGAACTCATCCTTGGATATGCTGTGTCCCGAGTTCTTAAGGTATTAAGTAACCAGAAGTAGGCTTCCAGTAAAAATTTTCAATCACAGGTGGCGCCATGTCTGGCATTATAATGGTTTTAAATGAGTAGGCGCTGCAATCACTAGTTCAATAGATTTTTAAGCGATTGTTTAATTTCTAAAATTTTCTAAATCGATTCCACAATGTGGTCTGTAAATTCGGATTCGTTTTTTAGGTCTTACCAAAAAACTGTTTTCATCTGATACCGAAATTTTTTTAGTACGGTTGACGTTAGATGAATTAATATGGTGAATAAATATACAAAAAATTGATTTAAATTAAGTGAATTTGTGTTTAAATTAACGTAAAATAAAAAAAATCACAAAAAGCAAATTTCTATAGTATAAAAAATACATTTTCGTAAAAGAGTTAATATATTTTTAAATAGTCTGGAGTTTTCCAGCGGGTTTATCAAAAAGAAAAATCCAAAACAACCAATTTTGTAAGATGAAAAGAATTTTCGACTTTATTTCAACAAAGGTTTTCGAATAGATATTTAAATTCAATGTGCTTGCAATATCCATAAAAACTACTGATCTCTTCATAAACTGAATTGGATTCTTTAGAAGATCTCATTTTCTTAATACAAAATGATTTTCCTATATCGCTTCTGGTGTTTTCTTTTACTAAATAGTTTTTCTACTCAGGGTGATGCGGATAGGCATCTTTCGCTTTACGGAGCTTCGCTAATGTGGCGTTTGGGATATTTTAATTCTTAACTAGCTGTGCCCGCGCGGCTCCGCACGCGTAGATTTTTAGTAAACAGTTTGGATCGTCATAGAACTTTCAAGAAATTTATCGAATGTACAGGAACCTTCTGGACACACCGACACATTCCGCCACTCAATTTAGAACCTTATAGAACTTTGGGGAATTTTCTAGAACTTTCTCCTTCCAGAACTTTCTAGAGCAGGTTTTTCCGGAACCTTCTAGACTCACCGCCACTGTCGGCACACCTATTTTGAAACAATCTGAAGCATTTGCGGCCTTCCCATAACATAACAATGTGCTAGAAAGCACATTTTCGTGATCCACTCTCACCCACGCACAGCCACCCCCACCAAACTCGCATATTTTCGATGTGACACCAAGGGCTATCCACCACCGTAACCACCGGTGGGTGGTTGTGGGTGGTTGTGGAGAAAACTTGGCGGGTAGGGAAACACGGGTTTCTTTATATATATATATATATATATTTTAAATATTTATATATATTTTTTATA